>OX422210.1:425648775-426248775 GCA_949130495.1 Sambucus nigra
TCAAACGTTTATATAGGGCTAACTCATCTTAAACATCATCAAATCTTCAAATCTCTTCATTTATCCCCAAATTATATGAACATGAACCCTAACATTTATTAATCATCATTGAACCTACTAAAATCCATTTTTGTTTCATCCAAAATATTATTAACATCAGAATAATCGCCCACATATAATTCTACATGCAATTCCTCATTAATATGTAAGATTCTATTTCCAATTTAATGGGTTTTTCATTAACTCCCAAGAACAATTAGATTTTTATCAATTCCTACACATGGAAGAAGCATTCTCTGAAATTAATTGGAATTAAACCACTTGCCTTATTGGAATCTCTGATTTTGATGTCGATTTTCTAGAGTATTCTCTCTCTCTCTCTGCAGAATCCTTCTATCTCTCCCTCTACAAGCTCTTCTCTAATGGTGGCTATGGAGGCTAGGGTTTGTCTTAGGAACTTTTGGGTTTTCTTCTAATAACCCCCGTAGCCCTCTAATCAGATAATGGCTGGTAATGGGTTAGTGGGTGATTTAATTTTCCATTTAAAATTCCTAAAATTCATTAATAAAAAATCCCATAATTCTAAAATTACCAAACTGCCCTTATACGTTGCCGGTATGGCCTAAAAATACCCCGGGACCCGAACCAAACCCCCAGCTAGTGTTTTTTGACTATTTCGACCCTTACGGACACGTTGGCGCACTCAAAATGACCATACGGTTTATAGAAATAAAATTCACTTTTTAATTATCATAATTATATACCATGACGCGACTGTCACACGCGTCTCAACAAAATTTCCAAATTGCCGTATTTCAATCTCACGATAAATTTCATAATTCAAAATTCATATATAATCATATATGCACATATAATCAAATACCAACTCGCATCTCGTTAGTATTTTAATCCGGATTAATTTCTAATGAATACGCATTTAATTTAATTAATCCCATAAAATAAATATCACAAAAATACGGGGTATTACATACTTCCCCCCTAATAACTGAATTTCGTCCCGAAATTCGGAACTAGAAAGTACCTGGTAAGAACAACTCTGGATAACGTTCGCGCATATCATCCTCGCGCTCCCATGTGGACTCCTCGACATTATGATGTCGCCACTGAATACGCACTAACGGAACTATCTTTGACCGCAGTTTCCACTCACTTCGGTCCAAAATAGCAATCGGCCCCTCCTCGTAAGAGCTATCAGGTTGGAGATCGATGTCCTCCAAAGCAATATGAGAATGAGCCAAATTGTCTCTAAGATATTTCCTTAGCGAGGAAATATGAAACACATCGTGAATCCGATGTAAATGTTCCGGTAATCCAAGCCTATACGCAACCGGTCCAATCCGCTCAATAATAGGATATGGTCCCACATATCTCGGTGCCAACTTCCCTTTCTTCCCGAAATGCATAATCCCCTTCATCGGAGATACTCTGAGCAAAACCTGGTCCCCCACTTGGAACTCCCTGAAGAATCTCTTCGCACCAGCATAGCTCTTTTGCCGATCTTGAGCTACCCGAATGCGACTCCGAATCAATTCTATCCTCGCTGAAGTATCCTGAATCACTTCCGGCCCAAGTAGTTTGTTGTCCCCCACCTCCAACCAACATGCTGGGGAACGACAAGGTCTACCGTACAATGCCTCAAATGGAGCCATGCCAATAGTGAACTGGTAGGAGTTGTTGTAAGCAAACTCCACTAGTGGAAGATACTGCTCCCATCTACCCCCAAAATCAATGATACTCATACGTAGCATGTCCTCCAACATCTGATTTGTACGCTCAGTTTGCCCATCAGTCTGCGGGTGATACGCCGTACTCAACCGCAATTCCGTGCCCATGGCCTCTGAAAACTCTCCCAAAATCGTGAAACAAATATCTTGTCTCGGTTAGACACGATATTTAGGGGCACGCCGTGAAGTTTCACTATCTCTGAAATAAAGAGCTGGGCATACTGTCCCGCAGTGTAGTCTGTCCTTACTGGTAGAAAATAAGCGACTTTGGTCAACCTGTCCACAATTACCCAAATGGAGTCGTGACCTCTCTGTGACGTAGGCAAACCCGTGATAAAGTCCATGGAGATGCTCTCCCACATCCACATCGGGACCTCCAATGGCTGTAGGAGTCCCGCCGGTCTCTGATGATCCACTTTTACTAGCTGACAAGTGGCGCATTTAGAAACAAACTCAGCAATATCTCTCTTCATCCCGCTCCACCAATATTGTCATCTCATGTCTTGGTACATTTTCTCCCCACCGGGATGTACCGCGAACCGTGAGCCGTGCGACTCTGCCATCACCTCGTGCCGCAATTCCTCCCCTTCCGGAACTACCAATCTTCCATTGAAGCGTAATCCCCCGTCTGAGCTAACGGTATAGGACTCGGCTCCCTCTGCTAATAATCGAACTATCTGCCCCTGACAGAACGAGTCATTTTCCTGTGCCCTTACTACCTTCGTGACAATCTGAGGTGTAACGGTCATCACAGACATGAACGATCGGGCCACTGCATCCTGGTGTCCCAATTCCTTCCACTTGGCCTTCCACACCTCTACCACTTCATCTGCTGGCCTACGGCTCAAAGCGTCTGCTACCACGTTAGCCTTCCCCGGGTGATACTGGATATCAAACTGGTAGTCCTTCACAAACTCAAGCCACCTTCGCTGCCGCATATTCAACTCCTTCTGCGTGAATAGGTACTGTAGGGACTTGTGGTTCGTGAACAATCGAAACTTCTCCCCCAACAGGTAATGTCTCCATATCCGAAGGGCAAATACAACTGCCGCCAACTCCAAGTCATGAGTGGGGTAATTCTTCTCGTGAGGCTTTAGCTTACGGGAAGCATAAGCTATGGCCTGACTCTCCTGTTATAATACACCTCCTAGTCCTTGCAAGGACGCATCGGTGTAGACTAAATACTCAACTCCCGGTCTCGGCAATGCTAACACAGGTGCTGAGGTCAACTTATCCTTCAACTCATCGAATGCTAACTGACAGGCATCACTCCAGATGAATGGCACACCCTTACGAGTCAGATGTGTCAAAGGACCTGGTATCTTCGAAAATCCCCGAATGAACCTCCTGTAGTATCCTGCTAGACCCAAGAAACTACGGATCTCCGTTGGTGTCGTGGGCTGTCCCCACTCCCTCACCGCGGATACCTTCCCCGGATCAACAGATATTCCCCGGTCGGAAATAATGTGTCCCAAAAACTGGACCTCCTTCAGCCAAAACCCGCACTTCTCATACTTTGCATACAGCTCGTTTTGATGTAGCGTCTGCAAAACTTGCCTCAAATGCTCGGCGTGCTCCTCCTTTGTCTGGGAGTAAACCAGAATATCATCAATGAAGATAATGACAAACTGATCCAGGAAATCCCTGAACACCCTATTCATCAAGTCCATAAACACGGCTGGAGCATTGGTCAAACAAAAAGGCATAACCCGAAACTCGTAAGAACCATATCTCTATAAGAACGCAGTCTTCGAGACGTCCTCCTCCCTAATACGCAACTGATAGTATCCCGATCTCAAATCAATCTTTGAGAAGAAGGAAGCTCCTCTTAACTGGTCGAATAAGTCATCGATTCGAGGCAACGGATACTTATTCCGTATCGTGACCTTATTCAACTCTCGGTAGTCCACACACAATCTCAGTGAACCGTCTCTCTTCTTCACGAACAACACAGGGGCACCCCACGGAGAAGTACTCCTCCGAATAAACCCCTGACCCAATAACTGCTCAATCTGATCCCGTAACTCCCTCATCTCAGCTGGAGCCATACGGTACGGTGCGCGTGCTATAGGTCTCGTATCTGGCAATAAGTCAATAACAAAGTCTATCTCTCGATTGGGGGGTAGGCCTGGTATCTCCTGAAACACATCAGAATACTCCCTGACAACTGGGATCGAATCTAAAGGAATCACAACCTCCTTAGAGGTATCCTCCTCTATGTAATACAAATGAGCGGTCGAGCCTCCCTCTGGGCGAGGCATCGCCACTACAAACATATCTTGCCCCGGAATGGCAAAAACAACGCTCCCACCGAAGCAATCAATTATGGCTCTATAATCTGCGAGCCAATCCATACCGATAATCACATCGTGAACATGCATATCTAATACCAACATATCTGCAGGTAATACCAGACTACCAATCTCTACCCCCACTCCCCGGCATATAAAGAAAATAAGTGACCCACTCCCCAATGGTGAGTCTACACACGTCACTGTGCTCTCTGCCGTAGCTAACAACCCTAAGGCGTTCGCAAAATGTGTAGATATAAAACAATGCGTTGCCCTCGTATCAAACAAAACTCGACCCATAGTACCATGGATAGGAAACATACCCTCAATCGCGGGTGGTGCCCGCGGAGCTGCTGCCTGGTGGACGTTATAGACACGTCCATACTGTAACTGTCCCTGTTGCACAGGAACTGCTGGAATGGCTGGAAGAGCTGGCACCTGGGATGGAGCTGGAAGGGCTGGTGGAAAAAGTGGCCTTTGTGGCTCATGTCGAGCACCCTGCTGCTGCTGCGGGGCCCTGCCCCTATCAGGACAGTCCTGGCGTTTATGGCCAGTCTTGCCACAAACAAAACACTTTCCCGGGAAGTTCCCCCCTCTCTGTCCCTGCTGCCCCCGACCCTGGTGGCCGTTACCTTTCCTCCACTGGCCCTGCTGGCCCTGTTGAAACTGATGCTGACCATTCTAACCCTGCTGGTTTTGATGGCCGTTCGGACCCTGATGGCCCTGCCGGAAACCTCCCTGTCCGTGCCTGAAATTTCCTGACCTGAACCTCTTGTGATCCCCCTGCTGGGAAACCTGATCACCCTGTCTCTGCCCCTGAACAGAATGTACCCCGCTGGCACCATTTCCCCAGTCCTGCCCTGATGGCTGGACTCTCCTGACCTCTTTCCTTCAGTCATGTGAAAGCGATGATCCTGGCAATGGAGCAATGCAGCGTTAACCACATCAGAATAAGTGGATAACGAGAGGTTCCCTAACAAGTGCTGACGAATCCTCCATGTCAACCCGTCCGTAAATTTCTGTATCTTCTTCTCCTCAGTCGGTATCTCATCCGGAACAATGTTCAGAAGATCAGTAAATTCGGCCTCATACTCGGCCACAGTCTTACCCTCCTGCTTGAGGCTCATCAACTTCCTCCTCATCTCCGTGTGAACAGCTGACGGAAAGTATTGCGGTCGAACCGCACCCAAAACTCCTGGATAGTAAGAGTATCTCTCTCCTCCACGGTGGTAATAGACTCCCACCACTGCAGTGCAGACCCTACTAGCTTAAAGGTAGCTAGTATCTGCTTCTGGACATCTGTGCACTCATACATCCTCAAGTGTCGTTGGATGTCCTTTCTCCACTGACTCGAAACTACCACATCGGAGCTACCTGCGAACTCCGGAGGGTGTGCTTTCTGAAAAGCATCACGTACACGTTCCCAAGCAGACGAGAATGCATGAGCCTGAACTGGCGCGGCTATCGGCGCCTGAGGTGGTGCCTGCTGAACTACTGCTAGTGCGGCATTTTCCGCCTGGGACACAATGGCTGCAACCTCGGCGGCATTCATCGTGCCCTGAACTGGTGCGGGCTGCGATTCTAGCGTTGCATCCCTGGGAACCAGTTGTGCACGTCGTGGAGGCATCTGAAATAATAATGAAGTTTATAAGTTCGCCGTTATAAACTTAAAATAGCTGAAGAACGTAGCATATACAAAAGAATACAACAGTCCTAAAATATAGGGCTCCACATCAAAGAAAGCTCAGCGGAAAACTTAATAAGCCGTACAGATCCTAAAGGACACTAGAACCTGGCTCTGATACCACCTGTGACACCCCGACTAATTAAATACCGGGTAGCTACTCCTTTATTAAATTAATTCAAAATGCCAAGTTGGTTCAGTTAATAGCATCACTGTATAAAACATTTTAATAATTACTAACCACCTAGTATTTAAAAAGTAAGTGCCAAATTTTAAGTTAAGTCTGATTAACATGCAAAAAAAAATAATGGAAGAACAACATAATCCATTTACCATAACGAAGTATTGAACTAACCAACAATTAATAATAATAAGTCCGGAGGAAAAAACTCCTCACAACAGTCCCACAACTAAAAATATATGACAAGTCTGAATCCTGAATAATTACATGCCAAAAGTCTGAATATTGAGATAAATGAAATGTCTCTAAAAGAAATGGGCGACATGCCCTACAACTGATAACTGATAAATATCGAGTCAAGATAGATGAAGCGTCTACAAGAAAAGTCCTGTAACTTCCACAAACAGCTACAGCTCGTCACCTGAATGAGAATTCTAAGCATGGTGTCCTTGTGGCTGGGCACCTAAAATGGTTTTTACAAAAATAGATTTGAAAGCAAATGGGTCAGAGCCCGAAAGTGGAAATCATTTTGAAAACAGCAAGTGTTTTAATAACATTAAAACATTAAATGCAAAATACATGTTAGGACGTGCACTCAGATGAACTTCTCACCTCTCGACTACATGTGCACTCCTAACGTACCGTACCCATCTAAATAACATACATATCTAACCAAACCGTAATAAGTTCTACCCCTTACTACTCGATTCCCATATTACATTCTAGCGTTATCAAATAAATAGAGGGCTTTACTTAAACTCAGATTCTCAATTTGTAATACCATTCACTATCGGTTAACCCGTTATGTTTTCTCAAAACATTACCATAATTATATGCACAATATCAACATGAAAGTTCCCATTAATTAAGTGTATATTATTCACATCATAAATATACAATACAAGCACCCCGAGACTAAGCTGCGGTGCAAACATACTCTGCTATCCATCCCGGTACATCACGTACATAAGGATCACGTATTTCGAATCTCTCAGGAATCGTTCTCAGATAACAACATCACAAATAATGGAGGCGAACACAGTCACATCACATGGGTCATGCACATACATGCGCTCCCATGATCAACAGACTTATTAACATCCCAATAAGTCCTTCTCTGACCTATGTTCATTGAGGTAACCAGTCTAAATCCGGGCAACACAAGGATTAGAAGGCCCTAAGCGAACGCAAACCTCCTGTGATAGCAAGTATGGTAGGTATGTCATACACATAAAATCAATACATATACTAAGTATTCACACATCTTAGTAGTCACCATAATATATTGGTGGTACACTTCTCATTCTCGTACCGACATATAATACCACACAATTTATATGTTCTCGATTAATATAATAAATTAGACCGTTAATAGTGCTCACATCATAATAGACACTCACGTCCCACTTCGTATTTTCCCATAGGTTCAAACTACACTACTAGGTTTGACTCCTCATTATATCCCAAACATCCCAAATATCACAATTAATCATTAAGGGAAGGTTATCTCTATGTATACACAAGGTTACGGGACACTCGGGATCAAAACAGACTAAAAAGCCTAAACTATCAACTCGTTCGAAGTCTCGTTCGAACGAGGCTGTTCGAACGAACTGGGCTATCTAACGAGGTCTCGTTCGAACGAGATTATCGAACGAACTTCACCCTCATTAGAAGTCAAAAGTCAACTCGTTAGAAGCTCGTTCGAACGACCTGGGCAGGTCTTCTAACGAGTGGCCAGTTTGGAGCCCAGAAATCCTTATTTCGTTTTTCCCAATCTTCTTCACTCCTAATCCCACATAAAAGTCGACCCAACATCATTTTAAGGTTCATAATTCGTACGAAACACTCATAGGTCATAGTCAAACGTTTATATAGGGCTAACTCATCTTAAACATCATCAAATCTCTTCATTTATCCCCAAATTATATGAACATGAACCCTAACATTTATTAATCATCATTGAACCTACTAAAATCCGTTTTTATTTCATCCAAAATATTATTAACATCAGAATAATCGCCTACATATAATTCTACATGCAATTCCTCATTAATATGTAAGATTCTATTTCCAATTTAATGGGTTTTTCATTAACTCCCAAGAACAATTAGATTTTTATCAATTCCTACACATGGAAGAAGCATTCTCTGAAATTAATTGGAATTAAACCACTTGCCTTATTGGAATCTTTGATTTTGATGTCGATTTGCTGGAGTATTCTCTCTCTCTCTGCAGAATCCTTCTATCTCTCCCTCTACAAGCTCTTCTCTAATGGTGGCTATGGAGGCTAGGGTTTGTCTTAGGAACTTTTGGGTTTTCTTCTAATAACCCCCGTAGCCCTCTAATCAGATAATGGCTGGTAATGGGTTAGTGGGTGCTTTAATTTTCCATTTAAAATTCCTCAAATTCGTTAATCAAAAATCCCATAATTCTAAAATTACCAAACTGCCCTTATACGTTGCCGGTATGGCCTAAAAATACCCCGGGACCCGAACCAAACCCTCGGCTAGTGCTTTCTGACTATTTCGACCCTTCCGGACGCGTTGGCGCACTCAAAACGACCATACGGTTTATAGAAATAAAATTCACTTTTTAATTATCATAATTATATACCATGACGCGACTGTCACACGCGTCTCAACAAAATTTCCAAATTGCCGTATTTCAATCTCACGACAAATTTCATAATTCAAAACTCATATATAATCATATATGCACATATAATCAAATACCAACTCACATCTCGTTAGTATTTTAATCCGGATTAATTTCTAATTAATACGCATTTAATTTAATTAATCCCATAAAATAAATATCACAAAAATACGGGGTATTACAGCTCTATACAACAACAATAAAATAATACAAATCTTCCAAAAATATTCTTTTCAAAATAATCCACGCTAAAATCATCCCAATTGGTCCATAGTGCTCAAATCCACGCTAACCAGCCAACTAAAAGAATATATGGGGAAGTACACAATACGACAGGAAAGATGCTCAACAAATAAATTAGCGATGAATAATGTGTAACAACACGAGTATGAGTATTCAAATCAAAATGCGAATCTCAAAGAATTTATCAATATAATTTCTCAACAACACATCAATGGGTAACCATGCCTCACCCCATTCGCATATTCTTTATCAAGCCATAGCCGGGAAATAGGTATTTTGGCGGGTACTCAACATCCGTGCCATATTAAAATATCATGACAACGTGCTCAACAACAATATAATGATACCACATGAATCAAAATAATTCAACAATTATTTTTCAGATTTCAATGAATTTAACAATTCGAATATGAGTTCAATAATTGCAAGAATTCAAAGGGAATAACTCTCGAGAGATTTAAAGAGCATATTGTGTAAAACCCCATACCTTAAAATCATAGCATGAATCATCACATAAAAATCAGCCTCAAAATCTGATCACACCATTACGTTCCTCTTGCAAAAATAATCAAATCATGTTTTAGTCCCAACACGAGATAACCCCAAATAGTCCTATTTTAAAAACTCAAAAAAATCAGATCCAAAAATTATTTGAATCACCAATCCAAGTTCAGATTTGGATTCTACATGGAAAATTGAGTCAGGTATGTGTTTTGAGTTTTTTTGAAATCTTATTCGAATGCACTCAAAAAGAAGATCTAAACCTTCCAAATTGCCTGTTCTCATTCCACTCATTTTTGCCTCTTTGGATTTCATTTTTGGCCTCTCTTTTTCATCTCCCTTTCCTTATAATCAACCATAATATTTCTTATATAGCCTCTCTCTCAAACCCTAGCTTGGATCCTAAGCTAACGCATATTACTATATTGCCCTTTAATTTAAAATTGTCAACTTTACATATTTAAACCATTACAAAATGTCCAAAAGTCAATTAACTTTGAATTTAAATATTCGATTCATTTTAAATAAAAATAAATATAATATCAATATCCCGATTAATAAAATAATAATATTATTAAAATTATATACCATATTCATAAATAAAGCCCTCAAAATTACGGGGTATTTCAATTAAATTCATTGAAAACTGAAAAATAATTGTTGAATTATGTTGATTCATGTGGTATCATTATATTGTTGTTGAGCACGTTGTCATGAGATTTTAATATGGCACGGATGTTGAGTACCCGCCAAAATACCTATTCCCGACTATGGCTTGATAAAGCATATGTGAATGGGGTGAGGCATGGTTACCCATTGATGTGTTGTTGAGAAATTATATTGATAAATGCTTTGAGATTCGCATTTTGATTTGAATATTCATACTCGTGTTGTTACGAATTATTCATCGCTAATTTATTTGTTGAGCATCTTTCCTGTCGTATTGTGTACTTCCCCATATTTTCTTTTAGTTGGCAGGTTAGCGTGGATTTGAGCGCTATGGACCAATTGGGATGATTTTAGCGTGGATTATTTTGAGAAGAATATTTTTGGAAGATTTTTATTATTTTACTGTTGTTGTAAGAGCATTTTATTTCGAGATAAATAGTTGTATTATTTAGAGAGATTATTGTTGTATTTAATTTGGAGAAATTTGAGATTAGTGGATTTATATTATTGAGGGATTCTTTTAGATGCTCTATACCTTGCTATTTGCGGATTTGGTTAGTTTTATCGATAGTGGCGCTCCATTCGCTCTCCCCGGGCAGGCGGAGTGTTACAGATGATTACTATATTACCTTTTTATTCAAAATTGTTAACTTTACATATTTAAACCATTACAAAATGTCCAAAAGTCAATTAACTTTGAATTTAAATATTCAATTCATTTTAAATAAAAATAAATATAATATCAATATCCCGATTAATAAAATAATATTATTATTAGAATTATATACCATATTCGTAAATAAAGCCCTCAAAATTACGGGGTATTACATATGTTCTTCACGGTGAGAATATCATCTCCAATTGTTTTCATCAACTGTTGAGATGAAGTGATATGTCGAAAAATTATATAAATGTTCATTTTCGACCGTCGAAATTTTGGGTCGGCGACAACCACTTAATTGATTGATTTTTTTTTATAAAACTTCATGGATATGATCTTCTCATGGCCGATACCATATCCATGAGGTTTCATCAAAAAATTCAATCAAAAAGTGGGTGATATGATCGTCAAAATTTCAATGGTCGAAAATGCATTTTTATACCATTTTTTACATATCACCTCATCTCAATGGTATTTTTATTGAATTTTTTGATGAAAAAAAATTAGAGATGATATTCTCACCGTAAAGATCATATCCATGAAGTTTCATTAAAAAAGTCATTTTTTTACTATTTTAAAAAATGGTATGTACCGGGGTCTGCATCATAAGGCGTCCTTATGTATATATATATATATATACTAATCACCATTTTCATATGACTATTCTCTAAACAAAACTATTACCGATCTTCATATAATTGTAGCTTGAACTGATCATCATCACTTATAGGTACCTATTACAAAGAACTAGAAGGAAGGAGTCACTAAAGTTGCTGAATAGGAAATTCTAAATTTATAACTAGTAGATGTAGACAATTTGGAGTACTACATGGATGGAATGTATTTTCAAAAACAATGAGCGTAAAAGAACGTCATATGATTGTATGTAAATTTCACAATTTATAAAAAAAAGATGAAAAAAAGAAAATAGATAATCCCATAGTTACTTGTTGTCGAAGTTTCCGAAAAATAATCAATAATACTTTCATAATCAAGATAAATCCAAATAATTTTGAGATATTAACCCCAAAACTTTAGGGAAAGTAAAACTCTAGGCACACTAACTAGAGTGGCACTCATACATATGTAGCAATAAATGTAGGCACTCAAACATCTGAGTCTTATGGCCAGAAATATAAACACTCTGTGGGATAACGTGACATTATATACCTAAAATTATAAAGTATGATCTTCGGATTATTTATTAGGTTCATAAATATCTGGTAGAAAAGTAACATTTGTTCCAAATTTTCTATAACGAAATTACTAAGAAAAATATGTTTTCCTTTATTCGATCAATATATCATTTTATTTATCAACAATAGTTAAACATATGTTTTTATATAAAATGGTATGAAAAATAATTTCAAATGGAATAACATATGGGCTATCATAAACATGATATGAATAGTGAAGAAGGCCAAGGTATGATAATATAATAGTGAATTGAAATATCCTACCAGTGTTTACAAGCTTTTCGTTGATTTTTAGGGGAGTTCCAGTCAGTTATTTGTTGCATTTCAACTTCTGTAGTTCTTTTGCTCGAGTGATTTAATGAAATTGGGTAAATAGGAGTTTGACAAAAAGGGTTTGTGGTTATGATCTTTTACCCCCTTTGAATAACAATTATCCTAACGATAACACGTTTTTATGGGTTAAATTAATATATGAATCCCTATATGTAATTCTAAATGACGCTCTCGAGTTTATGGCTTGAATTTTATATTTCTCTTCATAACTGGTGATAAAACGGACCGGTGATTATAAAAATTCTAATGTTCCTAAATAAATAAAAATTAATATTTGTTGGGAACAAAACAAATATAATTAATATTTGAATACGTGTAACTTAATTTATATTTTGCATACTTAACGTGCATTAGTATTTTCTTATATGATCTTGATCTCCTCTCGTAACACACACACACACACATACGTGAATCTGTTATATATATACACACGCACATCTATTATGTGTGTGTGTGTATACAAATAGTTGCATTGATATACATACACACACACACACACACACACACACTGTGTAATACCCGCTACTAATATTTATTATTTTCCCACGTAAATTGTGAATAGACGAGAATTTTAGATTCGGATCACTACCATATGGTCTTTTATGGATACATTTGATTGCACTTGGGCCTTGGTGGTAATTATTGGAAGATTGTGGCAAAAAAATAGAGATTTAAGGAATTTGGAATGATAAAACGACTTGAAGGTAGTTCGAATGAGATCTCTATCTCGTTCGAACGACAATCAAAGGTCGTTAAAAGCTAGATTCTAATGAGGAACGAACTAGAGGCCACTGTATTGAATTCACTTGAATGTAGTTCAATGGACGATCGAACGAGATCTCAATATTGTTCGAAAGAGGTATCATTCTCATTTGTTCGAGGTGATAAAATATTGAAAATTTTAAATTCTAAAAATGTTGTCCAAATGTTGACCGTTGGATGGTTTGATTTGTCAATCTCTCAATGGAGCAGATCATTTTTTGATTGGATCTTGCGTATTTTGCATCACAGGGTTTTGGGTTATTTAAGAGAGGCCAGGGCCATTTGGGTCTCACGTGATCAGTTTTTCCGTCTCTCTCTAGGCTCTCCAGATCTCCCATGGAGCCCAACCACCATCCCAAGCCAAGAACCACCACCTTTCCACCTTAAACCACCATGTTTACCTCATATTCTACCATATTTAAGCCTATAAAACCCATATACACCATGTTTTAAGCAATATAAAAGATATATGGTGATGTGGTTGGGTGGGTGGGGGGGGGGGGGGGGTGGATAATAAGAAGAGTAGAAATTTGTGGAGTTTTAAAGGGGGTTTTCTTGGAGCTTTCATGGAGACAAGCTTTGTGGAGCTAGACACCTTCTTGAGGCGACCTTAGGAGGTAGGGGGTTACTATCATCTTCTTCATCCACCATTTTTGGAGCTCCATTTGAGGTGGAAAAAACTCTACTCTTAAGTTTAAGACTCTAGGTTATTAGTATTTGATCTTACATGTAGAGTTTAAGAGTAGGATGCATATATGGTTCAAGAGTGATATTTTGTTAAGATTTGTGAAAATGGGTTCACAAATGGGTTTCAATGATTCTGAATAAAATGATATATTTCAAGAAAACTTGGTGTTTAAACATTTTTATGGAATAAAAATAAAGCAAGGATGTTTATTCTGTTAAGAATGTTTTATGCATAGTTTCAAAGTTTTCTGTGAAAAATTGGGATTTATATGAAAAAAGAACATTTATTAAAATTTTGATGAAACAAAAATGTATTTGCCTTTACAAAATATATTTGGGAAAATATTAAGAAATTTCTAGAATAAATAACGTGTTAGACTCATTCGATAGGATTTTTGGACTTCAATTCCATCTTCTCATGCGTGTAAACTTGTAGTATTTTGACAATAGATATATAAAGAAGTTTGAAGAGGATTTTATCAGGCTTATACATGAAATAAAGACATTAGAAATTTTAACCCTTAAAGTGTATAAAAAGGGTGTTGAAAATGTGAAAGGCGTAAGGTTTTATGACTACGTGTACTAATAAAGAAAATGGTATTTTTCTAGTAAAGTAGTCTTAGATATTAAATGATTTCTTGGAAAAGAAAGTAATGAAATAAATATGTTTTCAACATGAGAAGAATGTTACTCCAGAAGTGTTAATGGGTTAAAAACACTTAAGAAGTTAGTGTGGGTAACTTAATGGTGTTTGAGAAATAATACTTATAAAATTGGAGGAAAAGACAAGTTTGAAAACAAATGGATAAAATGGTAATTTGACGTAAAGTAGAATATTTTTATAAACTAAAAATGTTGAAAAGGGGGGCTACAAAAAATGGTCCTAAATTAACATGATTTTTGGGATAAAATCGATATCTGAATAAAAAGGACAAGAAATGATGATTTTAAAGTGTAACACAAGTTGAGATGAAACTCTAGGTTTTGGCTTCGGCTGAGAAAAAGGAAACGTGGAATAACATAGATATTTGTAAAATGTTAAAACAAATTAATAAATAATCAGATGACACCGGATAATTAAGGAGGGCCTAGAGCTCGGGGTGAAAGACCTAAAATCACTGTCCAATGCATATAGTAGTATAGCCGGTGGCGTAGAGTGCGTTAAAGTATGCGGTGTAACACCCTGAGAAAATCAAGGCGCTGCCACGATTAAAACTACACTAAATCCTCAACAATCCATATAAGCATTCATATTCCACAAAAATAAACATGACAGGTCATGAAAATACATAACGTCCAATCAAAAATTGACAGGCCATTCTAAGATGTCTCCAAACAACAAGACTAGGTAAAATACACCTCCAAATAATTATAGTTTTTATTCCACTCAAAATAACTCTAAGCTCCACAAATATTTACATTGCCAATATATACAAAAATAAACTCAAAACATTGTGCTCTTAATATCCTTCAAAATTCGTAACGTCCAAATCCACGCTTAGCTGCCACTAAAAAGAAAAATACAGGAAAGTACACAATATGACAAGAATAGATGCTCAATACAATAACAATAAAAAATGCAACAATACGAAACTGTATACGAGTCCAACGTGACACTTGAGCATTGTGCTAATTTATTTCTCAGTAAAACATCAATAGATAATCGGACCTCACCTCACCTCACCTAGGCTTATTAAAGACTCATTCTGGCTATTGGATTTTTAGCGGGTGACCATTCTCAATTTCACATTAAAATTTCATGGCACCATGACCAAATAAACAAATACACAATATCACAATCGCATAACATATAGGATTCCAATGAATATCACAACGTTTTAAGAAGAATACAAATACCTGAGAAAAAAGAAAATACTCTCGAGAGAATTAGAGGAGAATATTGTGTAAATTCCGTACCTTAAAATCATCACTTAAAAACACATAAAATTCTTCCTCAAAATTCTGATTACACTGTTGGGTTCCTCTCAAGAAAATAATAAAGACTTTTTCTTGAATGATCTTGAGAAAATAAGGTTTGAGCCTTCAAAACTTAGGTTGAAAGTTGTGTTCAATGGGGTTTAGGTTTTGTAGATGAGAGAGAATGAAATTATGGGAGGATACTAATTTTTTAGAAGGCTAAAACGTGTTTTAGGAGTCCTAAACCCATCACTTTATATTTATATACTAAAAATAACTTGAGTCCTAATCAAACATAAATATTAAAAAAAATTACGCACGATCGGACCATTGGAATGGGCTAAAATTTTAATATGTTATAACCTAAGGCGAGACGAAGCTGCCCAAAACAATTCAGCTCGATCGGACGGTCGAATATTTTTAGTTTTCTCCTTAGGTCGGATCCTCCCCTAATTTTTATACAAAAAGTTATAATTTCTAAATTTTAATCCCGATTTAAATTATACTTAAAACCTTAATTTTATATATAACAACATTTTTTTACATACCAAAACTAAAAAGATTCCAAAAAATTATTTTTCTAAATTGTTTAATTAAACAAAGATTTTTACGGCTCAAAAATAGTGGGGTGTTACATACTCCCCCACTAACACGGGAATTTCGCCCTTGAAATTCGAAAAAGCGTAAACGTCAAACATAATGTCACATAAATAAAATATGGCTTAGATATGCCTACCCGTATAATTCAATGATTGGGTGACCATACACCCAATCCTATATGCCTATATCCCACGAACAAAGATACAATATATATACACATAACTATGAAAATATCTGCGTACCACACACATATCCCACGCTCTTTCACGTATCACCACTCGATTATCTCTTCAAAAGTCATCGAACACTGAAGTCCTTAAATCAAATTACATCACCAAATTGATACTTACGATACCTAACATTTGTACTGATAATCTCCAAAATAAATCTTGTCTTCAAAAATCAACTGCTGAGATACTCACATCAAGATTACTACTTCTAACCTCAATGCCTTTAATGGCGTTAACACAAAATGACATATCTCCAAGAAACACAACTAATACGTATGCTAGACCCAAACCCAAAGTCCCGAGGGTTATCGTATACCAAATCTCTGAGACCATCTGTAAAACCCCAAGGAAATCTGTAATACCCCGTATTTTTGAGGATTCAAATAATTATGTGATTTATTATTATTGTTGGATTAATTAAATTAAAATGTGAGAATTAATTATTAATACGGATTTAAATTGAATATTTACTAGCGTGAAGAGAAGTTAGTAATTATTAATATTACTGTGAGAATAAGTAATATGGAATGACGATTTTTATATAACTTGTCGTGAGAGAGAAATACGACAGTTTGCTATATTAAGTCGGGACGCGCGTGTGAGTTGTGTCAGGACTAATTAAGTGGAATAAAAAGGTAAATTATTTTTAAGTAACTCGTATGATCATTTCGAGTACACCGTTGAGTCCGAAAGGGTCGAGATAGTCAAAATAGTATACCCGGGTGTTTAGTTTGGGTCCCGGGATAATTTTAGGCCTAACCGGCACCCCGAGAGGGCATTATGGTAAATTATATTTTTGGGCCTAATCAATGGACGAAAATTAAGTGTAATTATATCATCCAACGAAAGTCCATTAGGGTTCAAAAGTGTCAGGAAGTTAAGAACGTCTATAGAATGTGTGAGGGAGAGTTATTTCCAAGAAAAATGCCACCTTGCACAACCGCCACCACCACTGTGTAGATCCGGACAAGGGGAACACAACCATACCAACAACGTCAAGAAATCAGACAACAAATTCAAGGAAAGTGTTTATAACTTGCTATAATTAGCAATTATAATACTCATGTTAGTATAGGGTTGCTATAAACATGTTTTAGTTCATAAAAGTGATGAAATTTGGCGAATTAGGATATGTAAATTGAATCTGAGATTTGTTAAATTGAACCCCTCCATGTATGTAGACTAGAATTCACGTTTTGATGAAATTATGTGAAGAAAGAATCTGGTAATTATGTGATCTTGAATAAGAATTTGAAGAACTAGGGTTTTGGTAAATTAATTTGGGGATTCCATATTTTATTGATGATTCGTAATGATTTGATGATTCTGGGTTGTTAGAATTCATATATAATTGATAGGATTCGAATTGGAACTGTTTATTTGGAGTTTGGGATGTTGATTTAGAGGTTTTAGGGTTAAAAATAGTGGAAAAACGCTAAAAATCTGGGCAGGAAGACGAACAGTGAAATCTTGCGCGAAGTCGCGCAAAGTCGTTCGCGTCGAGATAGGGAAGTCGCTCGAAGTCGTTCGTGCCACACTGGAAGTCGTTCGAGCGAGATCCCTTCTGGTTTGAGCGAGATTGCTAATTTTAGGGAACTTCTTATTTTGCCCCTATGTTGGTAAATGGTTAATTTGAGTGAGGAAAATTAGTGTTCGATGAACCCAAAACAGTGCAAAATTATTGGGAGTGGTTTAGGTGTATTGATTTAAATATTTGGGACGGTGAGTTTACCTTGAAGATTACGAGAGAGAGATAATCATAATTGTAAATGCGTCAAGAGTATTAAGTGATAAATACTTACCATATTAGTTCTGAAGAAATGGAACTTATAAGAATAAAAATTACTGGTTGATTGCGGGACTGATTATGGTTTTGTATTAAGGATTTTCGGGTGACATATTATCCTTAGAAATATATTATGAGAATGGGAATATCCTAATTTAAAATATGTTGATAGTATTTAGTGATGGTAATACTACGTATGGAATATGACAATTGGTTGTGTGTATACCATTTGATTTGATGGGTTGTGAGTATACCTATATTTGATATTATGTGCTTGACATACCTAGTTGCTTGCTATCGCGGGGGGTTGTGTAGAGACGGTCTTATCCGGAGTGACCTTCGGGGTGATATTTGACTTGTCCTCAGAACATAGGACTGTGAAGACTTATTTGTAAGTTGATAACTCGCTCACTATGGGAGCATCGGTATGTGCGTGACCCATAGGTATGTGGACTATGTTCGCCACCAATATGTGTGATTTGTTTATATGGTTCGTGGGAGATTTTTGAACCGATAGTCCTTATTTGAGTACGAGATGTATCGGGACATGATAGAAGAGTGTGCAATGCACTACAGGTATATTCTTGGGGTGTTGTGTTAGTATATATATAATAGTGGTGGATATTTATATATACTTGTGTTATACTTACAATGTGATAATTGTAGGCTATTAAGATTATATATACTAGTGAAAGATATATATGTATGCTTTTGGTATATCTAAAATGAGATAATATCAGATTATTAAGATATTGAAATCTTCAGTAACGTAAATAGTAAATACTTGACTTTAGTGTGATAACACTTATTTAAAATGATAAGTGTCGAGATCAATTGAAGGATACTACTAAGAGGGATAACTAGTAGGATGAGCCTTTTCCTAGTTAGGAGTGTGTCAGATGGCTAGGTTGGATTAGATGTACGTTAGGCTTGCACACTAGTCGAGAGGTGAGAATATCATGTGAGAGTTCAAACTAACATTCATATAATGCTTGCTTTAATGCAGTTTTAAATACTTGCTAAAACAAATATTTTTACACATTGGGCTCTAACCCGTTTCTTGCATCTCTTTTCTCCTTTGTTCTCTCTCTCTCTCTCTCTCTATATATATATATATATATATATATATATATATTGGTACAGGTGCCCAGTCACAGGGACACCGATTCTAGATACTTGTATGGTTTGCAGAGCTGCAGCTGTTGTGGAAGTTGCGGGTTATTTAGGATTAGACGCTTCTCTCATTTCATTCAGTTCCTAGTTCAGATATCTCAGTTAGGGCATGTGTCGCCCATTCTCATTAGCAGAGTTGTGCACAGTTTACGTTGTAGTTCTTCTCAGTTGGTTTGAGTATTTATTATGGTTTGTTTTGTAATTGTGAACTGGAAGGTTTTATCCAGTCTTATCTATTCAGTATTTGATTCAGTCAGCATTTAATTCTTGTGTATGGTTTATATTTACATGTTCAGAATTTATTAAATTAATTGATTTCAAGTTTAATTGGAAAATGTTTTGAAACTAGCTTAATTAAATGTTAGGTAATTAATTGGATTTAAGTTTTCGACAGTGATGCTAAGAATGAACCAACCGAACATTCTGTTATAAATTTTATAAAGGACTGATCACCCGATATTTAATTGGGCGGGGTGTCACAAAATCGAGGCAGTACTACCATTAAAACTACATTAAAACCTCAACAATCCATATAGAGCATTTATATTCCACAAAAATAAAAATGACAGGTCATCAAAATACATAGCATTTAATCCAAAATTTAGATGCCAATATTAGATGTCTCCTAACACCACGACTAGGTAAAATACACCTCCAAATAATTACAGTTTTAATTCCACTCAAAATAACGCTAAGCTCCATAAATATTTACACTACCAATATATATAAAAATAAACTCAAAACGTCGTGCCCTTAATGTCCAAATCCACGCTTACCTGCCACTAAAAAGAAAAATATGGGAAAGTACACAATATGGCAAGAATAGATACTCAATACAATAACTAGTAAAAAAACGCAACAACACGAAACTGTATACGTCTCTAATGCGACACTCAAGCACTGCACCAATTTATTTCTCATTAACACATCAATAGGTCATCAATACGTCTCTATTGGATTTTTGGTGGGTGACCATTATCAGTGTCACATTAAAATTTCATTGCACCATGCCCAAATAAACAAATACACACTATCTTAATAATAACACATAGGATTCCAATGAATACCAAAACATTTCAAGAAGAATACACATAGCTGAGAAATAAGAAAAACGACCATATTGTGTAAATATCATACCTTAAGCTCATCACTTGAAAACTCATAAAATTCTTTCTTGAAATTTTGATTACACTGTTGTGTTCCTCTCATGAAAACAATAAAGACTCGTTATTGAATGATCTTGAGAACTCAAAGTTTGAGCCCTCAATACTTGGGTGGAACGTTGTGTTCAGCGGGGTTTAGATTTTTTTAGATGATAGAGAATGAAATTATGGGAGGTTACTGACTTTTGAGATGGCTAAAATGTGTTTTAAGCATCCCAAACCCGTCACTTTATGTTTATGTACCAAAAATAATTTGTGTCCTAATTAAACACAAAACTAAAAAAAAATTATGGATGATCGGACCGTTGGATTGGGCTGAAATTTTATTATGTTATAGCTGAAGCAAGAAGAAGATGCTCAAAAAAATTTACCTCGATCGGAATGTTGATTATTTTTATATATTTATTTTTCACCTTAGGTTGGATCCTCCCCCGATTTTTATACAAAAAGTTATAATTTTAAAAATGTAATCCCGATTTAGTTCTACTTAAAACCTTATTTTTATATATAACAACCAACATTTTTTTACACACCAAAACTAATGAGATTCTAAAAAATTATTTTTCTAAAATTTTTAATTTAACAAAGATTTTTACGGCTAAAAAATCACGGGGTGTTAAATACTCCCCCACTAATATGGGAATTTCGTCCTCGAAATTCGATAAAGCATAAATGTCAAACGTAATATCGCCCAAAAAAATATGGCTTACATATGCCTACCCGTAGAATGGTACGATTGGACATCCATACACCCAATCCTACACGCACATATCTCATGAACAAATATTCAATGTGACACCCCGCCTTATTAAATATTTGGTGATCAGTCCTTTATTAAATTAAAACATGATTCCCATGTGGTTCATTCTTAGCATCACTGTTGGAAACCATTAATTACTAATCACCTATTAGTTAATTTATCCGGTGTTCAAATTTTATCTTTTCATTTAACAAATAACAATATGCGAAAAACTAGATTAAACCATTCACACGGTAATAGAGTCTAAACCATAACAAGATATAAATAAATACACGGCGTGCTGAATAAACCATCGGCAACAATTCCAAATCCAAATAATAAATCCATTAGATAATAAATAAATCCCAATATCAGTTCACACTGAATAACTGAATAAAGTGTTTAAGGGATAACACGCCCATAAATGAAATACTGATATAAGGAGATCCTAATATAGGAATGAACAACTGAAATGTCTAATCCAAATCCTGCATGCATCCACATATGCTACAGCTACGCATCCCTGAAATAAATAATCAAGTTTGGCGTCTCTGTGGCTGGACACCTAAATGGTTGTTAAAATATCTATAGCAGAGCCCAAAATATTTGAAAAATGCTTAGAAAGTATTTATCACAGTTTAAAAATCAGTTATTAGATACACTTGTTAGGTTCACATACACTCTCTTTAGTTTTCTCACCTCTCAACTATAGTGCACACCTAACGTTTTCTACTTAGCCCACCTAGCCATACTACCCATGCTAACTAGACATAAGTACTAATATGAATTATCGATACGTTTAAGTCCCCGTACCTCCCATACAATACGCTATCCGAATTAACATGTCTCGTATGTTATTAATATCGTAAGTAATAACTACGATATTTTATCATTTAATTAAGTTTCTCTACTTAATCTATTTTTTAGATATACACTATCTAATTGCCTACTGTTACACATAAGTAGAATATCCATACAAATATCTATTTTACACACTAATATATACAACTACGATATCCCTTAGGAAAACCACCGTTAATACGGGCATACTATGCTATCAAGTCAATGTATCACACTTACTACAATAAGGACTATTGGTTTGGCATGTCTCCTCTAACCCAAAATCAAATAACATGTGATGGAGGCTTATATAGTTCTAAGCATTTGGGCTACGCTCATACCTAACGTATCCAAATGACCTACCAGTCCCACTAATACATGGCGCATATTAAGCCGTCCTAAGTTCTATGTTCCGCGGTACAAATCCAGAACTCACTGGAATCATTAAGGTGGGATCGCCCACTATGAGGGAACCTACGTGATAGCAATCAACATAGGTATGTTAACATTTGACACCAATCATATAATAGGTATGTTAACACACACACACACACACACACACACACACACACACACACACACACACATATATATATATATATATATATATATATATATATATATATATATATATATATATATATATATATATATATATATATATATATTCAGTAGGTATACAACCAACCCAACATCAAAGTCCGTACATTCTATATATCACTCGAATACTTACCGTACAATCAATTTACGATTTATAAATCATTATCGTATTAAATCGGATATTATTTCCTAATCGAAGGGCCCTAATTTCCCCCTTAACTATGTTCAGTAGTTATCTCAATCATAGCCTACTGATCGATATAATAAATCCATTCGAAATCCCCGTAACTCATTCTCATGCTCTCGAATAAACTAATTTATGGATTAATCCAAATTAATTCTCGCCTTAATTCCCTCAATAAAACTAAGTCATAAACCTATCATAGTCCTACTGTAATCCAATAAATCTCTTATTATGTACAAAGTATGCTCCAAAAGTTTCTCAAACAATTATTCTTAAGTTAGGGTATTAAAAAGGCAAATCTTCCAAATCTGGGCAAACCGAATCGATTCACCATAGTGCCGAATTGATTCGCCTTGACAAATCGATTCGCCCTTTGGACGAATCGATTCAAAGTGTAGTAGGTTGTCTCCTTTGTTGGGTTAGAGTTTCTCACCATTTGTCTTTTACAAAACTCTCATGATCCTTCACCAAACATACACCCAACTGTCCAAACATTATATACATGTATTAGGATGACTTCCAATGTAATAATAACATCAAAACATTATGATTTCGATTCAAGAACATATCAAATCATTTATTTATCAAAAACCTAGATTTTTCATGTTCTTCATCTTTACTAACATAAAACCGAGATTTTCTTCATGTTCATCACCATACATAATTTGATTTCGTCTACTCTACATGTGTGGCTCAAATCTACATGCAATTCCTACCCAAATTATGTGTTCTAATCATCTATACTTCAAGAATATCATTTAAACCATATTTTTAACACCCTATTCTACATGGATATCATAACTTCAAAAGAAATTGTAAATAAACACTTGCCAATTTATGATTGATGATCTAAATTCGTGAATTGATGATGAATTGGTTTGTCTTCCCTTCCAATCCACTCTCAAATGATGATGGTGGTACAAGAACAAACTTTAATCCTTCAAGAATTCTCTCCTAAGCTTAAAAATGGCTTTTCATTCTTCTCTAATGGCCTCTCTTTATTTTTTATATTTCTAACCCTAGCCTCTCCTAACTATATGCTGATAAAGGCTTTGGAAATTTGTAGGTATCTTAACCCTAGGTTACCAAATGACTAAATTCCCTCATACGATGTCAATTTGGTCTATAATTACCCCGAGATCCAAACAATATCCCAGGGTATACTATTTCGACCCTTTCGGATCATCTGTGATCGCGAAATCATCATTCGAGTTATTATAAATGAATCTCCTATCTCGACCTCATTTTAGTCTATCCCCGACCTTGGGTTGAGATATAATAAAATCTCATCATTTAACTCACTACGACGTATAATAATAGTCACATATTATTTACTCCACACTTAATAAATATTATTCTGTTTATATTAATCGCCATCTCTCCCGATTAATATTTAAGTAGACACGTAATAATTAATTCAATTAAATTACGACACACTTGTAATTTAAATTTAACCGAATTAATTAAATATTTAATGCTAAAAAATACGGGGTGTTACATACTTCCCCTCTTACAAAGGAATTTCGTCCCCGGAATTAGGTCATAGCTGCGGCGAATGATTGTGGATACATACCTCGCATGTCATACTCCCGCTTCCATGTCGACTTGTCAACACTGTGGTGTCCCCACTGAACTCTGACTAATGGTACCACCTTAGACCGCAACTTATGCTCACTAAAATTCGGAATAGCCACGGGTCTCTCCTCATATGAGAATTTAGGCTTTAAATCGATCTCCTCAAGTGGAACGTGCCAAAAATTTCTCTCTCTCCTCCAATACTTCTTCAGCAATGCCACGTGGAACAGGTTGTGTATCCATTGTAGATGCTATGGTAAACCTAGTCTATATGCTACTGGTCCCACTCACTCAATTATAGGGAAATGTCCCATATACCTTGACACTAGTTTCCCTTTCTTGCTGAATCTCATGACCCCTTCATGGAAGACACCTGTACCAACACCTAGTCACCAACCTCTAACTCAGCATGTCTCTGGTCTACATCGGTATAACTCTTCTGGCTATCCTGAGCTATTCGAATACGCCCCCAAATCAGTTCAATCTTTGTAGTAGTCTCCTATATCATCTCTAGTCCTAACAATTTGTTATCCCTCACCTCTAACCATCAAGAGGGCGAACGACACGATCTCCTATAAAGTTCCTCAAACGATGATACATTGCTTGGTGCGTGGTTTATAGTCAACCATTTGGAAGAGGGATAAGATTATTATCTAAGTGTCAGAACCCATTTTATCAACTTAAGTAATAGCTTGATGCGAGGTAATCCTAATGTGAGTGTGGTTTAAGGGCATCTTGGAGTGTTTGTAGGACTAGGAATGTGTGGTGTCACTAGGGAAATCTTGAGGTGTTCAATGGTTAAGGTGCACCATATATAGAGGCTCATAGACTAGTGTCTTTTTGAGAACCTAATAATCGCTATGTGGGTATTGAGAAGTTTGTAGAGTGTACCTACGATTAGATAGTCATGGATGATGAGATCTTTTCGAGTTCAGGGGACTTTCACATGGAGTATGTTTGGTGTCCTTAGGAAACCAGTTATGTCTGGTATGAAGAAGTGCTAATGTCCTGATGATTATCATGGTGAAGCTCAAGTAATGACCTCAGGTTGTTGGTCAAGGTCTTAGAAAGACAAATAGTGTATGTGTCGGGTGGTGTAGCCTTCTAAGAGAAATTGAAAACTCGTGTCGTGAGTGGAATTGATACTTGAGTATTATGGAATGACTAGTGTAGGCGGTGTGACACTTGATTTTGAGGAGTACTAGGAAATGTATTCGAGACTTAGATTGATGAAGTCATATGGAGACTTGAAGATAGCATCAAAAGGGAAAATAAGGAAGCATGATTAGAATATTGGCATGCGTCGCCAGTATAAGTTAGAATAACCCTAGTAGAGAATGGACTAGTTCTTCGCACCTCTTGCCAAGCCAGTAAGGATCAGAATATGTAGCCCTGTGTGGGACTTACTACCCTTAAAATGCTAATGGAGATCGGTGTGACCATCTCATAAGTTCAGTTTTTGTAAAACCTAAGGATAAACTTAGTGATAATCTCGCGTAGTTAAAAGGTGAATCTTTGTCTTAATAGGATTCTACCTAAGAATATGTTGGGATGCGATCATCATATGAAAATGATCTAGGTGCGTTAAGTTGGTCACAACATCACTAGAGATATGGAAAAGGTCAGCTTTGACAGCGGCATTAGGCATTCACTAGCTGGAGTGGTTTGTGTGTGTCAAGGATGTGAGGGGGAGAGACTTACTCCTAAGGAGGGAAGTTTGGTGTTTGAATTTTAGAAAAAAAATAGGTTCGTACATTTCTTTCATCTTATAAGGATGAATGGTTGTGATTCGATTCGTCATAGTTAGTGACTCAAGCCAGGGTGTGTGGCTAAGTCAGTACTAGTGAGAATGTCTAGGAGGAGTCGTAAACTTTGAAGGAGGAAGTGTAGGTTCTCTTTTTGTAAACCATA
The DNA here is from genome assembly GCA_949130495.1 of Sambucus nigra. Classification (NCBI taxonomy): domain Eukaryota; kingdom Viridiplantae; phylum Streptophyta; class Magnoliopsida; order Dipsacales; family Adoxaceae; genus Sambucus; species Sambucus nigra. The sequence goes on from OX422210.1 coordinate 425,675,105, forward strand.
ATCTGACGCATACGAATGGGATTTTCTCTAAATATTTTTTCCTTCCTTTAATTCTTATTGGTTTATCCCATTACGTTCCACTAATCAAGGATTGATATTTCTAGGACTGTGGTATCTCCGATTTGTACCATATCATGGTACGAAGTGCTTGGGTCTGTTAGAGTGCAGGTGGACCTGACATGGTCAATGCAGCTCGATAACTAGTTGCGCCCCTATCTAAGATATTCTTTCTATTGGACAAAGTTTAATGTATGGGTGGCTATGCTTTCGGCTGCACGATTTGCTCATAGTAATTACTTTCCTTAGGATTAACGACCTTTTAACTGGCTGACATGGCAATCAATAGCTCTAGTTATAAATAGTAGAATGATGAATTGAGGGCATTGTATAGTGTTAGAAGTTGAGAGAACTTAGAACACAGTGTTACTTTTCCACAGTGAGTGAATTGGTGCAATACTCAAGTGAGTGTTCCAAAGTGACACCTCAAGTAATACTAGGGTCATCAGAGTGGCACAACTGAAGGTGTCAATCGAGTTCATGATGATGATTATTTGTATTACAATTGACTATTTGATGAGTATCAATCACTAGAGAGGGTTGCCCGGTAGAGATACTAACATGTTTTGGGTATAAGTAAAAGTAGTCTTAAGACTCGAATGATCATGATCATCGAAAAGTGGAGGTTTGAGGACTGTTAGGTGACCTTAATTTCTAGACTTAGGGTGAGCATTAGATCATGTTGCACGATGAACATTTTGGTGAAAGACCCCGTGAAAGAGCATATGATGATATCTTAGTGCTCGAGGATTTTGATGATTTGTTATTGGAGGATTTCTATAACTTAGAGTAGAAATTGGTGAACCCCTTGTAGAAACCCCATTATGTTACCCCGTAAACTCTCCTTAGGTCCCTAGCACCTTCCTTCATCACTACAAACCCAGGTCATACCGAGTACTGACCTAGAAGCCATCGGGCACTCCCACGCTCTGTTTGACCAAAAGTCAAAGTCTTTAGCTCGACTGAGACTGAATGAATATTCAAAGGGAACTGAAATCCCTTTCCAATGGTCCATCCCGTGTGCGATTCTGACCTACCATGCGGACGAATGATCCGTTTGCGTCCGATAATTCCCCACCCAAAGGACCGAAGAGCGCTTCAGAGACACATTTGACCCAAAGTAAACTCCCGAACTCGGGAGAGGTCCAAAGTACTTTCAAAGGTTTCTGAAATACCTTTCCAATGGTCTACCGCTTGCATGATTCAGATCAACAATTTTAACTCTACATCCGATTTTTTGAAAAGGCCAGAAAGACACTTCCAAACGGCAGGTCCCAGACCCTGCCTATCGGCAGTGTGCCTAAACACACCTGTCGATTGGCAGGACCAGGGCTATGCCTATCGATAATTCCCTGGGCCTATAAAAAGGAGGGCTTGCCCTCATTGCAAAAAGAGCCTTGATCTGATAGACATTACTCTTAGAAAATCCAGAAAAACTCTCTCGAAGTCAGCATGATTTCCACATCCAAATCCCTTTCCAACCTTCACTTTCCATCATCCTTTTTATCAAACTTGGTGAATTCACTACCCTCCATCATCATCCAAGTGCAAGGGCTGCTCTCCAACATTCAAGATCAAGCTCAAGATTTTCAAGAAGATCCAATTTTCTCAATTCTCTCCTTAAATTCTCATAAATTCGCATTAACTTGTTTCATTACTTAACACTTTTATTCTCTCATTTCACATATCTTAATATACTTTTTATTTAGTATTATTGAAATCTCTTACTTTCATACAAATAAAAACGCAAAAAATAAGAAAAAGAGGGTTTGCTCATAAATTCCAAATGGGAACTCTCACTCTTTTCTTACACTTTTCTCATAACTAAAACACTTTTTTACACACACACGAGCGAATAAGAGAATCCACCGATTGGATTTATGGGATAAACCCCACCCCTCATTTTACATGCGAACTACATGGACTTTGATGCCTCTATAGGCTACGTAGGCATCTTGGGGAAAAACCCGAGACTCGAGTCTTATTCTTACGTTTTCTCTCATTTTCTATTTTTTCTCTAATTTCAATGCTCTTATATTCTATATATTTGTTCTTAGTATCGTATTATCCCATATGCATTATCGTTCCATCGTAACGATCAATGTAAGGATAATCGCGTAAATCCTATTTTCTAATATTATTTCTATATTCCTACGGATGACTCGCTTTATCTCTTCCATGGTATAAGTCGATGACTCCTATCTCCATTATATATACACATGCGCACATATCACGGGAAAAATAAAGGAAAACAACAAAAACCCATAAGAGACCGTAAGGGCGGAATGGGTGCCTAACACCTTCCCATTTCGTAACTTAGCCTCCGGACCCTTTTTGAATCATTTTGGTTTCGTATGCATCAGTATGTCTTTGGATGCTGTCCTTTGGGATGGCTCCCTTTCTTTTGTCTGTTTTGAGTAAAATAGACTGGCGACTCCATCTCTCTATATTTTTTACCTCACCCAATGATGTCGACTAAAGCTCTCCTGAGAGGGATGCGCGGGACCTAGTATCCTCACTCCGCTCGCCCGCCATGAGGATCGGGGATGGCCACACACATAAAGTTGAGACATTGACAAAATGATAATTTTGGGGATGAAATTTCCTAAGGAGGGAAGAATATAATACGCTCCCCCGATATTTATTATTTCCCCCTATAAATTGTTAATAGATGAGAATTTTTGGATTAGGATAACTAGCATATAGACTTTTATGGATACATTTGATTACTCTTGGACCTTGATGGTAATTGTTGAAAGATTGTGGGTAAAAACTGGAGATTTAAGGAATCTCAAAAGATCAAATGACTTAAAGGTAGTTCGGACAAGATCCGTATCTCGTTCAAACGAGAATTAGGTCATTCGAATGAGAATCAATGGTCATTCAAAGGTCCTTCAAAGTTGTGTTATAACGAGGATCGAATGAGATGAAACTGTATTGAATTCGTTAGAAGGTCGTTTGATGGATGATCGAATGAGATCTCAATGTCGTTTGAACGAGGTCTCATTCTTGTTCAAACGATATGATCAGATATTGAAAATTTTTAATTAGAAAAATGCTGTTAAAATATGGACCATTGGATGGTTTGATATGTCAAGTTCTCAATGGATCAAATCATTTGGTGGTTGGAGCTTGGGGCATTTTGAGGATTTTGCACAATAGGGTTTTGGGTTATTTAGGAGAGGCTAGGGCCATTTGGGGCTCATGTGATCAGCTTTTCCTTCTTTCTCTAAGCTCTCTATAGTTTCCATGGAGCCCAAGCACCATCCCAATCCAAGAACCACCACCACCTCTCTACCTCAAACCACCATATTTACCTCATATTCCACCATATTTAAGCCTATAAACCCAGATACATAATTTTTTAAGGACAAAAGATGTATGGAGATGTTGTTGGGGGGGGGGGGGGGGGGGGGTGGAGAAGAAGAAGATTAAAAATTTCTGATGTTTTAAAGGGGATTTTCTTGTAGCTTTCATGGAGACAAGCTTTGTGGATCTGGGTAACCTCCTTGAGTCCACCTTAGGAAGTGGGGGGTTGCCATCATCTTCTTCTTCATCCACCATTTTTGGAGTTCCATTTGAGGAGGGAAAAAGTCTACTCTTAAGTTTAAGACTCTATGTTTTTAGTATTTGATCTTGCATGTAGAGTTGCATACATGGTTTAAGAATGAGATTTCTTAAGATTTATGAAAATACGTTTTCAAATGGTTTTAAGTGATTTTTAATAAAATGATGTATTTCAAGAAAGCTTGTTATTTAAATATTTTTAATGGATTAAAAATATTAGAAGGATGTTTATTTTGTTAAAAATGTTTTATGAATAGTTTTGAAGTTTCTTGTGAAAAATTGGGAATTTCATGAAAAAGAGAGATTTAATCAAATTTTGATGAAAAAAATTGTCTTTGCCTTGAAAAAAATATGTTCGGGAAATATGAAATTTCTAAAATAAATAACATGCCTAGACCCATTTGATAGAATTTTTGGATTTAAATTCCCTCTTCTCATGCATGTAAACTTATAGTAATTTGACAATGGATATATAAACAATTTTGAAGAGGATTTTATCGGGTTAAAACATGAAATAGAAAAATAAAAAATTTTAACCCTTTAAGTTTGTAAAAAGGGTGTTGAAAATGTGAAAGGTGTAAGGTTTCAAAACTACATGTACTAATAAAGAAAATTGTATTTTTCTTATAAGTCTTAGATATTCAATGATTTCTTGGAAAAGAAAATAATGAAATAAAGATTTCTCCAACTTGAGAAAAATATTACTCCAAAAGTGTTAATTTAGTGTTAATGTGTTAAAAATATTGAAAAAGTTAGCGTGGTTTACTTAATGGTGTTTGGAAAATAACACTTGTGAAATTAGAGGAAAAGACAAGTTTGGAAACAAATGGGTGAAATAATATTTTTATGTAATGAGGAACATTTTTATAAAATAAAAATGTTAAAAAAATGTGTTACACAAAATGGTCATAAATTAACATGATTTTTGGGATAAATAGATGTTAGAGTAAAAAGTACAATAAATGATGATTTTAAAGTGTAATAGAAGTTGGGGTGAAACCCCGGATTCTGGTTTCAGCTTGAAAAAAGAAAAATTGAAATAATATGGACATTTGTAAAATATTAAAAAATATTAATAAGGATTATGATGACACCGGTATAGTTAAGGAGGGCTCGGAGTCCTGGGGTGAATGACCCAAAATCACTGGCCATAGCATATGATAACGTAGTCGGCGGTGTGGAGCCCATTAAATTATGCGTTTATTGGAATGTTTCGAGAAAAAGATAGTGAAAATTGAAAATGTAAAGAAATGGGTTGTGTGGTGAATATGTGAAAATAGAACCTAACTTTAATGAATTAATAAATGTTCCGGTAAAGGATAAAGTGGACAAGAAATGTGAAAATTGATTAATGTCCATAAAGTAAATGAATGGTAAAGTTAAGGGATTACATGGGTAGTTAAGAAAACTAAAGAGGTTTAACCCATAAGTAACACAAGGGTGTGTTTATGTAAGGTTTTCAAAGAAAAAATAAGAATTTTCCTAACATGGTGTTTGCATGTGTTGAAAGAGTGATTTTCGATGAAAACACTAACTTGAATTGGTACGAATAAAAGGGTGATTTCGAGGAAAGAAATGACTTTTCCTTTAAACAAGGTGTATTTGTTCGAGTATTTAACTGAGTGTGTTAAATCAAGGAATAAATGTCAAGACAAGTAAAAGGGAAATTCTTTTACAAGATTAAGGTAAATTAATTCAGCGTAAGCAACATTTTCGGAATAAAAAAAGGTTTTATGCATATAAGTGTATATATATATATATGACACACCCCAACCCAGTTACTTATAATTAAGTCTGAAAGTCAAAGTGAGTCAAACCATAATTAATCTAACCAAACCATAAACACGAGTTTTAATTTCAGAGTCATCATTGTAAATCCATATAACTGAAAGCCTTTTTACAACATCAGAGTAGTCATGTCCATAAAAACTTTCTTGAAGGATAAGTTAACTTAATTACATCATTTACATTTACACAAAATCATTGTTTCTTCTGTTCCTGGCTAACCCAACCCGACCTCCTAGATTTGGCAGTGACATCGCGTTACCTGAAAAATGTGAACATAGGAACCGTGAGCAAAATAGCCCAATGATTGCATCACTACTATACTACTGCATGAATTTAAATGCAATAAATCATGCCCATATAATTATGTATTAACTTATCCGGCTCATTCATAATGAATGACCAACTTTTCCGAATCATGATTCACATATCCTATCTAAATAGACAATTCTCCCTCATTCCTGGTCGAGGAGTAACCCCTTGTCATCAATGAACAAATCTCCCCCATTCCGGGTAGAGGCGTAACCTCTCATTTTGGTAAAAAGAAATGAACAGTTTTATATTCATAACATTATAATCATATTCCTAACATCATAAAAATACATCATTCCAGTGAGTCACTCACCTTGGGTTATCAACTATGTATTTATGTTTCCTTCGGGAGGAGCTGAACTGTGTTGATTAGACCTTACACCTGTCAATCCAACTAAATCAGTACTGAATCTCAATCATAAGTATTATCCTAACATAATTATGTAACTTTCAATGACTATACAACAACAATATTATTCCCCTTAAGTTACATTCCATGAAACATGAATAAAGACAAAACAATGCTATACATGTTAATAAAGTTATGAACATTCAACCGTAAGAAATACCTCATAAGGAATTTATTACCAAAACCAGGTAACATGAAAGTATACTTCTCAATTTATATACATGTGGGTACCCAAAATTAAGACCATGGGTCTGGAAGATTAGCCCAATTCTGGCGGCCCAAAGTCCAGGCCCCCCACCTCTTGTTTTGATTGAGATCCGGTCTCTTCCCACGTTCCCATTAAGGGAGGTTATAAGGAGAGATGGAAGACGTGGGGGAATCCAACTCCCCCATTCACCTAAACGTACATGTATATATTGAACCCTAAGTCCAGGGAAAAAGGACAAGTTGTATTCTCTGTAACCACTCTCCGGAGTATATAGAAATAATACCGACTGCACCACCGTGGACGTAGGCACATCTTTGCTGAACCACGTACATTCTTTGTTGTGTTATTGTCATTTTATATTCCTTGCTCTTACTTGGTGATTGCTTTTTCTTATCTATTTGTGGCATAATATTTGTTACCACAATTGGCACCGTCTGTGGGAGGCGTTCATCTTTCTATGAGAAGAGCCCACACCAAGAAAGGAGTTTAAAATGTTTGGTCACAGCAGTAATGCCCCCCAGGTAGGGGATATTCAAGAACCACCTGCTCCTCACAGGATTAGGTCTGAAGTTCAACGTTTAGATCAGAGGGCTCGCTTGGAAAGGCCAGCCTCAGAAGAAAGCCAAGGGCCAGCGAGGTCCACACAAATATCCAGACTGATTGATGCATACGAGGCAAGGCTCCATGAGCAGAGGGAGTCTTCTCGCAGATACGAGTCTGAGAATGCTCGCTTGAAAAGAAGACTGGAAAGACTAGAGAGGGAGCTTCATCCTGATAACAGGAGACGTCCATACCGCACTCCTAGCCCTCAGGCGAGCAAGTCTCACAGCCGAGGAAGGAGCCCTAGGCGGGGATCTCAAAAGGTTGAAGAAGGCGAATCAGACGACGACCTCCGCGAGCAGTTGCGAAGAGCTTGCCGTTACTAAAGCCCTACTCGCAGCAACGAAAACATATGAAATCTGGTCCGCAGGGAGATAGACCAACATCCTGCCCACCATGGTACCAGATCGACCAGAGAACTCGCTAGACGAGCTCTCAAAACCCAGATGAAGTCACCTTTCACGAGGGAAATAGAAGAAGAAGAAGCCCCCAAGAAATTTTCCATTCCAAGGTTCAAGATCTACGACGGTAAGACTGATCCCATTGATCACGTCAGGCAGTACCGACAGGACATGACCCTCTAGAACCACCGGGATGCGCTAATGTGCCCAATTTTTCCCTCGAGCTTGCATGACATTGTGCAGAAATGGTTTGAAAGGCTCCCCCACCGATCCATCAGAAGTTTCAAATCCCTAGCCGAACTTTTTACAGCCCGCTTCATTACTAGTAGCTCCCATCCCAAAAGGATGGATGCTTTACTAACAATAAAGAAAACGCCTCAAGAAACACTTCGAGACTACGCGAAAAGATACTGGGAATTATTCAATGAAATTGAGGATTGCTCGGAGGGAGTGGCAGTGGCCTCTTTCAAAATTGGGCTACCCAGTTCTTCCCTTCTATACCAGTCCCTGACGAAGAAGGAGGCTATGACTATTGACGACCTGATGGCTTGCACCGAGAAATACGCTAAGGTGGAAGTTGTCATCCACCTCAGTATAGGAGAAAATGGTCGAGCTAAACTCACTGCCAAGGGTAGTGATAAAGATGAGAACCAGAAGAAAGGAGGAAAGAACGGGGGCAAAAATGGCTCCAAGAACGAAGGGAACAATGATGCGTCGAAAGCATTCCAGGCGGTCAATACCGTCTTTAAAGAACCAATTTACAAAATTCTCGCGAAGATCAAAGATGAGCCATTCATCAAGTGGCCTAGGAAGATGGGAGGAGATCCCTCGAAGAGGATCAATGCGCTAAGATGCGCTTTCCACAAAGAGGGAGGACATAAGACTGAGCATTGCAAAGCTCTTAAGTCTCACCTCGAGGAACTAGCCCAGTCTGGGCATTTGAAAGAGTTTGTGGAAAAAAGGGCAGAGAAGGTGGATGCCAATAGGGAAGCGAGACATGACAACGTGATCGAAGATGATGCTGGACATGAGTTCGCGGTAATTCACGGGGCATCGGAATCCAAGCAGATCCAAGGAAATTCATCTCCAATGGAGATGAAGAAACTTACAGCGATAATGCAGGCTTTTCAGATCGATCCAGCAAAGTCACAGTCAGGAAAGCGTCGACGAGCAGATGACGTCGACTATAATAAATATATTATTTTCACAGATGAAGATCTAGTGGGAGTAAGAACCCCACATCACGATGCTCTGATCATTACCTTCAGGATAGCTAACTTTGACGTCGACAAGTTGCTCGTCGACCAAGGAAGCTCGTCCGAGGTAATGTATCTCGACCTATTCAGAAAATTGAAGCTAAGCGTCGCTGACCTAAAGGAAGCTAGTGTCCCTTTAATTGGCTTCGCTGGAAAAATAACTATGCCCTTGGGAAAGATTGTATTATCGGTGCGAGCCTGAAATGTCTTCAAGATGATCAAATTTTTAGTAGTTGACATCGACTCGCCATACCAGGCTATCATCGACATGGGATGGCTTCATGCGATGAAGGCAGTCTCCTCGACCTACCATCAGAAACTCAAATATGTAACCGAGCGAGGAGTAATGGAGATCCACGGTGACCAAGCAATGGCAAGAAGGTTCTTCATAGAAGCCATCCGACCAAGGCCAGAAAGGAAGGTCGATCAGCCCAGCGAGAAAATAAAAGAAGGGCTGACACTTTCTAAATAACAATTAAAGTACGGAAGACCTGGAGTGGAGGAAACCAGGCTCCTCCCCTCCGAGCGGGTCGTCGAGGACCTGGTAGAAGTTACGGCTGGAGATGGCGATAGTAGTAGAGTCTTCTTAATTGGAGCATATTTCACCAACCAGGAACATAAGGAATTGACAACTCTGTTGATACGCAACGTAGATGTTTTCACGTGGGAACCATACGAGCTGCCTGGAATTGATCCTGGTATGGTCTGTCATCAGCTGCACATCGATCCCACCTTCAAACTGATCACGCAGAAGGCACGACAAACTGCACCCGAGAAGGCTAAAGCGATCGAAAAAGAAGTTGAAAAACTGTTAGATACAGGATCCATACGGGAGGTACAATTCCCCAAGTGGTTATCCAACCCAGTAGTAGTTCTGAAGAACAACGAGAAGTGGAGAGTTTGCATCGACTTCACTGACCTCAACAAAGCATGCCCTAAAGATAGTTTCCTCCTCCCAAAAATAGACCAACTAGTATACGCCACTACAGGTCACAAGCAAATGAGTTTCCTGGACGCATACTCAGGGTATCACCAGATCCCCTTATATGCCCCGGACCAGTACAAAATGGTGTTCATCACGACAGTTGAGTTATACTGCTACAAGGTAATGCCCTTTGGGCTCAAGAATGCAGGGGCAACCTATCAGCGGCTGGTCACCAAAATGTTCAAGGGTCAGATGGGAGACACCATGGAGGTCTACATCGATGACATGCTAGTTAAAAGCAAGAAGAAGGAAAATTACCTCTCAGACCTGTCAAATACCTTCAAAATCCTCAGGAAGTACCGAATGAAACTTAACGTGAGCAAGTGTTCCTTCGGTGTCCAGTCAGGAAAATTTCTTGGGTACTTGGTCAGTAAGAGAGGCATAGAGGCTAACCCAGACCAGATCGATGCAATCAACAAGGTGTAACCCCCTCGCACAATCCAGGACGTACATAAACTCACTAGTATGCTCGCTGCCTTAAATCGCTTCATCTCTAAATCCTCCGAGAAGTGCAAGTATTTTTTCCAGCTTCTAAAGAGGGGCAAAATGATAGAATGGAGCCCAGATTGCTCGCGAGCATTAGTCGAGATCAAGTCTTACTTAAGCTCTCCACCACTGCTCGTCATACCACAACAGATAGATTCTCTATACCTGTACCTCTCCGTTTCCAACCACACTATCAGCTCTGCGTTAATATGTGAGGTTGCAGGATTTTAGCACCCTGTTTATTATGCGAGCAAGACCCTACTGGACGCTGAGCAGAGGTACCTACCACTGGAGAAGCTCGCCTTTGCACTAGTAGTGGCTTCGAGGAAGATGAAGAACTATTTCGAAGCCCACACTATTATCGTCCTTACATCGCATCCCCTTAAGGCAATCCTGAGGAAAGAGGATTTGTCAGGCAGACTGTCTAAATAGTCAGTCGAGTTCGGGCAATTTGACATCCAATTTTAACCAAGGACAGCTATCAAGGGTCAGATCCTTGCTGATTTCATAGCCAAATTCATGGGCGAGGAGCCCTCCGACCAACCTCGACCAACCAGGCAAGAGGAGAACCAAGCGATAGTGGGCACCTGGAAACTGTTTATTGATGGAGCCTACAATTCAAAGGGGGCAGGAGTAGGCATTGTCCTCGTTACCCCAGAAAATACAATCCTTGAACAAGGAATCAGGCTTTGATTTGCAACCTCCAACAACGAAGCAGAATACGAAGCCATAATAGCCGGCCTCCAGAAGGCACACACTTTGGGAATAAAGTATTTACAGGTGTTCGGCGATTCCCAATTAGTCTCCAATCAGATAAGTGGAGATTACAATGCAAAAGATGAAAGAATGGCAGCGTACCTCGCCTTAGTTAAAAAATTAATGGCGAGCTTCGAAGAGATCAATGTCCAGAAGGTTCCCAGAGGGAAAAATAACCATTTTGATGCCCTAGCAGCCCTGAGTTCGGTAGTTGACTTGGACCTGAAAAGAACCATACCCATAGATTTCCTCACTCACCCGAGCATCCACGAGAGTAGGCTACCAGGCAGGAAATAGGTACTCCAGGTGGGATCAGCTTCCAGCTGGATGGACCCCTTAAGGGACTATTTGAAGGATGGAACGCTCCCGAATGAATAGAAGACTGTCCACCAAATAAGAATCAAAGCTGCTCGCTTTCACTTATCCCTAGAGGGCAACCTGTATAAGAGATCCTTCTCCGGTCCCTACCTCCAATGCATTCACCCAGGGAATGTCGAGCAAGTGCTACATGAGCTTCACGAAGGAATCTGTGGAAGCCATATCGGAGGAAGGTCTCTAGCTTTTCGAGCAATGAAGGAGGGCTATTGGTGGCCATACATGCAAAGGGACTCCGCGATGTATGTCCACAAGTTCCTTAAATGCCAACTTCACGCTCCTATGGTCCACCAACCTGCTAGCGACCTAAAATCACTGTCCAGCCCATGGCCATTCGCCCAATGGGGAATGGACATCGGGGGACCACTGCCTACTTCCACCGGTAATCGTAAATATCTGTTGGTCGCAACTGACTACTTCACCAAGTGGATCGAGGCGGAACCCCTGGCGAACATTCGAGATGCTGATATGATAAGGTTCATATAGAGGAATATAATCACTCGCTTTGGCATCCCCAGAACCATCATCACCGACAATGGAACACAGTTCGAAAGCGACTCTTTTGAGAACTTCTGTAACAAACACGGTATCAGACACCACTTCAGTTCAGTGGCCTACCCTTAGAGCAATGGCCAAGCTGAGACTTCCAACAAAACTGTGATCGATGGATTAAAGAAGCGATTGGAGCGAGCCAAAGGCGCATGGGTAAATGAAATACCCCATATCCTATGGGGTATCAAACCACTCCTCGACGAGCAACAGGAGAAACCCCATTTTCGCTGACATATGGCATGGAAGCAGTCATCCCACCAGAAGCAGGTTTGCCAACAATAAGGTCCGACCTTATCGACCAGGGCCATAATAATGTAGCATTACTCGCTGAGCTCGACGTAGCCGACGAGCGTCGAGAGCTAGCCCTAGTAAAACTAGTGAGCTATCAGCAACAACTCACGAGGCTTTACAATAAAAAGGGTTAACCCAAGGGCATTCCGAATTGGGGACTACGTTCTAAGGAAAGTCCCGAGTAGCGCAGTAAAACCATCAGATGGCAAGCTAGGACCAAACTAGGAAGGGCCCTTTAAGATAACCAGAGACGATCTGCAGGGAGCCTATCACTTGGAAACGATGGAAGGCAGAGAAATACCACGAGCATGGAATGCAGGAAATCTCAAGAGATTCTATTTTTAGATATTTTCTATCGCTTATTCTTTTGTTATGTAACTAGAAGTTCATTCCCCTTGTCATTAATGAAAGTTATTTAAATAGTTGCATTCTAATAAGTAACGACTATATGGGTTTTATCGCACATCTTTTCCAAATGACAGGCACATTGATCACCACGCCTTAGCAGGGAACTACCCCTCCTCAAGTCATCGTTATGAAACACGAAAGACCTCCTAGCATTGCCCCTGGAAATATATAAAGCCCTACAGGGGATCCTTAGGCAGTATGACCAAATTTTATATTGGTCATCAAACCTTCTTTGGTTGAATAAAATCCTGATCGAATAAAGCGTCCAACACCAGGTGTGTCCTCGCCAATTGCCCCACTTAGGCCTAAGGGAGTGTGATGACACAATCTAAAAGGTAAAGTGGTGCACAATGGTATCTCGGTATTATACTGGACTGGGAGGACACTTGCATGATAAGACAAACTTAGAAGATCATAAAGCAGCAAGAATATGAAGAATATGATGCACTTGTTTAGTCGGCAAAATTTCCCAAAACACAAACTTTTCATTAATTCATCATATTTACAAACAATGGTGATACATGTTTAGTCGACGAGCTCGCCCAAAGAATTTACATCATCAAAAATATAAAAAACAATAACTGGCAAAATCTCAATGGGGGTGAGGCCTCTGAGCGAGATAATCAGCCACTCGAGCTCTTCGTCCGTCATTAGGAGCAGGAGCTAATTCTTCCTCAACCTCATTCGCATCCGACTCCAATAATTGCCGAGGAATGGCATCGATGGGGATCCATCGATCATCCCTCCGAAAGGGGTTAGGCATCAGGGTAGAGGGAGAAATCTCATGGCGATACCAGAGCATCGAGTTCCTCGGGACTTGCAGCTCCCTCTAGGCACTCAGCCACCCCCTGATAAAAGAAAGCTCTTCGAACTCTGACAATCTTGTTGGAGCATCTGACCAACCCTGGTCATAACCGTCATCCCACACTTACCGAGGACCTTTCTTAAACAAGTACCACAATCGAGTAACATCCCTCTGGAGCCCGACAGCCATCACGTATGCTCGATGGACGTCACCACAAAGCTCTTCCATCTCCATCTCCCTCTCTCGAATCTCTTCCATTTCCCTATCTCGGCTCCTGGTGCTCTTTCCAGCTAGTTTCGATGAAGAACCTCGCAGCACAGGATGAATACCGCTCGAGCCAGCCCTAGCTCACGTTGATGAAGAGCCTCGTAACACTGAAGGGGCGATGCTTGGCGTATGTTCCCTAAGTCGAGAGACCTCCTACCTTAAAGTTTCATTTTCCTGCTGAAGCATCTCACCAACCTGGTTGATCTCGGAAGCATCGAAAAGCTTTGCTCTCAACGCATTCACTTCTTCTTGCACCGAGGCACCAACCTCTTCCATATCCTAGAGCCTGTCCTTCAGCTTGGCCACAAGTTCAGATTGCTCCTTATACTTCTGATTCCCAGACCTAAGGGATTTGCAAAGCTTAAAAAAGGCCTGGCGAACCTCAGGACTCGCATTAGGACCAAGGGACCTGCCCAATTGAGAAGTATCAGGAATGTAATCATCCACATCAACTAAGTACAAGCAATAGAAAGACAAGGGAAAGAAAGAGACAAATCAGTGCGAAGAGAAAAAGAAGCCTTTTCATTAATTAAGGTTAAAATTACATTGAACAGCAAGAAGAAAGTTTACAAAAAAAGAAGAAGAGAAGAAGCAAAAATACAAAGTAATCCTAGAAAATAGCTAGTTAGCAACCTCAGGTTTCCCAGAGGTCGATGGTTGCTTCCCTTTGTCAGCATCAACAAGAGCACCGCCCTCGGCAGGAGTAATATCTGTCACCACAACAAGGGAAGCATCAGCAGGGTCATATGGGGGACATGATCAACACCTTCAACAGCTGGGGCATGGACCTCATCTACGGTTGGCTTCGAGCCCGGGTCATGCTCATCAAACAGGGGAGAGTCTATATCAACTCCAGTAGCCAATAGGGCCTTGTTCCAGCCCTTCTTAAAGTTCAGACGACTAATATAGCCTATCTGAACTTCAGCATCCTCGTATGCTGTAGCCCAACCAGAATTATATGAGTCCTCCTTGGCAGTAACAGCCTCAGGCTATTTCTTCTTCAGCTCTTCAGAGAGAACCCTGTTCTCCTCCAAAATGGTCATCTTGCTCGAGCAAACCAAGTCATAGGCTTGTCGCAGCTCCTTCAGATCTTTAGCTACTACGTCCTTCTCCCGGTTAGCTGTAGCAAGAGCCAAGTCGGATGATATTCAAGCAGCATCAACGGCTTTAAAGCTAGCCTCGAGCTCCTTACCCTTTAGCTTCAGGGCAGCGTTCTCTTTCTCCAGCTCGTTGTTTTTCTTCACCAGCTCATCACGTGAACGATACAGCACGACGAAGTCAGTCACAAACTGCAGAAAAAAGAAGACATTAGGAGAGGGAAATGATGAAATTCATAAAAACATGGGAGAGAAGGGGAAAATCTTACCAAAGCTAGCCTTTGACTAGCCTGAAGGGCCAATTGCTCGGACCCTACCACCCTTTGACGATCAGCTGGGAGGACAGATCTCTCGAGCAGAGCAGGGGCAACTGAGGGGAAATTACAACAAAAGCCCCCTCGGGCAGCACGGACACTGGGACTAAGGCCTGCCCAGTCTTCGTCCTCGCTTCCGACCTCCTCTTCTCCTCCTCTCTCTCATTCTCTTTCTTCTCCCTCTCTTCTACCCTCCTCTTATCCTCCATCTTCTTCTTCTCTTCTTCCTTTTTTTTCTCTGTCTCCCTTACCTACTCCTCTTCCTTCCTCTTTCTCTCCTGCTCCTGAGCAGAGGACTGGGAACCAGTAGCCATAGCCCCAGAGTTAGATTTTTACTTCTTTGACCTCTGTGCAAGAAGCATATGGTCCTCATCATCATCATCCCGGATTAAGTTCTTCCTTGGAGGAGCCATTTCCTCGCTCGAACTGCTGGATGTGCTTGACGACTCTCGATCTTCAGACACCTCCCCATTATCAGAGGAACTGCTACTACTATATCTCCCTCCACCAAAATTACTTACGGCTCCTACAATGTTACTTTCAGAGCTTCTCTCCTCCTCATCCAACTGGATAGGATCCGCAACAGTCTCTTCGAAAGAATCAAACTCTGGGATACTGTCCACAAGCCTTGCTATGAAGCTGGAGTCAACATTTTTGTACTCGAGCAGAAAGGCAGCGGACCTGGGATGCTCGTCGTCACCCAAAGGCTCCCTGATATTCCAAGCCTTAACGAATTCCGAGATACGAACCTCGCTGAGAGCAGGTTCCAAGTTCTTTGACCTCGTTGTGGAAGAAAAAGCAAAGAAGAATTAGAAAAACCACAAACCAGCAAAAATTGAATCAACAGAGCAAAGTCTACCTATGTATTCATCCCCATAAAAGGGAAAAGAGAACCTCTCGGACCTCAACCTTTCAAATTGGGGAGAGAACTGCCAGTTTCTAACAAGGAAACCCTCCAGCCAGTAGTCCTTATGGGAATCAGGTAGATTTACTACCAATACCCTGTCAGGGCTCCTAGCTTTGAGGTAGAGGACACCAGAGCTAGTTCGAGAAAAGGAATAGCAAAAACAGACCTCGGCGAGCCCTAACCTAGTGTCATACAATTGATTTATCCTATGTATACCATTAACTATTTTCCACAAAAATAAATCTTTGGGAGGAAAAGTGAGTCCCCCCTGGGAAAGAAACAAAACGTGGTTCCAGTGGGCATCATCTATCTCTCTAACGTTTTTAGGAGGTGAGGCACAACACTCAATATCTACCCACTCAGGGATATTGTAAAACTTCCTAAACTCAGAGACCGACCTATTCCCAATATTCGCCATTAGAAAACCCTAGAAAACTACAAACTCAAAGAAAAGGTACAAGAAACTTACAAGATAGAAGATCAATTCGAACGATGAAGAAGCACGGGCCCAAGCGACAAAGAATCAACGAAAATGGAGATTGAGAGAAGAAGGTACGAAGTGCTAGAACTCACAGGGAAGGGAAGAGTGCTGGAAAGATTGAAATGACGGTCGAAAAGTGCCTATTCCAGAAAACCTTCAAATTTTTCTAATCATAATGCACAAGATACGAAGCGGGTACCACCAAAATCAGCTTCACAACTTTCGAAGAGTTGCACGGTGTACAAAAAGACATTATGACTATTTAAATTTATTGAGTCCAAAACATAGCCCAACAAAATTAGGGGCAATTGTGGGTACCCAAAATTAAGACCATGGGCCTGGACGAGTAGCCCAATTCCAGCGGCCCAAAGTCCAGGCCCCCCACGTCTTGTTTTGATTAAGATCCGGTCTCTTCCCACGTTCCCATTAAGGAAGGTTACAGGGAGAGATGGAAGACGTGGGGGAATCCAACTCCCCCACTCACCTAAACGTACATGTATATATTGAACCCTAAGTCTAGGGAAAAAGGACAAGTTGTATTCTCTGTAACCACTCTTCGGAGTATATAGAAATAATACCCACTGCACCACCGTGGACGTAGGCACATCTTTGCTGAACCATATACATCCTTTTTTGTGTGATTGTCATTTTATATTCCTTGCTCTTACTTGGTGATTGATTTTTCTTATCTATTTGTGTTGCATAATAATTGTTACCACAATACACATGAAACATGTACTAAAAATACTCTTTGGAAAGAGGAGATAACAATATTCTTTCATGGGGTATCCAGTATGGCCTCAGATTATTGCCCTCTATACTCAACCATACTATATTCCTAAATTGTATAAATAAAGGGGTCCAACCTTATCAATATGAAAACATATATGAATATAATTTTTAGTACAAGTGATGGTGTAATTTTTCAAGATTCCTAGAGCAAGTTATGACCATTTCTTTACAACACAAGAAATCTGCCCTACAAGCTCCTCTATTGTTCCTTCGAATTCCCAGAATTTTCATAATTTTTCTACAGCATAACTTTTAATGATTTTCAAACCATTTTCAATACAAATACTGAATAGTACAGAATTAAAGTTTCATAAATTTTTGACTTCATTTGCTATGTCAAAAGCTTGATAAAACTCGGGGAATACCAAAATGAAATATATAAACAGCAACTACATACCAAATTTCAACCATCACTAAGGCCTAACCAAAAGGAGTTAAATCATAATTATCAGATATGATATGAATATATGAGTCTAATTTCATATCCAATTGGAATTTCTTAATTCCAGTAATCACACAAAAATATATTCAAGTTTGAATGCAAGGGGTTTCAATACAAAGCAATTTTAAGGGTTTATGCATTCAACCTAACTTAAACTTGCATTTATCCATACATATGCACCCAATCATGAAAGGTGAATAAAAAAATGAAGGATTTATATCATATAAATCATAAATATATGAAAAATAACATGATGTGCAATTAGGATTACCTTCGGTACTTTTAAGTTATTTCTACGGATTTTTCTACACTTTTTCTCCTCACTTTTCTTCCTAACTTCTACCTTCTCTTTCCTCAAGCTAACAACACTTGAAACTGAACCTAGGGATTAATTTGATGAATAAATAAGTTATATAGAGAGTTTAAGCCGGCCAAGGATGCCTCCCAAGCCAACCAATCAAATTAAACAATTTGGTTTAATAAAAGACAATTTACCACTTAAAGGGAATTGACAGATTTGCCCCTTGTTCGTAAATTTGGCCTAACTTATTACTCATACATCCGTTTGATGTACCGTTTATTGTGTTACAAACCTAACTCATATATATAAAATTATATAGTTTTCACCTCAAGTCAATTGTTATGTTATAATTGTCAAAACTAGTCTTAAACAGGGACATTTCTATCGAAACAACAAAATTTCGCATTTGTAAATAATTCGACATTTAATGATTTATGAAAAGAGGATTAGACGAAACATAATCACTTAACATTAGATATAATAATAACATATTATCAATATCACATAATATAATCATGATTTAAACATAATTTATCATAATTATATTCGGGTTGTCACAACTCACCCCCTTAGAAAATTTCCTCCCCAAAATTTAATATAAATGTCACTTACCAAACAAATGGGGATATTGTTTCTTCATGCTATCCTCCATTTCCCAAGTTTCTTGTTTAACTCCATGGGTTATCCACTTAACTTTAACTAAGTGAATAACTTTATTCCTCAATACCTGCTCCTTACGATCAATAATTTCCAATGGTTCCTCGATGTACGACAAGTCTTCCTTCAGTTCAATTGGATGAGTTTTCAACCGATGAGATGGATCTGCCAAATACTTATGAAGCATAGATATGTGAAACACATCATGTAAACGGGATACATCTAGAGGTAATGTTAATCTATATGCCAGGGTCCCAATTTTTTCCAACACCTTATATGGTCCAATGTATCTTGGACTTAGTTTCCCCTTTTTCCCAAACCTCATGACGCCTTTCCATGGTGAAATACATAGGAATAAAAAAATCCCCCTTTTGAAATTCCAATGGATTCTTCCTCTTATCTGCATAAATTTTTTACCTGCTTTGCGCTATCTTTATCCATTACCGAATCATTTTGACCTTTTCAGTTGTCATATCTATCAATTCTGGACCCAAAATTTTCCTTTCACCTACTTCATCCCAACACAAAGGTGTTCTATATATCCTCCCATATAAAGATTTATAAGGAGCCATACTAATGGTGGACTGATAACTATTATTATAAAAAAAATCCATCAATGGCAAATGATCATCCCAACTACCTTTAAAGTCAAATACACAAGCTCGTAACATGTCTTCAAATATTTGAATCGTCCTTTTTGATTGCCCATCAGTTTGTGGATGAAACCCACTGCTGAACTTCAAACTTGTGCCCATTGCATTCTGGAGACGAGGCCAAAATTTAGAAGTGAACGTTGGATCTCTATATGATATAATTGACACTGGTGTCCCATGTAAACAGATAATCTCGTCAACGTATATACGTGCATACTTATCAACAGTGTAGGTGGTCTTAACTAGAAGAAAATGAGCTAACTTCGTCAATCAGTCTACAATCACCGAAATAGAATCATGCCCCTTTGGTGACTGGGGTAATCCTGTAAAAAAGTCCATCATTATATGTTCCCACTTCTATTCCAGAATAGGCAAGGATTGTAATAATCCTGCCGGTTTCTGATGCCCCACCTTTACTTGCTGGCATACTAAACATTTAGCTACGAACTCTGCAATCTCACGTTTCATATTGTTCCACCAGTAATACTCTTTCAAATATCTATACATTTTGGTACCTCCCAGATGCATAGAGTAAATAGAACTATGTGCCTCTTATAATATATCCTTCTTTAAGGGTGGGTCATTCGGTACACAAATCCTATTTTTATAACACAACGATTTACCATTCTTAATCTCAAAGTTACTCTCTTTACTGTCCTGCACTTATTGTTTCTTCTTCTCAAGGAATGGATCATTGATCTGCAAATTTCGTATGCGTTCTGCTAATAAAGGTCTCACTGTGGCATGTGCTAATAATCCTCCGCTTTTTGAAATCTTCAATTCAATCCCCATCGATGCCAAGTCAAGAATATTTCCAACACGGGCACACCGTATACAACCAAGAATCCCTAATGATTTTCGACTCAAAGAATCTACTACTACATTGGCCTTACCAGGATGATGATGGATGGTACAGTCATAGTCTTTAATCAGCTATATCCAATGCCTCTGTCTCAAATTTAGTTCTTTCAGTGTAAACAAGTATTTCAAACTTTGATGATCTGTAAATATCTCACAAGTTTCTCCATACAAGTAATGTCTCCATAACTTTAAAGCAAAAACAATGGTTCCTAGCTCCAAATCATGTGTAGGGTAGTTTTGTTCATGCGTCTTTAATTGTCTAGAAGCATATGCTATTACCTTCCCATTCTACATAAGAACACATCCTAACCTCTGAAATAAAGCGTCTTTATAGATCACAAAAGACTCTTTCCCACATAGAATAGTAAGTATAGGGGCTAAAACTAACCGATTCTTTAATTCTTTAAAACTCCTCTCGCATTATTCATCCCATACAAACTTCACTTCTTTACGAGTCAACTTTGTCAATGGTAATGCTATTACTGAAAATCCCTTAATGAATCCGCGATAGTAACCTGCCAATCCTAGGAAACTCCTAATTTTTGTCACATTCTTAGGACTTTCCCATTCAACAATTGCTTCCACCTTATTTGGATCAACATATATCCCATTTCCCGAGACAACATGCCCTAAAAACACAATTTCATTCAACCAAAACTCACACTTACTGAATTTAGCAAACAATTTCTTCTTTCTCAAAATCTGCAATACAAGTCTCAAATGTTTCTCATGTTCCTCCAAGATATGTAAGTAAATCAACACATTGTTTATGAATACAATCACAAATGAATCAATGAAAGGGTGGAATACCCGATTCATCAAATCCATAAAAACTGCTAGAGCATTAGTTAATCCAAATGGCATCACCAAAAACTCATAGTGCCCATATCGAGTCCGAAAAGCTATTTTGGAAATATCACTATCCTTTACTTTCAATTGGTGGTAACCCGAACTCAAATCAATCTTCAAAAATATTGTGTCCCCTTGTAATTCATCAAATAAATCATCGATACGAGGTAGAGGGTACTTGTTTCTAATCGTCACCTTATTCAATTACCGATAATCAATACATAATCGCATTGTCCCATCTTTCTTTTTCAAAAATAACACTGGGGCTCCCCATAGCGAAACACTAGGATGAATGAAACCTTTGCTTATTAGATCTTGTAATTGCACTTTAAATTTTTCAACTCTGTTGGTTCCGTTCTATATGGAGCAAAGGAAATCGGACTAGTACCAGGAATTAATTTAATAGAAAACTCTACTTCCCTATCGGGTGGCAATCCTAGAAATTCCTCTGGGAAGACATCAGAAATTTCTCTAACCACTGGTATATCTTTAACTTTAAGTTCTTCCTTACTAACATCAACCACATACGCTAAATACCCTGTACAACCCTTACTCAATAACTTTCTGCTCTTAATTGCTGAGATGAGACAATTAGGGACAACATTCCTTTCCCCTGTAAACTGGAACTCGGGTTCACCAGGAAGATGAAATGTAACTTCTTTTCGAAAACAATCAATGGAAGCATCATACGATGATAACCAATCCATCCCCAATATAATATCAAAATCCTGAATCGTCAACGGTATCAAATCAACATAGAAATCTCGCTCACCCATTCATAAGACACAATCTTTATAAACATGCTCCACCAGAATTACACTTTCCATTAGGGTAGAAATATATAAGGCACAATTGAAAAATTAACATGGTCTACCCAAATATGAAACAATATGTAATGCCACAAATGAATGCGTAGATCCAGGATCAATGAGTGCATATAAATCTTTGTTTGCAATATAAAGTTTACATGTAACCACTTCTGGTGTAGCATGGGCATCTTGTAGTGTCATTGCAAACACTCTTCCTCCTACCCTCGATCCAGCAGCTTGTTTTGTACCTCTCCCCTGGTGGCACTGCCTAGAGAGGATCCTTTATGAGGCCCCACACTACTTGATGAAACCGCTCTTGATAATATAGGATAATTCTTTCTTAGATGGACCTTCTGATGACAGTTAAAACATTCTATATTCAGTAGCTTTGGGCAATTTCTCTTTACATGACCCGATGTCCCACAAAAGAAATAAACATTCGGATCTCCTTGTGCTGAAACTCTTGAACCTCTTCCACCACTTGCTTCACCCCTTTGCGAACTACCTCCCATGCCTCTACCATGCTCGAATTTCTGCCCT
The DNA here is from genome assembly GCA_949130495.1 of Sambucus nigra. Lineage (NCBI taxonomy): Eukaryota > Viridiplantae > Streptophyta > Magnoliopsida > Dipsacales > Adoxaceae > Sambucus > Sambucus nigra. The sequence goes on from OX422210.1 coordinate 425,697,328, forward strand.
CCAAGTCTCGAATATTCTGTATCACTACCCTTTTGATAACTTGGATCGAATCTCCTTCTCTTTATGACTCGTTCTCGATTCCCTCTCGCTTCATTCACGCCCTTTTCTACTAGCACGACTTTGTTCACCAAGGCTGAATAATTAATAGTCTCTAAAGCTGACAACCTTGATTAAATAACTAACTCAAGTCCGTCAAGAAATCGGCTACACATGTCTTCCTCATTTTGTATAAACCTCGAAGCAAACCGAGATAAAGCTGTAAGTTTAGCTTCGTATTCTGTAACTGTCATACTCCCTTGATTCAACATGAAATATTCCTTCTCCTTTTGTTTTTGATACATTGGGGGAAAATACTTATCATACAAAGCTTTGACAAAAGCATCCCATGAGATCACATTCCCACCTGCTGGAGTAATCAACAAACATTTTGTGGCATCCCACCAATATTTAGCTTCTCCTTTTAGCATGTACGTCGCCAAGATCACTCGTTAATTTTCAGGCATTCTCATCACCCCGAAAATAAGTTCAATCTCTTTAACCTATTCTTCTGCCTCTACTGGATATACTGCTCCTTCAAATGAGAGTGGATTCATTTTAATAAATTTCTCATGTGAAGTACTCCTTTCTTCTCGGTGTATCGCCTCCTCAGCCCTAGCCAATGCTTGTGCCTCCAGTTGCCTGGTCTGTTGTTCTTCCACATGATCCATAAATCTAGCTTGTTGCTCTGCCATTAGAGTCATAGCACGTGCCATTTTTTGCATGTCTGTCAATTGTTCTGGCTCGGGTTATACATTTCCATAAATAGGTTGCTCAACGTCCGCTTCTGCTGCCATATTTGAAGCCTCATCTTCTATTCTCACATTAACATCCCCTCCTTCCAAACTTTTATATCTAAAATAAATCAAAGATATAACAACATACATATAGACATATCTTTCCTAACATAATCGTTAGTATCAAAATATATATATTTTTAACATTCACTGCCAAATCTAGACTCTTCTCACTCCAGAACCTCTGAAACCTAGGCTCTGATACCAAAAGATGGCACAACCCAACCCAGTTACTTATAATTAAGTCTGAAAGTCAAAGTGAGTCAAACCATAATTAATCTAACCAAACCATAAACACGAGTTTTAATTTCAGAGTCATCATTAAAAATCCATATAATTGAAAGCCTTTTTACAACATCAGAGTAGTAATGTCATTAAAAACTCTCTTGAAGGATAAGTTAACTTAATTACATCATTTATATTTACACAAAATCATTATTTCTTCCATTCCTGGCTAACCCAACCCGACCTCCTAGATTTTGCAGTGACATCGCGTTACCTGAAAAATGTGAACATAGGAACCATGAGCAAAATAGCCCAGTGAATGCATCATTACTATACTACTGCATGAATTTTAATGCAATAAATCATGTCCATATAATTATGTATTAACTTATCTGGCTCATTCATAATGAATGACCAACTTTTTTGAATCATGATTCACATATCCTATCTAAATAGACAATTCTCCCCCATTCCTGGTCGAGGAGTAACCCCTTGTCATTAATAGACAAATCTCCCCCATTCCGGGTCGAGGAGTAACCTCCCATTTTGGTAAACCGAAATGAACAGTTTTATATTCATAACATTATGATCATATTCGTAACAGCATACAAATACATCATTCCAGTGAGTACACTCACCTTGGGTTGTCAACTACGTATTTATGTTTCCTTCGGGAGGAGCTGAACTATGTTGATTAAACCTTACACCTGTCAATCCAACTAAATCAGTAATGAATCTTAATCATAAGTATTATCCTAACATAATTATGTAACTTTCAATGACTATACAACAACAATATAATTCCACTTAAGTCACATTCCATGAAACATGAATAAAGACAAAACAATGCTATACATGTTAATAAAGTTATGAACATTCAACCGTAAGAAATACCTCATAAGGAATTTATTACCAAAACCAAGTAACATTAAAGTATACTGCTCAATTTATATACACATGAAACATGTACTCAAAATACTATTTAAAAAGAGGAGATAACAATATTCTTTCATGGGGTATCCAGTATGACCTCAGATTATTGCCCTCTATACTCAACCATCCTATATTCCTAAATTGTATAAATAAAGGGGTCCAACCTTATCAATATGAAAACATATATGAATATACTTTCCAGTACAAGTGACGGTGTAATTTTTCAAGCTTCCTAGAGAAAGTTATGACCATTTCTTTACAACACAAGAAATCTTCCCTACAAGCTCCTCCATTGTTCCTTCAAATTCCCAGAATTTTCATAATTTTTCTACAGCATAACTTTTCATGATTTTCAACCCATTTTTAGTACACATACTGAATAGTAGAGAATTAAAGTTTCATTAATTTTTGACTTCATTTTCTATGTCAAAATCTTGACAAAACTCAGGGCATACCGAAATGAAATATACAAACAACAACTATATGCCAACTTTCAACCATCACTATGGCCTAACCACAAGGAGTTAAATCCTAATTATAGGATATGATATGAATATATGTGTTTAATTTCATATCCAATTAGAATTTCTCAATTCCAGTAATCACACAAAAATATATTCAAGTTTGAATGTAAGGGGTTTCAATACAAAGCAATTTTAAGGGTTTATGCATTCAACCTAACTTAAACTTGCATATATCCATACATATGCACCCAATCATGAAAGGGAAATAAACAAATCAAGGATTTATATCATATAAATCATAAATATATGAAAAATAACAAGATTTGCAATTAAGATTACCTTCGGGATGTTTACGTAATTTTTACGAATTTTTCTACACTTTTTCTCCTCACTTTTCTTCCTAACTTCTACCTTCTCTTTCCTCAAGCTAACAACACTTGAAACTGAACCTAGGGATTAATTTGATGAAGAAATAAGTTATAGAGAGAGTTTAAGTCGGTCAATGCTGCCTCCCAAGCCAACCAATCAAATTAAACAATTTGGTTTAATAAAAGACAATTTACCACTTAAAGGGAATTGACAGATTTGCCCCTTGTTCGTAAATTTGGCCTAACTTCTTACTCGTACATCCATTTGATGTACCTTTTATTGTATTACAACCCTAACTCATATGTCTACAATTATATAGTTTTCACCTCAAGTCAATTGTTATGTTATAATGGTCAAAACTAGTCTTAAACAGGGACATTTCTATCGAAAATAACAAAATTTCGTGTTTGTAAATAATTCGACATTTCCTGATTTATGAAAATAGGATTAGACTAAACATAATCACTTAACAGTAGATATACTAATAACATATTATCCATATCACATAAGCTAATCACTATTTAAACATAATTTATCATAATTATATTCAGGTTGTCACAATATATATATATATATATGGTTGTCGCATGTGCACGTAGATATAATGTGTTAAAATTCTTCTTTCTTCCGTTCGATTCTATACTACATTATTGTAATTTTCCAGTGGGCATTCAGCGCATTCCCTCGTATATGTTATGGCAAGTTGGGTACGGTTTCGTATTTTGAGAGCGTTATACTTGTAAGTATTCTTTAATTTTACTTTAGTAACTCTGAATGCTTGCATTCCGGGAACGCTTCCCACAGGTCCCTCACGTACCTTGATTTTAAATGGAAATCGCAGGCTAAACAAGTGAAATGTTAATTAAATAAAAATGTACTAGCAATATTATGTAGGTTATTTCATTGCACTTCACACCTAATGCTCGGCCAGACCGAATTCACCATAGGTAACCCATAAATCCGAACCGGGGCGTTACACACACACACACACATTGTGTGTGTGTTTGGAGAGAAAAAAATTGAAAGGAACCCACCCAAGAAAATCTTGATGAGTTTAAGGAAAAGGGGATGGAAATGGGTGGGATGTTTTGGTTTAACAGGTTTCGTTCTCTTTTACACAAGGAGTGGGAAGTTTTGTTGGGGAAATATACTGCTATGTTTTAATCTAAATCTTTGACACCATAAATTTTATTCAGATCGTGACTAAATTCAAAATGTAGTTTCAAAGTAAATTGGTATTTATAAATAAAAAACATTTTTAGCATAAACGTAATTTTAAGCGTGTAATGAATTTTTTGACAAAAAATATATTTGGTACTTAATGGTTTAATGAGGGTTGACATAAAAAATGTTATTTTCAGGTTTTTACGACTTGATTTTAGTAAAAGAAGTAAAAAAAAATGTTATTCTGAATAATAAGTAACTCAACTTTAAATTTTAATTCATTAAAAAATGTGGGTTGTTACATATACCTATGACATTGCATGAGTGAATTTACCTACATGGTAATGAGAAGTTTGAAACCATTATCTTAAAGAAAATCAGTTTTGGGAAAATAATTGGATTTATTATTTGAATCTGACAATGATTTTTCTTTCGAGACATTTGATGTGGAGGAATGTTTTGAACTAAATGAGGAATTGATGCCTACTTCGGAACAAACCCTTCTGCACTTAATCCAAATCATAATAAAGAATGAACGTGGGGAAGAAATGGATGTAGTATACACTTATATTGAAATTATTACTTGTTTTGAAAACAAAGGAGAGGTTAAGACTTATGTTTCACCTCAAACAATTTTGGAAGAACAGTTCATTGAAAATTAATCATTCTCTTTTGGAATTTAATCTTCAAGCGATGATGAATCATGTATTGAGATTGAATTTATTTTCCCCCCTATTCATTCCCAATTATCGAACCGTTACAAGTATCCCGTGAGTCTATTTAAAACTTTAAAATATTTGACCCTTTCATCGATGGCGATTACTTGCTCGAATCGTTTTCCTTGAAGGGTCATTGCATCCATATACACTACCTCCTATTCTAATTGCAATATCTTTCGGATTCAATTTAGACTTTCTTGGACCCCACTTGTACTTAACACCCGTTCAATCTACCCCTCCCCCCCCCCCAAATCATTTGCCAAAAACTTTTATTGGTTATTGTTCATTTCACACGCCTTACACATACCTGTCATTACTAAAATGTAATTCTTATTTTTTATAAGGTCTGTATTGAAGTTCAAATTGTTGGTTGTACATATTAGGTTAATTTTTCTTTTTACTTATTGTCTGGTATAATTAGTTGAATTTTTGTTATTTGTTTTTTGTTATGATTGGTGCTAACATGTTTTGTAGAACCTTTGGACTTGTACTTTATGGAGATCTCTCTATTTTGGGTAATATCTCTATTTTCCTCTTTTTAACTTCGTTATTAATTTATATTGAGGACAATGCAATGTTTATGTTAATAAGTTTATTACTAGGTGGAAGATCCACAAATTCCCAAGTATGATTTTTCCTTTTGGATTCAATATCACTATTAACAGCCTTCTTCCAATAAGGATCTTCAGGAGTAGATATTGCTTCTCTAAAAGTTTGATGGACACTTTCTAATAAACAAGTTAAAAAGTTGAGATCAAAGGATGTTAAAGTCCTAGCCATGTTGCTACGTATAGGTTCAAACACTTTATCATTATAAACATTCTTGAGATTAGTATTATCACTACTCGATGAAATATCATGTGATTGTTTATGATTATGAAAAATATCCTTATGATAAGAAAAAATGTCTTCAAAAAATTTATCATCGCGAGATTCATGTATATCTGTGATGATAAATTTATGCTATATATATAACCAACTTAGAAACACACACACACACACACACACTTTCAAGTATTTGTATGAAGTATTTTTACCTTTCCACAATTCATATGAGGTTTAATGAGTTTTCTTGTGGTAAATGTTATTAAGTATATGATTTACAAAAAGTAAAACATTCCCCATAAATTCTAGGTAACCTAGAGTGACAAGAATGGTGTTAACCATGTCTTTCAACATTCTATTTTTCCTCTCGGTAATTCTATTTTGCTAAGGAGTGTATTGTTTTGTCATTTGATGTATTATACCATATTGTGCACAAAATTTATTTGAAGGTTGTGAATATTTCCCTCCTCTATCAAATCCTAGCATTTTTATATTTTTATTATGTTTATTTTCAACTTCAGCTATATAAACGATAAACATTTCAAGTGATTCATAATTATTATGGAGTAAGTACAAATAGTAATATCTACTGCAATCATTAATGAACTTGATAAAATATTTTTTTATTACCTCTAGTTTGAATATATTTTAGATCACATATGTCCGAATATATAAATTTAAAACGTTCAGTGCTTCTTTTAACATATTTAAATGGTTTATTAGAAAATTTAGATTTAACACAAACTTCACATCTATGTGTATCATATATTTCAAAGTTAGGAACTAAACCCAATTTGATTGATTTACGGATGGATCCACAATGAACATTTCCTAACCTATCATGCCAATCATTAAATGACTCAAGAATATAAGAAATAAAATTATTCTTGTTATCATTAATAAAATAGTCAACATCTACATTTAATTTAAAAAACCCACCACTTAAAAACCCTTTTTTCTCACAAGCATCCCACCCTTGGTGATTACAAATTTTTGGGATTCAAAGATAAATTTAAATCTATTTTTACTTAATAATGATTCAGACAAGATATTCCTGTAAGTTTTGGGCACACGAAGTACATCATTCAGGGTAAGTGTTTTTTCGAAAGTGAACCTAAGAATGATATGTCCTTGTCCATCGACACTTGAATTATAAGAGTTCCCCGTGAATAGTTATTCTCCATTATCAACTTTTTCGTATCATGTGAATACACTTATGTCGAAATAGATGTGGTTTGTTTCCCTAGTGTCGACCCACCAATCATTTGAATTCTCAACCATGTTTATTTCAGAGACAGCGATGGAAAGATTCTTCATTTCAACAACCATTTGTGCACTATACGCTTGATTGGACTTAGATTTGGAAGGTTCCTCTTTGTCCTTATGGCACTATTGTGTAAGGTGACTCAACTTCTTAATTGATTGGGTCGAGGCTACTATTAGACAATATTTCCTTAAGACATTTGCATCAACGCTATGGTAATGAAATATTTTTGAACGACTGCCTTCCTGGGTATTAAGGTCTTAGAATGTTAAAGTAGTACTGCAATTAACGATTCATGCGAATCAACTATTTCTGTGAGGAACTCTCTTTGCAATGCAGACACAAACTGATTTTAATGGTGCTAACATACTCTACGTATGAATAATTCCAATCATTAAAAATGCAGGGAGGAACATTTTATATATATATATATATATATATATATATATATGAGAGTGAGAGAGGGGGGGGGGAGAGAAATTGCGTATTTTAAAAAAATATGCAAGTATGTTCAGAAAGACACAAAAACACAGTGACACAACCTTTTGAACGAAGTGATACAACAATATAGACATAAAACTAAAGCAAATTTATTGCAAACGAGTCGAATTAAAATAGTTTACTGGGTAAAAAAATAAAGGCATAATTAATTCTAAAAAATAATTTCAAGCATGCCCAATTTAAAAGAAAAGGTTCAGAAGAAAATTAAATTAAATGTGGCTTAAAAAGAAAGGACAAGGCCTAAGCCCATGACCGATAAGTCCCGAATACGGGTCAGGTGCACGTGCATGTGGGATTTTGGTCCAAATACCACTATGCATAGTTTAGATCCTCTCCCGTTCAAAATATTTGGATACCCTAAGAGCATCCAAGCCTTAAGGTCATCTCATAAGTAAATATACTACTCACTTTTGTTATAATTTTTATATGTGGGACCATCCCACTACACCCAACTAAACACTAGTCCACTCACTTCAAATGGGTTCCTTTGAGATCAATTTCTCATTCATCTATTAATGGTTTTGAACATGTGAATATACCATACTAATCTCCTCACACTGGTATGTGGATCCTTCCCAAAAGATGTATCGGTCCCAGTTTTATTTGGGCCTAAAGTTGACCCAATTCATATTTAAAACTCATTATTTTCTAACAATTGAGAGATTGAGAAAAAGAGTAACAGGAATAAAATATAAAGGAATAGAGGGTGAAAAAAGTATAGAGAAATATAATAGAAGAGTTGAGAGAGAGAGATAGAGAGAGAGAGATGCATGTGAAATAAATATTCTCCAATGTGCGCTCCATGGAGTATATTCTTATGTGAAGTAAAAAGAAAATGTAGAAAATATTCTTAGAATATATATATATATATATATTATTGATAAAGAAAAAAATTTATTTTAATTAAGTTTCATATTTTTCACCAAGTTTAGAAAGTTTAGTGGTTTTATATGCAAGAGTATAACAATAAAGGTTAGGTAATTATCTTTCTTAAAACTTTAGGGCCAAAAACATATTAACAACCCATAAATAGCGAAAATGGGGATGAAAATGAAAATGTTGCAAGAAATTTGTTCTAATAATTTATCACTGATATGACCAAAGTGTAACCTCATCTCTTAGGATGAGTGGCATCACATCTCATGGCCGAGTTGTCATTGGAGCCATGCATGTCATTGGCGGGGTCGTCTCTTTAAGGGTCGGCCTCACCTCGACTAGCCTCGACCATACGCAAAGTCGAGATCGGAAGAGCATCACCTATTCAGATCAGCACCATCGTCGTACTCTGCCACAGCCGATGAGAGTAGTGACCAGTTGATCCAACCTCGATCTGATTTATTTAGCCGAGGTCACACTTACGACAGCATGGGACCATCCTATAGGAATTAGCAACCTCGTACCCTCTCAGGACGATGTTGTAGCGGACAATGTCTAACAGCACGAGAATATGCAAGAACAGAGGAGCTTTGCTTATGTGGACAATTTCATTATAACAAGATCATTCTTTCACGTGAGGGAATATTACATCATTATTGTGCCCATGTGACAAAGACAGGTGTCTACATCTTATTGGGAGTTTCCTTATGCACATGTTAATTACGTGCTTGGGGGGAACATTAAACCACCCAAATCGTATATATGCACTCGATCTTCTCCATAAGAAAGGATCGAATATTAAAAACCCTAGAAGAACTCTGTCAAACCGATTGTAAGAGAGAGAAGAGCTTGAGTGATTCTATCCATGGCCATTAGTGCCCTTATTTAGTGGATCACACACACACACACACACACACACACACACACACACAGTGGATGTAGGCCTGATTGGCTGAACCACTTATATTTGGTATCTTCTTCTTCTTTGCCTTATCTCCCTCTATCTATAAAATTATTTCTTCTAAATACTATTGTTATCTATTTTGAGCTTACATACATCTTGACCCGGCAATACCATTTCTGGTATCATCAGTCTGGCGTCATATGTGGGAATGAGGATAGCCATCTTATCCTTATTTTTAGATTACTCATTAGAGTCTCTGGTAGTGAACCAGTCCTCCATATTTATGGAGTTATTTCACCATTGAAGGAGCCCTTGTTGAGCATTTAAGCTCTGCTTCTCCAGCTCATAGCTCAAACAGCTTACACTAATGGCAATGGATCCACCTCCTCCACTTGAGAATCAACTGGCACCACCACATGGAGGTGGTACAATCTCCAGCCAAGCACCGTCCCAGTCAGAGATGGCTGAAGTGGCGATTGTGCTCCGCTCCCTCATAGCTAGCCAACAGAAAATGCAAAACTCGTTTGTTGTGTTTAGCCAGAATTTTGCAGCCAGGACTGGTGGTGCTGGAGCAGAGTTTATAACTCCAGCCTCTAGGGAAGGTGAACTAGGTCAGCAAGTCAGGGGACCACTCCAGGCTCCAGAAAAAGACCTTCCACTGTGTCAGAGACGGAGAGACGTTGTCGACCCTAGGCGTTTACGCCTAGGGAGGCAAGGTCAAGAACTCTGTGATAGCTTAGTCGGGGACCACCTTAACGATGAACATGGATAGTTAGAATCTTAGGAACCTCATGAGATATATAGAGTAATTGTGCATCCTATTCGGTAAAGTTGAGACAAAGAACAGAGACCCATCCGAGAGCGCAGGCCCAACTGAGACTGTGGACCAAGGTGATCAGCCTTAGAAAGGCTTAGTAGAGGGCCAGCCTTTGATAGGCTAGGCCCTCTGGGAAGTCTAAGGAATTGTCTATCCAGGTCAAGGAGTGTTTTCATTCAAGAAGAAATGAAAGGAGAGACGACTGCAGACCTCCAAAAGACCGAGAGGAGTAAAAAGAGGTTATCAGCCAACATAAGTAATTGAAGAGAGTACCCTCGGCCCGTCCAACTAATAGAGAACTATCATCTCGGTTAGACGATAGAGAAGGGGTCGGCGAAAATGCCATCCCTGCAAAGGCCGACGTTGCAGCAGATAAACCCTGGAATGAGTCCATACAGAGGTTGAAGAACAAAATAGGAGATATCATAAAAAGTCAAGATCCCCTGCAGAGGGGATATATTGAAGGATCTCCATTCATAGCAAGGATGCTGAAATTTCCAACCTTGACCAAGTTCAAGCCACCGATAGTGACTCCGAAGTATGATGGGAGTATGAATCCTATGCATCATGTGGAGATGTATTATTCGGCCTCCAATATCTATTCGATATCAAGGAGATGAGATGCCGAGCATTCTCAAGCACGTTGACAGGGGCAACCCACGTATGGTTAACCTCCCTTCCTAAGAACTCTATAGTAAGTTTTAAGCAGTTGACCGATAGTTTCGTCCACAACTTCTGTTTTGAAGTAAAACCTAGGAAACTGATGACCCACCTATTGCACATCAAACAGGGGAAGGAAGAGATTTTGAGCGAGTATATAGACCATTTTAACAAGGAGAATCTAGAAGTCAAAGACTACGAAGAAAGTATCACAATGACAACCCTTATGGGAGGTCTTCAAAAAAGAAACCTACTATGGAAGCTGGACGAGAACCCTCCAAAGTCCATGGCTGAACTCCTAGGTATGGTCGGGAGAGTCATGAATGCAAAAGAGACTATGGCCGCAAAAGAAGATGAAGAAAAAAAGAGGCCACGATGATGGAAAGGGTCAAAAGTTTAAGTGGAAGGATAGGAAGAAGAGGCCGATAGATAACAAGTTTGCGGACTATACACCTCTAATAGTTAGCTTTGAGCACATTATAAATGAGATAAAAAATTATCGGTCTCTTAGGTGGACGAAAAAGCGAAAGACATCTCCTCACAAGAGAAATAGAAATCTTTGGTGTGAATTTCACCAAGATCATGGGCACATCACCGATAAACGCTTCGCCCTCAAAGATAAGATAGAAAAAATATTGAAATATGGTAAGTTGAGGAAATATATTATTAAGGACAATTTTGGTAGAGGCCGAGACGATAAAGTTTGAGATGACCCCAGAAAAAGGAGAAATGATAGGTACAAAGAGGATGCTCTAATCAAGCGGAAGGACCCATTGGATGATGACAATGATGATTAGGATCTCCCACCAAAAGATGATAACGTCCCTGTGAAGAGGCTCAACATGATCTCATTTTGTGTGGGCATGATCTGTAGAGGACTAGCAGGAGGATGCTCTGAGGTGACCGACCGCAAGGCGCACATTACCGAGGCTAAGGGAATAACCAAAGATGAGGTTGTGAACTCAGTCTCTATTAATGTCAAGCCCGAAAATAGGAAGAAAGTGGATATAAAAACCCTCATAGTCGACTTCTCAAGATTAGATTTTAAGGGTATCCTAGCTCCTCATAATGACATGATCGTTACTACCACCATAGTACATGGGTGTGAGATGCCAAGAATATTGGTTGATGTAAAAAGCTCTGCAGATGTCATGTTCTGGTCGTGATTCAAAGGCTTGGGACTTAGCTGGGCCAGGTTTTCCTATATCATCATCCTGTGATTGGATTCAGTGGGGAAAAGGTTCACCCTTTAGGGATGTATGAAATAGACGTCAGAATAGGGGATGATTGGAAAAAAATACTGACTAAGAAGATTAACTTTTTTATGATGGATGAAAACATCTTCTCGCTTATAACCTCATACTAGGACAAGTAGCTCTCAAGAAGTTTGAGGTCGTGCCTTCAACGGTACACCAAATGATAAAATTCTCGACCCCATATGGGGTAGGGTAAGTTCAGGGTGACCAAACATCGGCGCGAGAATGCTACTTTAACTCAGTGGAAGAGAGGGAAGCACACAAGAAAGAAACCACCATGTACAACATTGGCACCCTTGATCCCAGAGATGAGACAAAACTTAAGAAATGGGAGGCCGCAAAAAAGGTAGAATCCATCGTCCTCAATGAAGACGAGCCAAAAAAAATCATCCAGGTTGGCAAAGCCGTAAAACAGGAGATCAAGGATGAGCTTATTAATTTTTTTAGTAAGAGACAAAGAATATTGGCATGGAGTCACGATGACATGCCTAGGATTGACCTAAAAGTAATGTCTCATAAGTTGAATGTTGTTGATGGTGCCAAGCTAATAAAATAGAGAAGGAAAATCTACTCGGGGGAGAAGTATCAGGTTATCAGGGACGAGGTAAAAAAGATGGAGAAGGCAGAGTTCATCATAGAAGTGATATATCCTGAATGGATTTCAAATGCTGTCATAGTACGTAAATCCAATGGTAAATAGAGAATGTGCATGGACTTCACTGATTTGAACAAGTCTTGTCCTAAATATAGCTCCCCTCTCCCTCGAATTGATCAGATGGTAGATGTTACGACATGGCATAAACTGATGAGTTTAATGGATGTATACTCCGATTACAACTAAATTTTATGGACCCGACGAATTAAAAGAAGACAACTGATATGCCCAAGTATAACCTCGGCCCAGAGATATCTATCTCGGCTAAGATGAGGGTCGAGGCATTAATCGACCTTATGAGGGCCAGGGCCCGCGATATCGTCCCTCGGCCAGGCCTACCTCGGCCCAGGCCGACACTACCGTATTCACTCCCATGGACCCTACGTCTGGGAATAGCAACCTCGGCTAATAGTAGGCCGAGGTGACAAGGAGCCCTAATCATCATGGAACTAATCCTACCTCGGCTAATAGTAGTCCGAGGTGACGAGAAGCATTAATTATCATCAGAATGTATATGTCCAACCTCGGCTAGGGCCGACCTAGCATAATGTCTCGGCTGAGATCAGGCCGAGACTCCTTATGACTACTCGGATTGAACAGACATCAAGCCTTTATAACTCGGCCTCTCCCAGGCCGAGGTCATTCACTAACATGACTGCCGAGCATCTGTTGACATTTGGATAAGGACACCTGGGCACAAATCAGTTGTAACAAGATTATTCTCCACATGGGGGAGAATATTTCATCATCATTGCTTACATGTGACAGTGACAGATGACATTCCCACATTGGTGAGGATATCACACACATGCTCATTGCATGCATGGGGGGTACAGTGCGCCCCCTAGGCATTATATATAGGGATCATACCCTACCTTGCAAGGGGATCCAACTATTAAAACCCTAGCTAAAACTCTGTCTAATTATACAGTAGAGAGAGAGCTTGAGAGACTTGTATTCATGGCCATTAGAGCCATCATTCAGTGATATTACTCACACACTCACAGTGGACGTAGGCCGGTTTAGGCTGAACCACTTATATTCCGGTGTGTTACCCTCTTCTCCTCACCACCTTCTATTATCTACTTTATATAACTGTGCTGCCATTGTTATATTTCTATTGAGCTTGGAAGCACTACCTGGTGGTGATGGTTCTTAGCATCATCATTTTGGCACCGTCTGTGGGAACTCGAGAGGCTATCTCTTCCTCTTTTTCTGCTTTACCTCACCGGAGACTCTGGTGGTGAACCAAGAACCACCCCTTGTGTGGAGCCGTTTCACCATTGAAAGAGGTCCTTTAAGGTATTAAGCTCACTTACTGTTCAAGCTCTTTATTATTAACACATGGCACCAGAATTACCACCGCCTCTTCCGCCGCCTCTTCCGCCGCCCGGAGGTGGAGGGGCTAGCTCCAGTCAGGCCCCTCCCCAGTCCAAAATGGCGGAGGTGGCAGCAGCTTTGAAATCTTTAGCTGCAACACAACAGGCCATGAAGGAGCAATTTGCCCAGCTCAGCCAAACCATGATGATGAGGCCACCTGGAGTCTCCCCGGACCTGATAACTCCTGCGGCAGTTCAACCCCATCCCGATGCCAAGGGACCACCCCAGGCGCCCATAAAGGACCAACCTGCACCCCAGCGGAGGAGGAACGTTGCTGACCCTAGGCGCTTGCGCCTGGGGAGGCAGGGAAACCCTTGCCCAGAGGACAGGTATGATGACCTAGAAGCTGAAGAGACCCCGGAGGACTGTTGGGAGCCGTATGAGGTGTCAGATAACACCATACGACCCCTTAGGCAGAGCCAAGGATGTGTCGGCCGAAGAAGAGACGAGTCCCAACAAAGAGGGTCGGCCTTTGATAGGCAGAGTCAAGGATGTGTCGGCCGAGGAAGAGATGAGGACCAGCAGAGAGGGTCGGCCTTTAACAGGCTGAGTAGAGGGTCGGCCTTCGAGAGGCTAGGTCCAGTCAATGACCTGAGGCAGAGGCTATCGAGGTCAAGGAGCGCGGCAGGCTCTCAAAGTGGGAATAGGCAGGCTCGGCCAGATCAAGGCCGACCCTTGGAAAGAAGAGCCCGGGAGCAGGAAGAGGTCAATAGTCAGCGTGTTGTGGCTGGGGAACCCTCTGTCCATCGTAGGGAGGTGGCAGGGGATAACCTCGGCCTAGCTGAAGAAAGAAGACCCTGGAATGACTCAATCCAACGTCTTGAAGAGAAGATAGGGGACCTCATCAAGAGCAGGGACCCATTACAGAGGGTCTACTCGGAGGGCTCCCCGTTTGTAGCTAGGATAGTGGGGTTCCCAACCCCAGCTAAGTTCAAGCCTCCTACAGTGACGCCTAAGTATGATGGCAGCACTATCCCAGTGCACCATATCAAGATGTATCAGTCGGCGGCAGATATTTACTCAATACCCGATGAGATGAAGTGTAGGGCCTTCTCAGGAACCTTGACAGGGGCAGCGCACAGCTGGTTCACCTCTCTTCCGAAGAACTCGATCGATAACTTCAAAGGTCTAGCAGAACAGTTCATCCATAACTTCTGCTTTGGGGTAAGACCTCAGAAGAAGACTACCCACCTCCTATATGTCAAACAGGCTAAGGGAGAAAGCCTAAGAGACTATATAGCAAGATTTAACAAGGAGAAGTTGGAGGTAAAGGATTACGAGGAGAGCATAGCCATGACAGCCCTGATAGGACGCCTCCAGAAGGGGGAGCTATTGTGGAAGCTGGCGGAAGACCCCCCCAAGTCTATGGCAGAGCTCTTGTCCACCGCAGGGAAAGTGATGAATGCGGAAGAGGCAATGGCCGAGAAATATGAGGAGGAGAATCGTGGTAGCACTGGGAGGTCCCAGGGTAAGAAAGAGGGGAAGAAGAGGTCAGCAGATGACAAGTTATCTCATTACACTCCTCTGACTGTGAGCTGTGAGCACATCCTTAATGAGATCAAGGCTGACCGGGCTCTGAGGTGGCCAGAGAAATTGAAGGCCCCGCCACATAAGAGGAATAAAAACCTCTGGTGTGAATTCCATCAGGATCACGACCATGTCACAGATAGATGCTTCGCTCTGAAGGATGAGATTGAAAAGATGCTGAAGTCCGGGAAGCTGAGAAAATATGTGGATAGCAAGGCCCCAAAGGGTGGCAGAGAAGACCCTAGGAAGAGAAGAGATGACAGGTGCCGTGGCGATGTCCCAGCTAGAAGGCATGACGATTCAGAGGGTGATGATGGAGATGACCCAGATCTCCCGCCTAAGGATGACAACACCCCAGTGAAGAGGGTGGGGATGATCTCCTTTGGTGTTAACACCATATGTGGGGGATTCGCAGGAGGTGGCTCTGAGGTAGCCGACAGGAAAGCTCATGTAGCGGAGGCCAAGTCAGTGGTCAAACCTGAGGTTATGAATCTAACGTCTTCTGACGCAGTGCAAAAGAGGAAGAAGGTGGACATGGACACCCTCGTAGTAGGGTTCTCCAGACTCGACTTCAAGGGCATCTTAGCCCTCCATGATGACCCTTTAGTCATAACAACGAGGGTGCATGGGTGCGATGTAGGGAGAATCCTCATAGATGGGGGAAGTTCAGCAGATGTCATGTTCTGGCCTTGTTTCAAGAGCTTAGGTCTTAGCAAGGCAAGGCTGGTGCCCTACCATCACCCATTGATAGGCTTCAGTGGTGAGAAGGTACACCCATTGGGCATGTATGAAATGGATGTACGGATGGGAGATGAGTGGCCTAAGAGGCTCACTAAGAAGATAAACTTTTTTGTTATGGACGAAAATATCTTCTCGGCCTACAACCTCATCATTGGAAGAGTGGCCCTCAAAGAGTTTGAAGCCGTGCCATCTACGGTCCACCAGATGCTAAAATTCCTGACTCCTTATGGAGTAGGGGAAGTGCAAGGGGACCATACCACGGCGCGGGAGTGTGATTTCAACTCGGCCGAAGAGCGAGAGGCCCATAAGAGAGCAACCGCCACTTACAGCATTGACACTCTTGATCCTAGAGACGAAACAAAGTTGAAGAAGGGTGAATCCGCGGAAGAGGTAGAATCCATCATCCTCAATGAGAACGAGCCGGAAAAAACCGTCCAGGTCGGCAAGGCCCTGGAGCAAGGGATCAAGGAAGAACTGATAAACTTCCTGAGGAGGAGGCAGAGCGTCTTCGCGTGGAGTCACGCAGACATGCCTGGTATCGACCCTGAGATCATGACCCACAAGCTCAACGTGGACAGAGATGCTAGGCCTATTAAACAGAGGTGAAGGGTCTACTCCAGAGAGAAGTATGAGGTCATCCGGGAAGAGGTGAAGAAGTTGGAAGAGGCCGAGTTCATAAGAGAGGTTACTTATCCGAAGTGGCTCTCAAATGCAGTCATCGTGCCTAAGACCAACGGAAAGTGGCGGATGTGTGTAGATTTCACAGACCTGAACCGGTCTTGCCCGAAAGACAGCTATCCCTTACCTAGGATAGACCAGATGGTGGATGCAACGGCAGGGAATGAGCATATGAGTTTCATGGATGCTTATTCAGGTTATAACCAGATCTTCATGGATGCCGAGGACTCTGAGAAGACAGCCTTCATTACTGACAAGGGGACATACTGTTACAAGGTGATGCCCTTTGGTCTGAAAAATGCGGGGGAAATGTATCAACGTCTTGTCAATAGGATGTTCGAGGAACAGATAGGTAAGACCATGGAGGTGTATGTGGACGATATGCTAACGAAGATCCTGAAAGCATGTACTCACGTAGCGGACCTTGAGAAGACCTTTGATGTCATGGACTCCTACAGAATGAAGCTCAACCCAGCGAAATGTGTCTTCGGGGTAGGAGCCGGGAAGTTCCTGGGGTTCATCGTTAATCAGAGGGGGATTGAAGCAAACATGGAGAAAATCAAGGCATTAATCGATATGAAGACTCCTAGGAGTATCAAGGATGTTCAGAGACTCACTGGAAGGGTGGCGGCCCTTAACAGGTTTGTTTCCAGATCCACAGACAAGTGTCTTTCATTCTTCAAAGTTCTGAGAAAGGCCTTCCAGTGGGACGAAGAGTGTGAAAAGGCCTTTGATCAACTTAAGTCCTACTTGGGGTCTCCCTTGCTGCTGTCCCAGCCCATCGCGGGGGAGAGGTTGTTTGTGTACCTGCCAGTCTCTGAGTCAGCCATTAGTGCGGCCATCGTACAGGAAGAGGATGGGGTTTAGAGACCTCTGTACTTCAATAGTAAGGCCCTTCAAGGGTCTGAACAAAACTATCCTCGCATGGAGAAGTTGGCTTATGCCCTGATACATGCCTCAAGGAAGATGAGGCCTTACTTTCAAGCTCACTCCATGATAGTCCTCACCGACTCACCACTACGGCAGGTTCTGCACAAGCCTGAGAAGTCTGGAAGATTGATGACCTGGGCCATCGAGCTAGGAGAGTATGATCTTACCTACCAGCCCAGGACAGCCATCAAGGGGCAGGCCCTGGCAGACTTTGTCGCAGAGTTCACTTGGGAAGAGGCCGAGACAGAGAGGGGCTTGGATGGCGGTGAAGAGACGAACCGAAATGGCTTCCGAGAATCGGAAGAGACTGCCCCGTACATCTTCCGAGGCCGAGAAGATGTTGCTCCAGGCAAAACTTGGAGCAGAATAGAAGAAAATGAAGAGGATCGGTACCTCTTCGAAAAGGGGATTATGAGAGAAGGGGTATTCTCGTCAGATGCAGACGTATGGAGCCTCTTCGTTGATGGCCCAGATGGCGCCAACATTGAGTACGCCTTGAGATTCAACTTCCAGGCCTCCAACAACGAGTCTGAGTATGAGGCCATGATAGCAGGTCTCTTATTGGCAACAACTCTTCAGGTAAAGTGGCTCCTGCTTCATAGCGACTCAAAACTGGTTGTCAACCAGGTGTTGGGGGTGTACGAGGCCAAGGACGAAAGGATGGCCAAGTACTTGAAAAAGGTAAGAGGATTGCTAGAGTACTTTGAAGAGGCCAAACTAAAAAGAGTGCCGAGACTGAGCAACAGTCACGCTGATGCATTGGCAAGGCTGGCCTCGGCAATGAAGACAGATTTGGGAAGGACCATTCCAATCGAGGTCTTAGGAAAAGCAAGCATAGAGGAGGACGAGGTGTGTAGCCCTTGTCACAATGTGAACCTGGGAGACTCATGGATTGACCCGCTCGTCAGATACCTAAAAGAGGGGGAGCTACCTCAGTCCAGGATGGAAAGAATAAAGTTGAGATACAGGGCTGCAAAGTTCTCATTGGTAGGAGACGTCTTGTACAAAAAGGGGTTTCTACTGCCTCTCCTCAGATGTGTGCACCCTGCGGAAGTACCCCAGGTCTTAAGGGAGGTTCATGAGGGTTCTTGCTCTAGCCACATAGGGGGAAGGCCCTTAGCCAAGAGGATCATCACTCAGGGGTATTGGTGGCCTACCTTGTCTAAAGACGCTGTAGATTATGTGAAAAAGTGTGACAAATGTCAAAGGTTCGCCACTATCCCTCATCAACCTCATCAGCCTATGACGTCGATCTCTTCTCCATGGCCATTTGCGGTATGGGGAATTGACTTGGTAGGACCTTTGCCAAGAGCTGTCAACAACTATAGATTCTTGATAGTTGCCATTGACTACTTTTCAAAATGGGTAGAGGCAGAGCCAATGATAACAATTACGGAGCAGAAGACCTTTCAGTTCATCTGGAAGAACATCATATGTAGGTATGGACTCCCAAACACGCTCATCTCGAATAATGGGACCCAGTTCAAGAATGCCTCCTTGGAGAAGTATTGCCAAAGTGTGGGGATCAGACAGTTCTTCTCATCTCCTGGTCGATCTCAAGCAAATGGCCAAATCGAGGTCACGAATAGAACCATCTTGGATGGAATTAAGAAGAGATTAGAAGACGCAAAGGGGATATGGATAGAAGAGGTCTACGCTGTGCTATGGGCTTACATAACTACGGCAAGGACACCTACAGGAGAAACCCCATTCATGCTGGCACATGGCTCAGAGGAAGTCATACCAACGGAGGTAGGAATGCCAACTCATCAGATTCAGACCTACGACCCTGACAGCAATGGGGAGAAGAGAAGGGTAGACCTGGATCTCATTGAAGCGAGAAGAGAAGACGCAGAGGTCAGGAAATCAGCCTATCAACAGAGGGCAGCAAGATTCTACAATCAAAGGGTGAGGTCAAGACCCATTGCGGTGGGAGACCTAGTGCTCAAGAAGACCCTACAGAAGACAAACAAGCTACACCCGAACTGGCATGGCCCCTACAAAGTGACGGAAGAGGTTTTGCCTGGCACGTATAGGCTAGAGAACATAGAGGGAGAACCTTTCACTAACCCGTTGAATGCTGATCACCTGAAGAGATATTTCATATGATGTTGCATAGGATTTGTAATTTGTAATTGTACCATCTTATCGAGAAAAGGTTATTAATAAAGATCAGTTTCCATATCAAGTTCTTGTTTTGTTATTTAGGCCAGAAGTTCATTATGAGGCTAACCTCTTAGGTGATGACCTCAGACCCTCATAACATCACTCGGTGGTGACGAGGTCTGAGCTCAGACACCTGGGTTAGATAACCTCAGACCCTTAACATCATTAATTTGGTGATATTCATTATGAGGCTAACCTCTTAGGTGATGACCTCAGACCCTCATAACATCACTCGGTGGTGACGAGGTCTGAGCTCAGACACCTGGGTTAGATGACCTCAGACCCTTAACATCATTAATTTGGTGATTTTCATTATGAGGCTAACCTCTTAGGTAATGACCTCAGACCCTCATAACATCACTCGGTGGTGACGAGGTCTGAGCTCAGACACCTGGGTTAGATAACCTCAGACCCTTAACATCATTAATTTGGTGATATTCATTATGAGGCTAACCTCTTAGGTGATGACCTCAGACCCTCATAACATCACTCGGTGGTGACGAGGTCTGAGCTCAGACACCTGGGTTAGATGACCTCAGATTCTTAACATCATTAATTTGGTGATATTCATTATGAGGCTAACCTCTTAGGTAATGACCTCAGACCCTCATAACATCACTCGGTGGTGACGAGGTCTGAGCTCAGACACCTGGGTTAGATAACCTCAGACCCTTAAACATCATTAATTTGGTGATATTCATTATGAGGCTAACCTCTTAGGTGATGACCTCAGACCCTCATAACATCACTCGGTGGTGACGAGGTCTGAGCTCAGACACCTGGGTTAGATGACCTCAGACCCTCATAACATCACTCGGTGGTGACGAGGTCTGAGCTCAAACACCTAGGTTAGATAACCTCAGACCCTTAACATCATTAATTTGGTGATATGGTTATGACAACATCATATTAAGTAATGACTTCAGAGATCATATAGCATTCAAAATACATTCGGAGGTCAAGATAAAGGAAGAAATTGGCATTCAATAAAAGAGGAGATTACATATCATTCAGATGTCTCATAAATTACAAGTTCAGAGTTACAAGTCAAAAAATACAAAATACAAGGCCAAGTTAAACATCTGAGGGAGGAACATTCGAAGTCTCGGCTGGGTTGACCTGTTCAGCATTGGTCACCTCAGCCACATCACCAGCAGGGTCAGTTCCTCCCAGATCAGTCCCTTCCAGAGTAGCAGTCTGACCAGGGGCAGCAGCCTCGTCTTCTATCTCTTGCAGGGCCTGGGCAAACTGAGGGTCTGCGAAGCCGAGGCACACAAAGTCAGAGGCCTTTATAGTGCCAACCTCCTTCTCCCTGACCTCGTCCCATTTGGTGGTGGCTTTGATGCCTCTTTCGAGGTATTCAAAACCAAAACCTACGAACTCCTCAGAGACTTTGTAATCAGCAATTATTTTCTCTGAGGCATCTGCAAGGGCGGCCTTCACAGCAGCATTGACCTTCCTCTGCAGGGCATCGTCCTTATCCTTCAGGGCCTTGGCGTGGCTCTGGACGAGTGCAAAGATATCTTTTTCCAGTCCCTGGGCCTTATTTTCAGAGTTTTGGGCCTTGGTCTCGGCATTCTGCAATTCTGACCTCAGACGGTCAACCTCGGCCTTCAGGGAGCTCTCAACCTTCTCAGCCTCCTACCCCTTCTGAATGAGAGGCGGTTTCCTTATGGCCCAGTTAGATAGCTGGTACATGGCAGTGACACCCTGCGCAGATAATGAAGAGGTTAGATGGGGGTAATATCAGACGTTGCACTTGAAAAATTATGGACAAAAGGAACAAGTCATACCTGGGCGACCCTGTGGAGGCCGAACTCAACAAGCATGGAAGTGTCCATGGCCCTGTAAAAACGTTTATCAGCCTCGGTCATCATTTTGGCAAGGGCTTCCATGGCCTGTCGGCTGTGGCCGACCACGGTATCGGTAAGTTTCAGCTGGTCCAGACGGGCCGACAAGGTGTCGGCTGTGATAGGGATCGCAGCGTCCGAAGTCTTCTTTTGCCTGGAGGTCGGCCTCTGATCCTCAGAGGCCGGGACCTCAGAGGCCCTCTTATTGGATTTGGATGTTGAGGGAGCATGTGGAGGAGCATTCAAACCAGTCTTCTTGGCGAGTCTAGCCAAACTTGGAGCTGCCATCTCCCACAACTCGTCTGTGACACCTGGTGGTCTCTCTGCAAAAGTGAAAAGATAAGAGTTAGAAATCAAACATGAATGATCAGGGGTTAGACTTGTAATAAAAAGAGAAAAATCCTTACCAAAGTCAACAAAGGGACTTCCACCTAGGCTCGTCCCCGAGAGATACTGGGGGGTTAGCAGATGTTCGAACTTGACAAATAAACCATGTGCCCTTGGCCTTGTAGGGCCTTCACCTTTTTGATATTTTGAAGACTTAGGCCAGGGTCGGCCCTGGCAGACATGGTGACCTTGCCCCATCTGAGGGGTATCCTCGACTCAAAGGTGGAAGAGGGAACAGATGAACCAAATTCCCATGCCCCTGAGGCAAAGAAATACCGGGTATTCCAATTATGATTCGAGGTCTGAGTCACCTGAATCATCTTCTTCTCAGGCCTCCGAGCCACGAAGTGATAGTAGCTCGAATGATTTTTGGCCGAGGTAGGGACATAGCAACCAGCAAAGACCTGAACTGGGAGGTCAGAGTGGTGAACTGCCCTCCACAGGATGATGGATCCAATAATGACTCTCCAAGCATTAGGAGAGAGCTGCGAAGGGGCCAAGTTAATGAAGGAAAGAATGGACCTGATGACAGGATGAATGGGTAGGCAAAACCCTAACTTAAACATCTGCTCGTACAAGCAGATATCCCCATCTCGGCCGTGGTAGGCCCTCTCTTCCCTCAGAGGTCTCCTCAATTTGATTGAGGGACTGATGGAATATAAGTATCTGAAGTGCAATAGATCCACCTCAGTGACTGTGCTCTCGTACTCGTCCGCCTCAGAGGTGTCAACTTCATTTTCACCATCATCATCACCATCCTCATCAACCTTAACGTCGGCTGGAGCAGATGTAGATGTGTGACTAGGGAACCTCTGAGCAAACTCGGCCCCGGTAACGGCC
Source organism: Sambucus nigra (assembly GCA_949130495.1). Taxonomy (NCBI): domain Eukaryota; kingdom Viridiplantae; phylum Streptophyta; class Magnoliopsida; order Dipsacales; family Adoxaceae; genus Sambucus; species Sambucus nigra. The sequence goes on from OX422210.1 coordinate 425,720,292, forward strand.
GACAAAGGGATGGCATCTAGAATGGGTGTCACAGTCGCACTTGGCTCAACAAGTTCAACCTCTGAAGACGAGTTTGAGGTGCTTGAGCCATTCTGGGACGAGGCTCGGCTGGAGACCTCGGCCTGGTCAGGGTCCTGACCAGTCCGAGGTGTAAAGTCCATGGCTTCTTGGAAAGAGTCCACAGACATAGGGTTTGAGGTGGAGGATTCAGACTCAGACATCGGTAATGAATTAGCAGAGACGTCTGTCCGATAGAAGTTCTTAGGAGGATGAGGATATAACACCTTGAGAGGTGGGGGAAAGAGGGGTCTGACAGGAAACTCATGTGACCTACGAGATTCTTCCTGAGCTCTCTCTATTTGCCTAATTTTCTCTAAGGTCTTCTCTCTAAGGGAAGGGAAGTCCTCAAGAAGCTAATACAGGGGTCTGAGCATCAGAGGACGACCCAAAACTTCGAACGACCCTAAACTTGAGGAAAACTCCTAAACTCACAAACACGATTGGCTTGTGAAATAAAAGGGTTTAAAGATCAAACTAAGGAATTTCAAATAAACACATGTCGCCTGAATCAATGAAGCTTGCCGGAAAACTCAAACAGCCACCGAAAACCCCAAAAATCTCGCCGAAAAACTCAAACAGCCACCGGAAAACCCAAAAATCTCACCGGAAAATTTAAACCAAATGCTGAAAACAAAGGAAATGGAAGGGGAGAGGTACCTGAAGATGAGTTGATGGATGAAAGGGAGAAATCTCGCAAGAAACTAAGGGAGATCCTCTACCGAAAGAGCAACGGGGTGAAGAAGGCTTGGAGAGAAAACTTGCAGAAACAGTGCACGCGAAAGAGAGAAATGAAGAAGAAAGAGAAAAGTGGTGGGATTTAACCCTTAAATACTTGGGCACACTTCCCAAGGCTCATCATTGCCTTGGGAAACCCAAGGGAAAACTGACAGTGCACGCAAGCCAAGTGGGCACGCCTTGGCCTGGGACAGGTGTCATGCAGGTGTTAGCCTTGGGACGGACAGGCCTCGGAGGTGAAGCAATCCCCTAGCCACTCGCTCTCGCATATGACTAAGGGCTGGGGGGTGATTGATATGCCCAAGTATAACCTCGGCCCAGAGATATCTATCTCGGCCAAGATGAGGGCCGAGACATTAATCGACCTTATGAGGGGCAGGGCCCGTGATATCGTCCCTCGGCCAGGCCTACCTCGGCCCAGGCCGACACTATCGTATTCACTCCCATGGACCCTACGTCTGGGAATAACAACCTCGGCTAATAGTAGGCCGAGGTGACAAGGAGCCCTAATCAACATGGAACTAATCCTACCTCGGCTAATAGTAGGCCGAGGTGACGAGAAGCATTAATTATCATCAGAATGTATATGTCCAACCTCGGCTAGGGCCGACCTAGCATAATATCTCGGCTAAGATCAGGCCGAGACTCCTTATGACTACTCGGATTGAACGGACATCAAGCCTTTATAACTCGGCCTCTCCCAGGCCGAGGTCATTCACCAACATGACTGCCGAGCATCTGTTGACATTTGGATAAGGACACCTGGGCACAAATCTGTTGTAACAAGATTATTCTCCATATGGGGGAGAATATTTCATCATCATTGCTTACATGTAACAGTGACAGATGGCATTCCCACAATGGTGAGGATATCACACACATGCTCATTGCATGCATGGGGGGTACAGTGCGCCCCCTAAGCATTATATATATGGATCATCCCTTACCTTGCACTACACCAAAATGGGCAAATTGTCACCTTTCAGCCGGCCAGCCTTGTCAAGGTCATTGACCGTGACAAAAAAACACGCGTTTTATGTCACGGTCATTGACCTTGACACGACCGTGACAACTAATTGTCACGGTCATTGACCGTGACAAGCCCGTGACAAATTTAATTGTCACGGTCTTGTCACGGTCATTGACCGTGACAATTTGTGTCACGGTCAATGACCTTGACACGACCGTGACAACTTTTCCAGCAAAAACACTTTCCCCCTTCTTTTTTCCCTCCCACCGTTCCCTCCCTCTCTCTCTCTCTCTCTCGACTCGACGCTGCTCTCTCTCTCTCTCTCTCTCTCTCAGGTCCAATTTCTCTCTCTCTCTCTCTCTTCCATTTATATATATATTTGTTTGTATATTTATGTGTGTATGTATATATATATATATGTGTGTGTGTATGTGTGTGCGTGTGTGGGGGGTGGGGCGGGATGGGGCAGGGTGGGGGAGGGGGTGGTGGAGGGGGGCAGGGTGGGGCAGGGTGGGGGCGGTGGAGGGGGCAGGGGGTGGGGTGGGGTGGGGTGCGGTGTGTGTGTGTGTGTGGTGGTGTGTTTTGGGGGAGGGGGTGGTGGAGGGGGGCAGGAGGTGGGGTAGAGTGGGGTGTGTGTGTGTGTGTGGTGGTGTGTGGTGGGGGAGGGGGTGGTGGAGGGGGGCAGGGGGAGGGGGTGGGGTGGGGTGGGTGTGTGTGTGTGTGTGGTGGTGTGTGGTGGGGGTGGGGCGGGATGGGGCAGGGTGGGGGAGGGGGTAGTGGAGGGGGGGAGGGGTTGGGGTGGGGTGGGCACACCTACGCACACACGCACAGCTACGCCACACACACACGCACACCTACGCACCTACGGACACACACACACCCCACCCCCTGCCCCCCTCCACCACCCCCTCCCCCATCATTGTGTGAATAGGTATGAGATCATAATTTGGAGGAATTCACGTCCAAGAAATAATTTGGATTCCCTTTAGGGTCTTATGTCTTGAATTAATCTGAGGGGGTGGGGGTGGGGGCGGGGGTGGGTGGGGTTTTGAATATTATTTACATTCAAAATAAATAATTGATAATAGTTGGATAATAATTGGATAATAATTGTTTTTATACCTATAGAACAGCTTAGATAGTGTGTGTGTGTGTGTGTGTATGTGGTCAATACATGAATTTATTTTTGTATTTGAATTATCCCATGAATTTATTTTTGTATTTGAATTATCCCATGAATTTATTTGTGTATTTGAATTAACCCATTATATGAAACATACTTGAAATTAAATATTGTGCGCATAGATACTAGCATTCTAGTTCTTATGCGTACGCATTCAATAACCCTTAGACCGGTTCGAGAGTCATTACCCCTGTAATGAGATCTCTCGAATTGTCTCGTTTGGACAGTTTGAGACTGTATAATTTTTGTATAATATTCTTATTGGCTTAAAGTTGTTACTTTTGGAGGAAGTTCTGCAGTCGTATCTTAATGTTCTCTGGGTACATACTAGATTGACAAGTGTGACTGTTATTTTAATTGACCAATTGAAATAACACTCACACCTGCCAATCTACGTCGTGTACTTGGAGAACTAAGGGGATATGCTGTCGAATTTTTTTCAAATCGTAACAATGTGCATGAGCTGTTAAGTATATTACAGAAAAATGCATTCTTGAATGGGATAGGACCACATACCCTTTAATAGGATAATTAAATGATGGGATAATTAAAAAAAACATACTATAAATCTAAGTTTTGTTTACCTTTAATAGGTGTTTAGTTGTGGTAGCTGTGATGGGATATCCGAAATACAAAGAGTGGATGGGTGAGACTAATAGAATGGGGGATGTGTTTCGCAGAGGTGCTAACGAATTTGTGAAATATGCAAAGAGATGTCGTAATGATGAAGAGTTTCCGTGTCCGTGTGCTAGGTGTAAGAATGGTAAGGTGTTTGAGTGGAAAACAGTTGAACTACATTTGTTAAGATCGGGTATGCAAGATAGTTATCGATTTTGGAGTTTTCACGGTGAATTGAAAGTTCCTTTTGTCCCTGACCAACCTTCACAACATCCTTCAACAAGTAGAATAGATGAAGAAGGGGACGACGTAGATCATAATATGTTAGAGGATTTAGTTGATGATGCGTACGGAGTTTATGAAGCTGAGGAGAATGAGGTTACTGATGATGTAGAAGATTCAAGTGCTCGTGAAGATTCAAGTGCTCGTGAAGATAAAGTGCAGGTTACTGATGTTGATCTGCACTTTATCATTTTCACTCTTGTGTAGTGTGCGTGTGTGGAGAGGAGATTAATACATAAATATTCCAACTACATCTAAGTTTTGTTTATACTAATCCATGAATATACGCTTCTTACCTTTAATAGGTGATTAGTACATAGTTATTTGGGGTGTCCTATTTGTGGAGAGGAGACTGAATCTCTTCGTCTATCCGAACACTAAGAAATGCCATAATCCTATGGAGCGATGCTCTGCAAATTCCTCCCAACCGTTATGTAGCCAAACATCACCGGTTGAAGTTGTCAATTCCACTTTCCATACCCCACCACTTTCCATACCCCATTCAAAGGTGGAGTTGACAACTTCAACTGCTGATTTTTTGCTACACAACGGTTGGAAGGAATTTGCAACGCATACCTCCATAGGACTATGGTATTTCTTAGTGTTTAGATATGAAGAGAATTATAATTGACACGATTTCCCGGGGTACATTAGTTGGAAGGAGGTGCCATATGAGCTCAAGTTAGCTGTTTGAGTGACACTACAGGTAATGTATTTATATTTATATGTCAATTTCGATTTTGATTTCAATTACAATTTATATTTATCTATATTTGAGGGGCGGATACTAATTTTACTTTATTTCAATTCAGGGGACAGGGAGTGGCCCTAAGGGTAGGCCACATATGCTCTATACTTATGTCGCTATTCGGACGAGAAGGGAAGGATAAGGAGGTGTTCCCGAGCGTCGCGGTACAAAATCTCTTTTCCATGCAAATAGTATGTAGATTTGAGATAAAATGATGGTGATGTTGTTTCTTTTTAAATAGTTTCTTATTTGAATATATATTTGCATTATCTTTAGTTTGTTTGGATATATGATGTGTGGAACAGGTACAACGTTGCTATAACAGGTACAAATATACTGCTGGGCAGTGGCAGTGGCCATACTGCCCTGCAGTTTTTTTTTAATTCTGCCCAGAATTGTCACGGTCATTGACCGTGACAATTTTTTTAGTAAGGGTCACGGCTTTGTCACGGTCATTGACCGTGACAAACGTGTCACGGTCATTGACCTTGACACGACCGTGACAAAAAAAGTTGTCTCGCCTCGAAATGTCACGGTCATTGACCTTGACAAGGTGAATTTGTCAAGGTCAATGACCTTGACAAATGGGCAGATTTGGTGTAGTGTTGCAAGGGGATCCAACTATTAAAACCCTAGCTAAAACTCTGTCTAATTATACAGTAGAGAGAGAGCTTGAGAGACTTGTATTCATGGCCATTAGAGCCATCATTCAGTGATATTACTCACACACTCACAGTGGACGTAGGCCGGTTTAGGCTGAACCACTTATATTCCGGTGTGTTACCCTCTTCTCCTCACCACCTTCTATTATCTACTTTATATAACTGTGCTGCTATTGTTATATTTCTATTGAGCTTGGAAGCACTACCTGGTGGTGCTGGTTCTTAGCATCATCAACAACCTTCATCATTGGTAAGGGGGACTTTTTGTGGGACTTCAATATGCCAACTTCATTCCAAATAACTCCAAATTGTAGGATGCAAAATTGAAATTTACTCAAACCAGAGCTAACAAATAAATTTAATAAAACCATAGGATGCAAAATTCCAAAAAAACTTTGAACCATCTTTATGTCGTATCTCAGCCTAAACAAACCCTCACTTCAAAATAACAAAACAAAACAAAATTGATAAACAAATAAGATAAATGCAAAAGAAATAATAGCGCAACAAATTTAGTGTCATTGAGTAACACATTCCTACAAATATTCTGTATTGACCAAGCAAACAAAGTGAGTACTGATAAACCGAATTCTAAAGTTAAAATGGTATTATTAAGATTTATTTGTTATGAATACTAAAAGCACCAAATTAAAAAAAATACCTCCAAAAATACTTGGGCCTTTTGTCAAGCATATAACATACAACCAATACTCATAAAAAATGATATAACCAAAGAAAGAAAACTAGACCATGTTCAAAATACACACACACATCAATACCACAGTCATATAGAAACGAATCCATTGATTTAACCTTTGGAATACTCCTTTATTAAGGTCAAATTATTTTTAATATCTGATTTACAAAAACAGAGAGAGAGATGAGAGTATACCTGATTTATCTGATTTACAAAAACAAAGAGAGAGATGAGAGTATACCTGATTTACAAAAGCATCATCAAATCAATACCTACAAAAACAAAATACAAAAACGATATAAGCAAAAATAAACCCTAAATGTTTCAACACAAAAAAAGCATATTCTAAAACCATAAATGATTTGAGGTTGACATGCTTAACCAGAACCCCTACATGAGATAGCTACTAAAACAAATTATCTAAAACAATAGAGAGAATCAAGCTGAATTGGTGTAGAGAGGGAGGACAAAGACAAATGAGCGGCGGGATAAGGGGAGCGCAGGAAACCTCAAGGAAGTCTAATGACGTTTTTTAGGGTATTTTATATTTGAGTAAGTGTACTCAATTTTGGCACACTTTAAAACAATGCAAAATTTTGGCACTGTTTTAAAGTGTGCCATATTGTCATTAAACCGTGCCAAAATTTAACACAGCTTTAAACTGTGCCAGATTTTTAATGTCAGGGTGTGCCAAATTACTGTTTTTGGTGCAGTGATATGTGAACTGGAAGGTCGATCTCATGTTCGACCTTCCAAAGGACGATGGACCCAATCATCACTCTCCATGCATTCGGAGACAGTTGAGAAGGGGCAAGGTTTATATGTGCAAGGATAGCTCGAAGTATGGGATCAATGGGCAGATGAAAACCTTACTTGAACATCTTCTCATAGACGCAGATCTCGCCGTCCTGAACATCAAAGTCTCTCTCATACTCAAGAGGTGCTTTCATAGAAATAGCGGGATCTATTACATAGAGGTGTCTGAAGAATAAGAGGTCATCCTCAAAGACAACACTCTCATATTCAAAAACGATTGAGGTATTAACTTTTCTCTCCTCATCACTACCAACTGGGACCTCGACCTGAGGATTACCTCGGTCTCCACTAGGGAACCTCTCAGCAAACTCGGCCCCGGTAGCGTCCGATAGTGGAATGGAATTTATTGGATAGGGGAATACGACGTTGGGTTCTAATATTTATAGGGAGTCAGAGTCATGTGATGACTCGGCTCCTCTAGAATATGCATCGCGAGAAGAAACCTCTTCAACGTCAGACCATGCACTTTGCGCAGGGGAGCAATCCATGGCCTCCTCATATGAATCCACACTCTCAACTTGTTCAGAGGTGGACATGGGGTCGGGCGCGAAAGAGTCAGACATTGCTCCACAAGTCTCAGCGACTTGGGGGTATACAACAGCCAAAGGCAATGGAAAGATAGGTCGGATTGAAAAAACCTCAGCCTTTCGACTCTCAGCTTAGGCTTCCTCTCACTACAAGGAAAAGGACTTTTCCCGATAATTATTTTACAGCATTTGTCAAAGTGTCGAGAAAAATACATTTGCCAACATTTTTGAACAAGTGCCGAAAATTTAGGGGGTTTAATCTAAGTGCTGATAAAATGCAGGAATTATTATAAAATGACAAGAAATTTCGGTCATATTTTATAAAAATTTTAAGAAATAATAATGGGAACGGTATTTGAGTAATAGTATGCACAATATTTCATGAAAAAATAGCTCCTTATTTTTTTCTATATCCCGCACATTTTTTCGCTCTCCCAAATTTACACTTTCCCCTAAGTGACCTACCAGATGCCTACAAAAACATATAATTGAAAACCCAATCCTCAAGTTTTGAGCGATCTCTATTATTCTTAGGAATCAATAGATTTGTTCTCGGTTGAAATCTAGAGCATGCCGCTGGTAGAACACCGAAGCCGTTGAGGTTTCACTTCTTCCTCTCTCTCCCCCTTTCTGGTTTGATCAATGACAAAAACTATATATTGATTAAATTTATGGCATCTTGATTGACTTTAGGTGTAATTCTTGATGTTTTATTTGATTTATCTTTCCGATTATATATGTTTCTATATTTTCATTAATATTATTTATCTATGTTGTTTGTGTATGTGTCAAACATATAATTTCTTTTCACCATTATAAACAAACGATTATTTCCTTTGCTTTACCAATTTACTTGTGCTTGAATTATAATTTTGTTTTGTGTTTATAGTGTGAGATAATATCCCATTGTTTTCATTAATGTCAATTTATTATTCTAGGGCTGAGATTGTATTGAAAATTTGTATATATCCATATATATATATGACTTGTGAGATTATGAAAATATAATTTTTTTTTCTCAAGACCATTTAGCCTTGGATCCACTTCTTGTTAAGGCCCTTCAATTCCAAATTCAGGTTTGTTTTTCTTCTTTTAGTGTTGTTTTAAGATATACCTCCTTGCTAAATAAGAGAAAAAAAGTTGATAAGACATCAAGTTCTGTGAGGGATCAAGTTTTAGGGCATGGTTCTCATGGGTTGGTTTTAATGGATCAAGTCTACAAAATGGTTCTTATAGACTTCAATTATTAAAAAAAGCGCTTACATGAGATTGGTGAAATTTGATACCATTATAAATGATGGTGTTAAAGGCACCTCAAAAATATCTCCTCAGCACCATTGTATTATCTCTTAAACTAAACCTACCTAATTTACAATGCTTTTTATGCATTTTGTGGTGTTGGGGGAGATTTTTTTGGTGTGCATTTAATGCTAGTCAATTATAAATTTGATGTGAAGAGGTACAAATGAGACTATTTTTAAATTCTTTATTATTGTAATGATACTGTTTATATTCATTAGATTCTATATTTTTATTAATTTTGTGTTACCTTATTACATTTAATAACATTTAAAGTTCCACACGCGGGTATGACATGATTTTAAAATGTATTTATTATTAAATCTAAATTGTATGTGTATCAATGGGATCATATCCTTTTCTACCCCATCAATTTGTGAAGCACCAAGGCAATTATATAGTCATTTTGATAAATAGGAATTTTATTTGACAGCTATGAAGCACATATGCGGGCGCGACACGGTGCAGGTGCAGGCGCTGTGATTCGGAAACTCTTTAAAAAGTAAGATTCGGGTGCATTGAGAAATAAATTTATCATATAAAACTGTATTATATTGTTCCTTTACACTACACCAAAAATTGGAATCTGACATGGTTTAAAACTGTGCCAGATCAAATCTGGCACGGTTTTGAACTGTGCCAGAATCAGGTGTTCCAAAATGGCAATTTTTTTCTGGCACGGCTCAAAAGTGTGTCAGATTTGGTCAAACAGGAACACTTCCGGCACACTTTTAAACTGTGCCAGAATTTGATATTTCTAGAACACTTTTGGCACAGTTTTTAACTGTGCCAGATTTGACCAAACAGGAACACTTCTGGCACACTTTCGGCACAGTTTTTAACTGTGCCAGATTTGGCCAAACAGGAACACTTCTGGCACACTTTTAAACCGTGCCAAATTTTTATATTTTGGCACACTTTTGGCACAGTTTTTAACTGTGCCAGATTCAGCATAGTTTAAAAAACTTTGGCACAGTTCAAAATTGTGCCAAAATATGATACACTTTTGCCACGATTTTGAACTGTGCCAAATTTTTTATTAAAAATAATAATTATTTGAAAGCACAAAATTCACAAATTAGTAATATTGCACGTTTTTAATAAACTAATGTACATACAAACTTCAAAATATTACAAGTCTTTAACAGTTCACATGCGCAAAAAAAATTGGGCAGAGTTTCCTCTATTTTTTGGACATTTCAAAACCTGTTAATACAAAACCTGCGTAACATAAATCCCGCACGGCCATAAAATATAACAATTAACTTACAAAAACCTGCACGGCCATAAAAGTCAACAATAAAAGAACAAAAGACCGCACGACCATGACCAAAAATGAAATCATGAATAAACCCCTTGCTGTAAACAATTGAGTTCTCTCTGTGTTCCACGTGAATAAATGCCAACGATACACTGTTATCCTGCAAAAAAAATAAGATACAAAAAAGATACGATATTAGTAACCCAATAATTTACAAAAACATATTTACTCAAACTAAAATATTACATATATGAGTGGAAATTATCGTCATACTCTAGAACCGGGAGACCCGGGACTACGCGGTCTGTTCCTACAAGTTACATTGGTCCCGTGCGAGGTGTTCGTGCCTCCTACGGGGTCGTTGGGGGGCAGGTTTGGTTTTTCACCCTCTAACGGCTTGTTTATAAGTCTAAGTGTGATTTTTGCAAATTATCGTCATACTCTCAAACCGGGAGACCTTTGGGTTTTCACCCTTTAACGACTTGTTTTTAAGGCTAAGTGTGATTTTTGCAAATTATCATCATACTCTCAAATCGAGAGACCCGGGACTATGCGATCAGCTCCTACAAGTTACATTGGTCCCGTGCGAGGTGTTCGTGCCTCCTACGGGGTCGTTTGGGGGTTGGTTTGGGTTTTCACCCTTTAACGGCTTGTTTTTAAGTCTAAGTGTGATTTTTGCAAATTATCATCATACTCTCAAATCGTGAGACCCGGGACTACGCGGTCAGTTCCTACAAGTTACATTGGTCCCGTGCGAGGTGTTCGTGCCTTTTAAGGGGTCGTTGGCGGGCTTGTTTGGGTTTTCACCCTTTAACGGCTTATTTTTAAGTCTAAGTGTGATTTTTGCAAATTATAAACCTACTCTCAAATCGGGAGACTCGGGACTACGCGGTAAGTTCCTATAAGTTACATTAGTCCCGTGCGAGGTGTTCGTGCCTCCTACGGGGTCATTTGGGGGCTGATTTGGGTTTTCACCCTTTAACAGCTTGTTTTTAAGTCTAAGTGTGATTTTTGCAAATTATCATCATACTCTCAAATCGGGATACCCGGGACTACGCGGTCAGTTCCTACAAGTTACATTGGTCCCGTGCGAGGAGTTCGTGCCTCTAACGGGGTCGTTTGGGGGGTCATTTGGGTTTTCACCCTTGAACGACTTGTTTTTAAGTCTAAGTGTGATTTTTGCAAATTATCGTCATACTCTCAAATCGGGAGACCCGGGACTTTACGGTCAGTTCCTACAACTTACATTGGTCCCGTGCGAGGTGTTCGTGCCTCCTACGGCGTCGTTTGAGGGTTGGTTTGGGTTTTCACCCTTTAATGGCTTGTTTTTAAGTCTAAGTGTGATTTTTGCAAATTATCATCATACTCTCAAACCGGGAGATCCGGGACTACGCAGTCTGTTACTACAAGTTACATTGGTCCCGTGCGAGGTGTTCGTGCCTCCTACGGCGTCGTTTGGGGGCTGGTTTGGGTTTTCACCCTTTAATGGCTTGTTTTTAAGTCTAAGTGTGATTTTTGCAAATTATCGTCATACTCTCAAATCGGGAGACCTGGGACTACGCGGTCAGTTCCTACAAGTTACATTAGTCCCGTGCGAGGTGTTCGTGCCTCTTACGGGATCGTTTGGGGGGGGGGGGGGGGGTTGGGTTTTCACCCTTTAACGGCTTGTTTTTAAGTCTAAGTATGATTTTTGCAAATTATCATCATACTCTCAAACCGGGAGACCCGGGACTACGCGGTCAGTTCCTACAAGTTACATTAGTCCCGTACGAGGTGCTCGTGCCTCCTACGGGGTCGTTTGGGGGCTGGTTTGGGTTTTCACCCTTTAACGACTTATTTTTAAGTCTAAGTGTGATTTTTACAAATTATCGTCATACTCTCAAACCGTGAGACCCGGGACTACACGGTCAGTTCCTACAAGTTACATTGATCCCGTGCGAGGTGTCCGTGCCTCTTACGGGGTCGTTTGGGGGCTGGTTTGGGTTTTCACCCTTTAACGGCTTGTTTTTAAGTCTAAGTGTGATTTTTGCAAATTATCGTCATACTCTCAAACCGGGAGACCCGGGACAATGCAGTCAGTTCCTACAAGTTACATTGGTCCCGTGCGAGGTGTTCGTGCCTCCTACGGGGTTGTTTGGGGGCTGGTTTTGGTTTTCACCCTTTAACGGCTTGTTTTTAAGTCTAAGTGTTATTTTAACAAATTATCATCCTACTCTCAAACCGGGAGACCCGGGACTATGCGGTCAGTTCCTACAAGTTACATTGGTCCCGTGCGAGGTGTTCATGCCTCTTACGGGGTCGTTTGGGGGGTGGTTTTGGTTTTCACCCTTTAACGGCTTATTTTTAAGTCTATGTGTGATTTTTGTAAATTATCGTCATACTCTCAAATCGGGAGACCCGGGACTACGTGGTCAGTTCCTACAAGTTACATTGGTCCCGTGCGAGGTGTTCGTGCCTCCTACGGGGTCGTTTGGGGGCTGGTTTGGGTTTTCACCCTTTAAAAACAAGTGAGTATCCACAATAGCATAAACAAGTGAGTATACCATATTATAAATTGATCTCGTATTCACATGCGTTTGAATACCATTGATTTGTATTGTGGAAAATTTTGATGTTGGACCTTATTATATTATTTGTGTTTTTGATGTTGAGAGTTTTAATGTAATTTAAACTCTATTGTAGTCGAGATTTTAATTTGAATTTTGTCGGGATAAATTCTGTTTTTGCTCCTGCTATGATAGAGAATCTCATTATTATTGAACAATCAGATGCTAAAGCTCCTGAAATAATTACATGTGAATCAGATGTAAACCAGTTCAATTGATGGAACCTTTATAAACAGTTCTAGTACAACCAATACAATAGATAATCATTAGCTTTTCTTAATAATATAGAAATTTGATGAAGGCTGCAGCATCATAACAGCTGATGACATGACAGAGTTAGTGAGTACACATTGACACTAACAATATTTCATGTTATTTAGTTTACTTTTTTATATATAGATAATATATCGATCAATTACAAGTTACTTCTGTAAATTACTATCTTTATGTAATTAGGACTCTCTTAGAGAGTATTACAGATAAGGCCTATGGCCTTCCTTTATAATCAGTTTTTAAATAGGTTGATAATTAAAGAATTGTTTTTAAGAGAATATTTTCAATTGTGAGAAAGTCCCTCAGGTTTGTATGTGTATGTGTATTCGCTCCATAGGCCAATCAAAAGTGGTATCAGACTAACAGAGCATGGAAAATGCAAAGTAGGGGAGTCGTCACTAGCAGACCAACATGTAAATGTCACCGTCGAGTTGCTCTAATCTGTCTATATTTTTTACAACTAACAATGTTTTAGTCCTTGAAGACTATGTAATAGAATGCATGACTTGCTATCTATATCCCAAGTGTGCCATTCCCAACCCAATTAATGTGTTGAGGAAGATGCCAGCAAAATTGTGAATCTGATTTGGTACAATTTTGAGGCATGTTATGCTCTTATGGTCTAGCTTTTGCAATTAATATATACTGTCCTTTCATGTTAAAGTTATCATTCAGTGAAACACCTGGAAATCTCTTGGGAAAGACGTGGGGCGAGTAAGGCGCAAAAAATTGTTTCATTCTGCAGTCTAATGCTTTCAACGTGGGAAATATTGAAGAGAGAATGGTCTGGAGAGAGGTGTTCGTGCCTCCTACGGCCTATTCATAATGCCTATTCATAAGGTATAACTGACTATTTTTTAAATTGTGCTTTGTTTATCCCCTGTCCCAAATTATTAGTCGCTATATTAATTTTCAGCATACAGTAACATATATGAATAAAGTATCATATATGCAGCATATATGCAATAACTGTATGCATATATGCAACTGTGTGCATATATGTTGCATATATGCAGTAGTTGTATGCATATATGCAGTAGCATATATGAACGCAGCATCATATGTGCAACATATATGCAATAACTGTATGCATATATGCAGCATATATGCAACTGTATGCATATATGTTGCATATATGCTTCTGCGTGCATATATGCAGCCCGGGTGGAGGTCCCTTACGTAATAGGCATAGAAAAAGTCTTCTTCTTCAGGTTAGATACTTAGGGAAGAGAAGTCATGTTTCAAGTGGAAGGCGGTAGCAGTTGCTCTTTCAGGTAAGCGAAGGTGGACTTTTAAGTCTTTATCTCGTGCTGTTGCATAAGCAAGTCCAGTCTTTCAATGGTTAGGGCTAGTTCACACGAGGGGGCAGTTTTTACCATTTATGATTCCAGCCGAGAAGACTGGTCAAAGGAAGGATCAAGAATGTTATATATTTCAGGAGCTAGATCAGTTGCCGATGAACAAGTAAGAATTGCCTCAACAAAAATGGATGTAATTGGGCCTAAAAAAGCCATTCAGGTTCGTTATCGATTAGGTATCAATGGGAACATAAAGATCAAAGAAATAACTAAGTATCAGATCGCATCTCTTGTCTGAACCCTTAACTCGTGACGCTGAACGAGACATTCAAAAATGAAAACGCACACTAGAAAGTGCTTCGAAAGGTGTTAGCAGGTGCATGGAGCCGGAGCCCGGCATGTTCGCCCATATATGCATACAGCTACTGCATATATGCAATATATATGCATACAGTTGCATATATGCAGTAGCATATATGCACGTAGCAGCATATATGTTGCCTATATGCTCACACATATTTGTTGCATATAAAGAAGAACCGACATAAAGATATATACATACATACAAATATTAATGGATGAATATTAATTAGTAAATCCAAAATTGAAAGAGAGTCTAATCAGTGTGTTTATACCCGTGTTCATTCGTCAGTGTCACCAATGGGAGGACAAAGGTCGTCGAGCCAATACATAATTCCATTTTTACCAACATCTTCCAAGTTCTCGCAATGAGTTTGTTTTCCACCCCAAACTGGATACTCAGGCACTTTGATGTCATCGAGTAAAACTCGCACTTCATTCTTTCTCAACGCATGGAAGTGAACGGTCGAGACGTCTCCTGGTTGCGTTTTCCTCCCATAACCAACAAGTTCACGTGTATGGGATAATATTTTGCATTCAATTAGAGAGGTGAAATTTGGAACCTCGAATGCAGGGAAGGAAAGAGAACACGAAGGAGCCGCGGTGCCTAAAGTAGGTAACTCCTGAATTGAAATAAAGACTTGAAAGGAATATATGAAGAAATAAAATTAAAACATCACATAATTGAATTTACTAACTATTAAACTATTACATTATTTGGAATAGAAAGGAATAGTATACCATTAATGATGACCAAACTAAGTTCTTATATCACACATCCACTTGTTTCCAACTCGTATAAGAAATGGGAACATGTGTCCTTGCTAAGTCTCCCAACCTGGTTGAGAGTGTATACGAATCTTCACCAACTGGAAGGCCGTGCTCATTAAATTTTAATTTCTTGGCGGAAGAGTCACCACTTACTCTTGAAACACACGAAGCAACCTTAGAATGGGAGGTTGATATAGGTGTCACCCCATTTATTGACGGTTGCGAAGTATCACTAATGTAAGACATTTATCTGGAAAAAGTGACTATTCGACACCAAAATAATCAGAATAAACATTACAAGAATATATGTTCAAATAGACACCAGTATATTACATGTTCAAACATTAGTAAACATAGAATTACAAGTTCAAACAGACATACCTGTATTAAATGTTCAAACAACAATAAAGTATCAAATGTTTACAACAACAACAAACGGAATAAATAGAATATTACCCGTTCAAAATAACAAAAATATAATATTGAATATTCAAAAACAAGTTCATAACTAAATCATTGCACTAGAAATCCGTGTCCAAAAGCTCCAACAATTTATCATTTTCCTCGATAATGGAGTCATACATCGTACGTTCAATATAAATCGCATCTATTTCTTTTGTCAGTCTCTTGGGAGAGTGTAAAACAACTGACCACCCCTTCAACTTACATCTTGATGATAAAATACTTGACTGGCTTGAGATGCAAGGATGAACGGATCATCGTGAATGGTATTTTTACTCACTAGCTTACTAAGATTCACCATCACCAATTTTGAGGTGGGTTCAACTTTGCAAGCATTCTTATCATCAACATCCACCCAATCACAATAAAAGACAGTATGTGTGAACTCAATGTAATTGAGGTCGAGTATTTATCTAACAACTCCATAAAAGCTTGTCATATCCCCTTCTTATTAAAGGCCTTAGTGGATATACCACTACTCCGAAAGTTATGATTCTCTTCATGTTCAGAAGTACAAAAGGTGTACCCATTGCATTGAAATTTCTCATAACCGGTAACCCTATGGAGCAGACCATCATCATATGGCAAAATTCCCGTATCATTAAATCTTGAGTCCTGTAAGGAATTGATAATATTTTAAAGTTTCATTAAAAATAATTACGGTTGATAAAAAAGTACGTGTATAAATAAAGACTTTCCTCATTCCTTAGCCAAGGGATGAAATCATCAATTCTATGCCTCGATTGAGTCTCAGTTACCATAAATTTTCTACAAGAAATTAGTTTCAAAATTAAAAAATATCATATTACAATCAATTAATATGAATTAACATAGAACTAAATGTGTACCTTCTCCATTCATCAACACCGTCGCATTGAGATAAAACCCATCTTCGCACTTGCTCATAATGTACATTATTTAAGATCAATTCTTTACTTTTACCCAATGGTCGTTGGCATTCTGAGTCATCAAACTCATCATCAAGAAAATCCTCAAGATTCCTCTTATGAGTTCTTTCACCTCTTTTCGATATGTACTCCATGGCATACAAAGAAGCTTCATGTAACAAATATGCATTAGCAATGCTCCCTTCAATGTACCTCTTGTTTCGTGACCACCTTTTATATCTTCCCATTTCTCTCTCAAACAACCACATCGCCCGATATCTTGGTGGCCCAGCTGTCAAGGCTTCATCGGCTAAATGGTGCATGAGGTGGATCATCACCACAAAAAAGGCAGGTGGAAAATAAATTTCAAAGACACAGAGTGCCTCTACCAATGCGTTTTTAGCCTTCAAAAGATGTTCCTTAAATATCACTTTGGCACACAACACATTAAAGAATATGCTTATCCGATGTATAGCTTTAAACAAAGGCTTATCATCCGAAAATGAATGCATAAGCAACGCAGGAAGCAACCGCCGCATAATGACGTGATAATCATGGGACTTGAGATTGGTAAATCCAGGTGGATCGAGGTTAACATTGTTGTTGAAATTTGATGAAAATCCAATTGGTACCTTTAATGTTTTTAGTGTACGAAAAAAGGCTTCTTTCTCTTCCTTTCCTAATGCGAAAGGTGCCTTTGGCATAAGCCTTTTGTTACTGCCTTCAACATCTTTCATCCATAATTTCCTTATAAGATTCAAATGAACTTTCAAGTCTTCACGGGATTTGACCGAATCTTTATTTGATGAACCTTTCATCGAGAGTATTATACTTAAAAGAGTCTCTGTGACATTCTTTTCAACATGCATAACATCTAAATTATGTCTAATATCATGATCCTTCCAGTACTCTAAGTCAAAGAAAATTGACCTCCTTGAAAAACCCTCGGTACCCGCTAGATTCTCATCGTCACCCTCATTTGAATAATCATCGTCTTCCATTACGACATCCTCCTTATCCTTCCCCTTCCCCTTCCCCTTTGCCTTTCCCTTTTTATCTCCCTTTCCCTCTCTTTGAACACCTTCTCGAGCGATAAGTGACACTATCTGCTCAACTTCTACACTTGTTAACTTTCTTGAAGCCATAGCATCCTCTATTTTACCATTAAATGTTTGCTTTGATGTGTCAAAACTGTAAGGATGGTCTTTAGGAAGGAACATACGAGATCGTTGGTAACAACATTTCGTTAACCTAGAAAGATATTAAGAAGGTGTATTTGTAGAACAAATAGGACACCCATTGTAACCTTGAGTTGAAAAACCTGATAACATCCCATCAGCTGGAAAATCATGAATACCCCACATCAACATGGATTTTAATTGAAATTTCTCATTTTGTACGCATCCCAAGCCTCAACTCCAGACCATAAGATATTCAACTCATCAATCAACGGTTGTAGGAAGACATTAATATTACTTGATGGTGACTTTGGTCCGGGAATCAATACAGACAACATTGAAAACTATCTTTTCATACACATTGATGGAGGAGGGTTGAGAGGTTGAATTATCACTGGCCAACAACTATACTTACGACCAAACATGTTATTCGGGCTGAAATCATCAGTTGTTATTGCAAGTCGAATATTCCGCGGATCTTTTGCAAAATCTCTCCACAAAATGTTAGAATTTATCCATTATGCTGAATCTCGGGGATGGCGCAAGAATTCCATACAAGTGCTTTCACGAGCGTGCCAAGTCATTTTCTCTGCTATCCATTTTATGGTATACAACCGTTTTAGCCTAGGGATTAGAGGGAAATGTCGCATTACCTTCTTAGGAACCATAGAGTACTTTTTTTCCATTAGTATTCTGAATTTGTATACCGTCCTCTTCTAGACAAGTAAACTTGTAGCGTAAAGAACCACATTTTATACATCTAGTAGATTTTTCATGCTCTTTCCAAAATAGCATACAGTTGTTAATGCATACGTCATACTTAACATAATCCATACCGAGATCTCTAACGGTGTTTTTCATTTCTGTATAACTAGTTGTCAAGTTGTTCTCTTCGGGAAGTTGTTCATTTAACAATCTAAGAATCCCACCTGTAGTACAATCCGATAAATTGAATTGTGTTTTCAAATCATTCAACTTTATAAGAGCATACGTTATGGTATGACGCGAAGAACCGGTAGCTGGGTGCAATGGCTCGTGTGCGAGTTGATGTAAACGATCATACTTCTTGCCTTTGTATTTATGGGTGTACGAATCATTGGGAACCTCAGAAGTTGCGAGGGCTTCATCACTGCCTACACAATTCGGTTCACTAGGTTCCGCTTCACCCATAAACATCTCACAAGCATCATTCACAAGATCATTCAAAATTGGAATATTGTGCACATCAACGTGTTCGTCGGTGTCACAGATTGCGATGGTGGTTGGACTTGATCAACAACTAATGTCTCACCATGAAAATGCCATAAGGTATAGTCCATGTCCATACCATATGTCATTAAATGAACAAATAGGTCATCTATAACAACATGTCCTTTCCCATTTCGATAACGTCTACAGGGACATGAATGTTTAGCATTCGAACTATTACTACGCACATAATGTAGAAACTATAACACCCCATCTATATATGTATCGATCTCGATATTTTTCTCATTTATCCACTCTTTGTTGATTCCCGACGACATCCTGATAAGTTTAAGGAACACACATTATAATATAAACGCTTACTTTAAATATATTGAAGTTTATTCAAGTGTAAATATGTATATATTTGATCTCCTATATTTCCTCCATCTCCTCTACAGGGTAAGGGTCCTATCCCCTTTGAAAATGCATATTTTGTATTGGTCATAATGTCTCATTCCATGTCCTAATCTAGAAAATTTCGCCAGCATCTCCCGACAGTTCTTCAAGTACACAACTTAAATTGGGAGTGTTCATGTGTTACTTAAGTTTTTCAACCAAGAAAACACAAAATACTACATCAATCTAATATGCACCCAAAGAACATAAATAGATGCCACCGAATTTTTCAAAATAGGACATGCATAATCATTATGTACAATACAAACTTTTGCATTTCCAAACTGTCCAAAAATGGGACAATTCAAGAGTTCTCACAACAGTCATAGTGAGACCTATTGAACGGGTCTAAAGTTTTTCTACATGTGTAACATCATTATTGAATGTTTAGTATTAATGTCTACTTACTATTTAAATAGTTTTTTTTTTGTTTTTTCTTAAATTTTCAACACATAATCTCATTTATCCATTTAATTAGTGGGGCGTCTACTTTTCAATTTGTTATTTTTACATTATTATTGAATATTTAGCACTTAAATTTTCTTAAAACTCCGTAACATGTACAAATCAAATCAAATATGTATTTTAATTAAAGGGGTAAGAACATAAAAACCCATGATTCATTAAAAAAAATAATAAATATTTAAATATGTATATATAAAACCCTAAAAAGAAAATAAGAATCAAATCAGGCATATCATAAACTCTAGGATCAAATCTTAAACCTAACTTAGGGTAAAAAAAATACAATGCTTTAAACAATTACCTGATTGGGATGAGTGCAGTGAGAGAACATGGCAGTGACCAGAGAAAGAGAGAATGGGCCGGAGAGAGAGTGTCGGCAGTAGAGATTCCGACCAGCAGCTGACCGCTGGATGCCGACCTAGGGATATAATGGTTCGCGACCTAGAGATTCCCACCAGCAGCAGCTGACCACGAAGAGAGAGAGACCGAGCGAAGAGGTGAGAGAGAGACCGAGCGAAAAGGCGAGAGAGAGATCGAGCGGGGCGGGAACCCGTGAGCGGGAACAAGAGAAAGAGAGGAGTGTAATGTTTTTTTTGGGTATTATATATTTTAGTAAGTGTGCCAAATTTCTATTAAACCGTGCCAAAATCTGGCACAGTTTTAAACTGTGTCACATTTTTAATATCAGGGTGTGCCAAAATGTTGTTTTTGGTGTAGTGTGATTTTATATAGATAATACATTGAGTTTTGTAAAAATTAATAACTACATTCAATAGTCTCCAACACAAGAACTATCCACATCGATCCCTTTGGATGACACTATGTGGCCAAGAACTATGCCCTCAGTTACCATGAAATGACATTTCTCCCAACTCAGCAATAAGTTCTTCTCCACACATCATGCTAGTACTTTCTCAAGATTGGCTAAACATAGATCGAAAGAGGTGACAAAAATGCTAAAGTCGTCCATGAACACATCCATCTCTCTCTCAATAATGTCACTGAATAAGATCAATATGCACCTTTGAAAGATCCCCGGTGCATTACACAAGCCGAATGGCATACGCTTGTGGGCAAACGTACCAAAGGGGCAAGTGAAAGTTATCTTTTCCTGATCAAGTACATCTACCTCAATATGGTTATATCCGGAATAACCATCTAGGAAGAAGTAATAAGGGTGGACTGCTACTCTTTCAAGCATTTGATCAATAAATGGAAAGGGGAAATGGTCTTTACTAGTTCTTGCATTGAGTTTCCGGTAATCAATGCAAATGCGCCACCCAGTGGTGGTACGTTGGGGAACTAGCTCTCCCTTGGCATTTTCAATCACTGTCATGCCCGACTTCTTCGGGATGACTTGAATGGGTATCACTCACTTGCTATCCGATATTGGGTAGATAATCCCGAAATCCAATAATTTGATGATTTCGGCCCTCACCACCTTTTTTATAGTGGGGTTTAGCCTTCTTTGCATTTCTCTCGAGGGCTTCACAACCTCCTCAAGGTGAATCTTACGAGTGCAGATTAGAGGGCTTATCCCCTTTAGATCAGCTATACTCCAACCAAAAGCACCTTGGTGCTTCCTCAAGATATTTAATAGCTTACCCTCCTTCTCTTCATCTAAGCTAGAGGAGACAACAATATGAAATGTCTCACCCTCTTCTAGGAAAGCATATTTAATGTTGGAGGGTAGTTTCTTCAACTCGAGAGTCGAGAATGTGTCGTTAGAGGGAACCATGCGTGCCTCCCTCAGTGGTAACTCTTCGAATCGAGAAACCCAACTTACGTCTATTGTGTCCTTATTCGACGCTCTCTCATCAAGTAACTCACGTAACTCCTCAACCTCTCTCTCAAACTCGGTGTAAGTTCCCTCTCTCTAATGACTAGACACTAAGCAAGCTTCTAAGGCATCTCCACATAATTTTCCTCAATGTGCTATTCTACGATCTCATCAATTAAGCTCATCGCATGAAGATCATATTCTTTCCCTTCCTGTTAGGCAATGTTGAAGATGTTAGTCTCTAATGTCATGTTCCTAAAGGTGAGTTACATCTTCCCATTTTGAGTATTAATTAGCGCGTTTTCCATATCTAAGACTGGGCGCCCAATAATGATGGGGACATGGTTACTCGAGGCGAAGGAGGGTTGTGTCCCAAATGAAAAAATCTACCAAAAAGTAGAAAGTGTCCACCTAGACTATCACATACTCGACTATGCCTCTCGGTATCTTCACGGTTCGATCTGCCAATTGGAGAGTGATCCTTATGGGCTTAAGGTCACCCAGATCAAGTTTCCTATAAATTGAATAGGGAAGGATATTAACACTTGCTCCCAAGGTGAGTAAGGCCTTTTCAATTTTATTCTCTCAAATGGTGCAGGAAATGGTGGGTGCACCGGGATCTTTAAATTTAGGTGGAAGATCCTTAAGAAGAATTGAATTCATGTTCTATGCTAGAAACACATTTTTCTTTACCTTCATCCTCCTCTCAACTGTCAATAAGTCTTTTATGACTTTTGCATAGGCTGGAATTTTCTTTATTGCATCGAGAAAAGGTAAGTTTAATTTCACGTTTTTAAGCACTTATAGCACTTCATCACCGGGGGGGGGGGGGGGGGGGGGCTTTCTGAGGAGGAATCAATATTTGAGGGAATGGCACAACGAAGGGTGGTTTGACAACTATCGCGGGCTCACTAGTTTCTTATTTGTCACTCTCATTCATGGGGATATCTTTGGCCTCTTTCGTGTCGGGTGAAGTCTCCTTATCTTTTGATGCGTCATGTGGGTGGTGATAAATCAACAACTCTCCCACTACGAAGAGTGGTTACATCTTGACAATGCTCCTAATGTTCTGTAGAGGTGGAGCTAACACTAGGTTGACCTTGGGGAGGTCTTTGGCCCTGTGCAGGAAACTTGCCCTTCTCTTGGATACTCAATGAGGATTGCAACTTGGAGATGTTCGCATTTATGTCAGCGAGCATGCGATCATATCTAGAATTGGTTGCACTATGGGAGTTGATAAACTGTTTTTTTTGTATCCTTGAGGTTCCTCCGCAGTGGAGTAATATATGGAGATAGAGGAGGTGGTGCTTGCTGAAATTGAGGAGGGGGTGGAGGTGGGGCAACCTGTGAATGTGAGTTCATCGCAGATTGTGGTTGTCCGTAGTTAAAACCAATTTATGGTTGTTCTCTTTTCCTGTATTGACAGGAACTTTTGAGCTGAGAATTTTTCTAAGTCTTTTCTTCTCTTATTGCTTCTTTTTCCATGATTTCTTCCCAACTTCCAACCTTCATAACTTTTCACTCGTAGCTTGGATTTGGAAACTGTTTCTTCGTATGCACTCATGGGACCACAAACTTCAACTTCTTCAGGGAGTCCGTGTTCAGTTCTTAGTGTAAAATTACAAACTTGCTCCTCAACTTTACTTCTCTTGCTTTTCATCTTTCTTTCTCGACTTTAAGGTTTCTCCTTTCTTCTCTTGAATGAATTTCCTAAAAAAATTATGAGAAATAAAAAAAACTCGATGCACTGCATAGAAAAGGTTAGTAGTACTAGTATGAAAGAAATCAATGGATTTTACGTTACACGAGATGATAAAAAACTCTAAATTAAGGGGATAAATACACAATATTTATGCCTAATCATCCTCTATATTCCTACAACATCCGCCACAATGGGAACCCGATTATCATCCAAACACTTACCTTGACCTTCTAAACCATCTATTTCAAGTTTCATTGACAAAAGTCATAACACAGCGCTTATGGACATAGGAGAAGTCAATTTCTTGAGAGTAACATTATTTGAGAGAATTCTGATATTGGGCAGATGCATATCCCTATTGTTGACAACAAGCGGTTGAAGACTAATAGAGTTATAATAGAAATGAGGAATGTTAGAGAATGAGGTCATTGGTTCAAAAATGCAAAGAAGGTTAGGCTTATGGGAGTCACACGTGATTTTGAGATCTAATTAGGATGGGAAGTTATTTAATTACCGAATAATATTGTAGATAACATTCATTAAGGAACTAGCGAATTTCTTCTAAGATTGTACCCATATTTGCTTACAGCAGAAAGTCTATCTTTGGCCTCAATTTTTCTTCTTCTTTTAATTTAGTATTTAGATAAAACCATTTGGAAATCCTCAGATCATGATCCAGAAGAAGACCTCTACAAAGGAGAGCAATAAATATCATAAATAATAGCAGGGGTGATAGCATGTCCAATACCATAATTAAGAACTTAAGAAATTTCCTTAAGCATTTTATCCTCTATAAGATGTTCGCTGGTAGAAGTTATAGACAATTACTTATTATTTTCCTCATTCGTTAAGTTAGCCCATTAATGATATAGGAAAGTTTGATAAAAAACAATGTTTGTGGAATGAGTATTAATCTGAGTTGGAGTTCTAGACATAGTAGTGACAACACAAGGGGATGCATTGTGTGTAACATATTCCAAAATGTTGATGGTAATACCATCTGCTAGAGTGTATTCACAGAGATCATAGTCGGATTACTAATCCCAATTGAAGTTTCAACCATAATGCATTTCTGTGAAATATTATGTGTTTTTTCAAGCATATGGTCTAAGTGTACCCTTATCATCTCTTGTTACTTTGATTATGGCATTGTGAATTATTTTTTTTCTTAACACAAAGGATTAAAAAATTCCATTGTGGATTTATTAGAAATTTCAATGTATGAATCATGAGGTGATATAGGGCACATATATGGCATGGCAGACACACTATTACAAAAAGGAACCAAATATGTTATATACTTGTTTGTTCAATTAATTATCATATCCATGTTTGGTCATATTCTAGTACATAATTACTTTATATGATATGAGCTTGTTTGTTCATTTATGCACCAAATCCTTTTTGTGGGGTCATATTGGAGAACATGTCTTACCTTATACGTCACAAGTTTGTTAGTTCAGTCACCAAATCCGTGTTTATGATGGGAAGTCATCGTCTTAACATGTTTCGTTCTATTTGTTTCCTAGGTGCATCATTATAGAATATTGTGGGATAAAAATAGACTTATTTGATTTTATGTATAATAGACTAGTAATTCTAATATTTAATCTAGACTTTTGACCTTTTGGGCCCTTAACGATGCTTGATGGGTTGTCAACTCAACGATGCTTGATGCTAATAATTGGCTAAGTTGGGGTCGTGTTTTCGCAAACCTTAGTTAAACCCATTTTTTTCTCGGGGGTGGGGGTGGGGTGGGGGTGACCTTATCCTCTATTATAATTGCATAATTTATGTTAGAAGATAAAAATTTAGGCTTGGCCTCCCACCCCTGGCATGTCTAAGGTACAAGTAGGAATAATGCTCATGCCAGGGGGATTAAGTCTAATTATGCTCGTGGTCCAAGTGCAAAATATTTTTTTTTAATTATAGATGTTTAAATGTCCTAGTTTTTTTTTACATCCAAAGCAGCAACCAATGTTTGGCATTGCATTCCTATTATATATTATAATTCTGATTCAAATGTCTGTCATTCACAATCTTGTGATATCAAACTGCTAAGAAAT
This sequence comes from Sambucus nigra, assembly GCA_949130495.1. Classification (NCBI taxonomy): domain Eukaryota; kingdom Viridiplantae; phylum Streptophyta; class Magnoliopsida; order Dipsacales; family Adoxaceae; genus Sambucus; species Sambucus nigra. The sequence goes on from OX422210.1 coordinate 425,745,642, forward strand.
TTCAGTTTTTTAGTGCCATGCCAATAGGTCTTCTAATGCATAATCTATGATAAAAAAAATTACAAATCAAACCCCATGAGGTTACCATCCTAGTCTTAAATAACTACTTGGATTTCGTTAAGTTTAAGCTAAAATCCCACAGTTTCTTAGCCAATTCTGCATCTTCAGCCAGAGGGCTTGGCTTGGATATGTTGTTATCCGAAAAATATGCACCACTAACCACCTTAACTTGTGTATGGAATGCCACGTAGAATGTACCACGCCAATAGGTCTTTTAATGCATAATCTATGATAAAAAATTTCCAAATCAAACCCGATGAGGTTACCATCCCAGTCGCAATTAACTACTTGGGATTCATCAAGTTTAAGCTAAAATCCCATAGTTTCTTATCCAATTCTGCATCTTCATCCAGTGGGATCGGCTTGGATTGGTTGATATCCAAACAAAATGCACCACTAAGCACCTTAACTTGTGGATAGAATACCACGTAGCATGTAGTTGTTGCTCCCTGTGGAACATTTTTAAGAAAAACCTTCCCAATCATATTGACCAAACCATCGATAAAGATGCGGTGATGAAAAAGATTTATGGGGATTCCTCCTAGATGAAGTGAATTAGCAGTTATATCCACCCCTTCTTCCTTTAAGAGCCTTGCTAGCTCATTAGCATGAAATATGTTAGCAAGCTTTGATTGTCCATAATTATACAATCTCTTGCAACTTGATTCATCATTTATTTTGTCAAAATGAATTCCTTCATGGTACACAAACTCATGACCCGCCAAGGAAACATTTATAATTCTTCATTCTTTATGGCTTTAAATTGTTGTCTTTTTCATGGTCTCTAATAAAAGTTTTGTCAAAAGAAAATGACCGATGTGGTTAGTTATAAATTATAGCTCTATGTTGTCTTTGGAAAGCATAAATGGAGGACCCATAACCCCTGCATTGTTAATAAGGAGGTTAAAGGGAAGACCCGATAAATTATATTCAGATGCAAAATTCCTTACTGATTCCATTGAGTGAAGATCCAACTCCATAACATCAACATTCGCATTGGGGATTTCCTTAAGTATCATCTCTCTAATATTTCTACTAGTATCTGTATTTATCACTACCATAACTACATGCACACCACACAGGCAAGGACCCGTGTAGTCTATGTGCAAATACCACTTAATTCTCTTGTAATAATTGCAGTGAGGGAGGTTCCATCGAGTTCTTTAGCATCTATATCGTCAGCACTTTTTGATAATAGACTATAAATCTACTTTATCTTTAAGTCGTGCTTGAAGATATATCTATATTTTACCTCTAATATGATTGTATTAGAGGTATTAATGAGGCTTTATATATTAATGATATTTTTTAATGTATAAAATTCTCGAATCTCTTCCTTAGTCTTTTCAATTCACTCCCTTAATCTTTTATCATCTATTACAGTTCTTGACCTTTACCATCCTTCATCATTTCAACTACCCTAGTAAAAAAATGGTATTTAGCCACATAAATAAAAACAACACATATCTTCAAACCCCTGCTTCTCTTACATAAGTCCAACCCTATGTCTTCCCAAACCCCTGCACAATCAAACCCAAGAATTATCAAAAGTAGAAGATGTAATAGATCCAAATCCCTTTGAGTGTTATATCTCCTTCGGGTTCTCCCAAACCTCCTGGGGATTTTGGAATAAAGACTAGGAATTCTCAGTTGGTTTGATATGTTCTTTATTTTTCATTTTATTTTTTAACAAGTCATTGGTTTGTCCTCCCTAAAGCCCATGGCTTCTCTTACTAGAGTCCAACCCTATGTCTTCTCTATGGGGAACTACTTTAATGAAGTGTTTGCACTGATGCATGTAGATACTAGCAATTTACAGAAATGAACTTGCTACTTTTTGCATCGGTTTATTATTCGGGATTGTCTGAGCTATCTGTAGTTTTATAAAGTAAGGAAACTAAAAATAAGTCATGTCAATGGTGTTCTTATTTTTCAATTATTTCAACTTACAGTAGGGACGTTAAGATTTGGGAGCCTTCTTTCACTTGGCCATTCTCCGGGAAAAACAGATAGGTTGTACATGAGAGGCCTTGGAGGACGTGGTGAAGTTGAAGTAGCTATTTCTGGCATTGTAGGTATATCACTATTATTTTCTACTACTTATTTAGTGGATATCAAGAAAGGCATATCATGCATAGTATTTTGAAATGGATTCTAATATTCTTTTTCTTTGTATAATTTAAGAAATGGGACTTATTTATGATGCCATAAACTGCCACATCAGTTATTCAAAAAATTTGTACGATTTTTCTATGTAGATAGCATTTTCCGAGCGCTAAGTTGGGTACTTCCTTAATGAAAATTAAAATATAGCACTTACAAGAAGTTGGCATATATTGAATCTTGGTTGTGTCATGTCAGATCAAAGCAAGCAGGAAACATGCCCACACTCACCAGTCTAACCATCAAAGGGAGGGTTTGGGCTTGGCACAATTGAACGTAGAGCAACATTTGTTGCACGAGTAGAAGTAAAGCATGCCTATGCAGCTGCTACTGCCACACGGACATCATTGCCCTGGGAGCTTATTGCTCATGATTTTTAGTTTAAAGTGAGATCTGTAATATTTTATTACCGTTGAACATTGAAATTAAAATTATTCTAACTAAGGATGATTTTTTGAGTACATAAAATACGGACATGCCTATCTTTAGGGTAAATGAATGATTTTTTTTTAGAAAAATTGATAGCGATTTCATTAAAAAAAATCACCAATGCGAAAAAAAACATCAAGCGATTTCTTTTTGTATTGAAGATCCAACTTAAGTATCTCACCTCCACCGATGCTAAAAAAAACGCTTTCATCAAGGCCAAATGCACATCGAAGAGAAACACAACACATTAAGCATAGTCCCATTAACATGTTCTCCTCTATCTAACTGCAACCTCGCTTTCTTAATCCTCTAACTAAGTGCTTGTGTTGTTTAATGGGAAATAACTTCATAATCTAGATGAGGGACTTCCAAATCGTAGTACTGAGCCTTCAGGAGTTCCTCAGCAAAGACAAACCTGGGTTGTGGCGCCAAAAAGGGATATATAATTTATTACTAAACTAGACAGAAGTGTGGATCATATTCTATGGATGATGAAGATGACGAATTAAAGAGATGGGATGCAGCAGTTGTGACTTATGTTTTAGGTGCCAAACCCCCTTTCACTGTCATGAAATTTTTTTCTGAAAGGAAATAGAAGAATTTAGGGTGTGTGAAGTAATACTTCCTAAAAACTGGGGTGTATATCTTGGTCGTATGTGAAGTTATACTTCCTAAAAACTGTGGTGTATATATTTATCATTGAAAATGAAAAGACGTCCATAGAAATGAAATAAGGCCATGGTCGTTTGATAGCAAGACATTTCTTTTATTTGATAGCTCGGGGTATCTATCTAGTAGCCCGACACATTTTGCCAAATTTTTAATGAGTTTTCATGTTCCACAAGCTCCAGGGCAACCCATCATCATCACCCATCCTCCTGTGTATATTGTCTTCCTTTCAAAACGAATATCAATTTTCACCTCTGAAACCCAGGCATAAAAGACCAGTTATAAACAAAATCCTCAAACTTCCAAACATTGTGGACTTTTCTTCTTCTTATTCTTCTTCCTTTTTAAGAATGATAGTGAACAACCTTTTCATATTGTCATTAGTATAGTGAGGAATGAATCTCAAAATATTGTCCCCACCATCTGTGTAGTCTATTGTAAACAAATTTTATAAGTATTGAATAAATTGATCTTTTATTTAGGTAGTAGAATCTACCCAGATGTCCCGATCATTTTTTATCATAAGAATTAACATCCTTCTTCTTTTGTTTCTGACATAAGCATGATACAATTTGGAATTTTATCTCTATCTTTTATCCATTTGCATTGTGCATTCTGGCTCCCATACGTTTCTTCACGTGTAAAGCATTGCTGGATTCAGATAATTAAACTCTATTCTCCTGACTTTGGGACTTAGAATAGATGATTTCACTTCATTATCAAATTCTTCCATTCACCAAAAATGGCTCCACACAAAAGGCAAATTTATCAATGCCCTGTTCTTATTGACAGTTTTTATATAGTAATAATAAGTGCTAAAACATGGACATCTTTGGCAAGGCAGCTAAGCGAGCATCCTTATATACTTAGACATATATATATATATATATATATATGTTGGTGATGCATGACCTTTTTAGAATAAAGCTATTTTTGGGGGATCTTTAGAACAAGAATCCTAGGAAATAAAGATAATACTGACAGACATGGTATTATCAATAGTAAAACGTAATAAAGGCATACTTGGGGATTATGTAGTAGGCTTTTAACTTTCGGATCATATTACTTGCCTAATAGAATCTATGATAGGCACTCATGGTAAATGTTTTTCTCTTTTTGTGATGATATCAGTATATGGCATGTTCCATGCTTCCATGCATTTTAGTATGTTGTTTGGGGGTGTATGACTAAACAGTATAATAGTCTGTAGTTATAAAAAAATTCATGGGCCCTGCCTTATGGTTTGGTTACTGCTTCATTCCAGCAAATATGTACTAATCTGTTGTAAGAGTATCGAACTATTTTCCATTACATTTTTAAGACATCGTGGTGTCTATTATCTAGAAAGCCATCATATATAGGAAGGGACTTGTGACAAATTTCAAACAAATTATTTCCTTAGAATTGTCTTCCCTATCTGGTCACCAAATAAAATATGAGCTTATACCCTTATCTACATATCAATGGCTTGTAAAGAATAATCCAAACTAATTCTATTTTATTTCCAACCAAATCGTTAGGCTTTGGGATACATATCTACCTCCTAGACTAAAACACTTCCTTTGGACCTTAAGCTAGGTTGCCTTGCCAACTAATGATACTACTAGAATTAGTTTTAGGATAACTAGGGTGTGACCGTGTGTGCGTTTGGGTGTGGGGGGGGGGGGGGGGGAGGGGGCATGTAATCTAGCATCTTAATTTTAGGATAATTAAGAAATACTTTAGTTATTGGAGTGTTATTGGGATATAATTCATCGTCTTTTAAGTTATTTACTTTATATATGTGGGCAATTCTATTAAGTCTTATAAATAAAGGTCATCCCTTCCCTTTGTGATTATTTTTAACTATTTAATGAATGAGATGAGAATATATTGATGAGTTGAAAAATATTTTTTGTGTGTGTACAAGTGTGTGAGTATATTAAGTCTTCTGTTCTGTTTATATCAAGTGATATCAGAGCACGACAGACTTGGTATGGTTTGTCTTGTCAATCACAACAAAGTCAATAACAACTAAAATGATAAATTTGAAAATGATAAAACATAATTTAAGTTAAAATCATGTGTGGGAGATGAATTGTTTTTCTCTACATTGTAATTATATAGTAGAACACTCATGCCCCTGATGAATTAAAAAAAATGTGCATGAAGAAGGTTGGAGATAGAGTAAAGCTAGAACAGTAGTCGCAACTTATTAAGTATTAGGGAACTCGTGAGGCAAGGGTATGGATGTATTACTAGCAGTAAAATTTTATAAATTCAAGTTAAACATATATTTTTAATATATTTTTGTAACAGTAAATGAGTAAAAGAAATCGTCGAACTCGTAAGAAGAAAAGAACACCACTTACTTCCGGAAGAAAGAGTCATGCGAATGTTGCTCATAAGGTGTTTTATAAAATATTTTGATTGTGAATATTGTTTTATGTAATGACTTACGAGTCATTGGGCTTATGCAGATGGAGGCTGATCAAGCAAAAATGTTTCATTGGGTGATGTTTACATCAAATCACACGAGAGGAGCGATGGCTCATTCATCGATAAGGATTCTACTGAAGCAATGGTACAAAAATATCATCCATGTTCTTTCCCTTCTTTCTTAGAAAATCTCAACGACGTCATTTACCTATTAATCAAAAATCTTATTATGTTTATCAACTATTATAAAAGGCAACATGCAGTAGATTGTGTCATGTCGTTAGAAGCATAATATATATCATACACGGATGAGGATTAAATTAACAATTAAATAAGTTTATTATTTATTAAACTTAAAATTATGCATGAAAATAATATGTGGAATTTAAAATTAGTGGTGGGGAGATTCTAGGATCTCTATTCTTTTTTAGTTTTATGAATGAATGATTATAATTTTTTTATATAATAAGAATCATTTCATTTCAGTAATAAATGAGGCAAAAAGTAGATCAACTTTCGTCAGATTGTAATGAATCCGTCAGTCGTAAAGATGAGATATTTTATGAAGTCTTGGGACCTGATAAAAACGATCATTGTCGAGCTTATGGGCATAGACCATCTCCAACTGATGTGCATGGAACAAAGTGGCTGAAGGTTAATGAAAAAGAGTATGAGCGACTATGATATGAGATTCGATTTGAATTTCAGGATAAATTTGATCATTTGGAGGCTCAGTTTGAGTTGATATGCACACACATGATGACTTGCCCTTCAATTGTATCCAAACAAGTTAATAAGTACACACTTTATATTTTGTGCTTAATTATCGTTGTTGATACCAAAATTAGTATACTGATATGGACGAATAATAAGAAGACACTTGTCAATCTACATGGCACAATAGCAACGAGGAAGTCTATTTCCCCGACCAAGTCAGACTCACTCTGAGCAACAAGTATACTCCGAGGAACTCCAGCTCTCCGAGGAACACCAGCGCTCCGAGGAACTCTTGAACGACGAACAACTAAGGCGGTTCGAGCTGCATCTCGACCACAGCAGCTGCACCTCGGCCACAACATTAATTGCCAGATAATCAACAGTTCAACTATTCATTGAATGCTTATCATCTTAACGCACACGCTTGAAGAACATTAAATCAATTACCCTTTCATATATATATCATTTAATGTATCACCCTTTCAGATTATAGCCTCAAGGCTATAAATACATTGTATTACCCTCATTCAAGGAGATCGGAATTTCTTGATAGTACTTGTAATCGAGAATTCCCAAACACTCAGTAATAACATAACAGTGGATGTAGGCCATTCATATAAGGCTGAACTACTTTAAAATCTTTTATCTCATTTATTTATCTGTGATTGAATAATTAGAGTAATCTAATTTTTTACATCAACAGATTGACGCCGTCTGTGGGAAACGACTGTTGTTATCATTTTTCACCAAGAATTATTCATCATCAATGGCAAATAATCCATAATCTAGCAATCGAAACGCTGGAAATGTTGGAAATCCTCCAAATCCCTCTGCACCTCCAGATCTGGCTGGAATTATGACGAATCTGGCTCAAGGACAAATCGCCATGCAAGAAACAATGCGTCAACTCATACAAACCCTTCATGGCGGTGCACCTGCGCATTCAGGACAGCGAAGTGGTCAGAGGCAAACCTATTTACTTTCTTCACGATCCAGGCGTACTGAGTCATATCGTAATGAGGAATCTAATGATTTCTCTTATCAACCTGGGCGAACTTCGTCAATACGGGCTACAGATACTGATCAGCGTATCACTCTCTCTCCAGAAAGACCCAGCGCCTTAGAAAGACTGAGCAGAGTGTCTCCTTTTAGCCGATTAGGCCCTAGAAGGAATAGGATTCCACCTAAGACCATGTCGAGGAGTTTTCGACAACCATCAGATCTAAGAGAAGGATCAGCACAATCACGACCAGTTACTCGTCAAGATAGATCTCAGGAGGCTACTTCAGAACAATCAATTGCTCGAACTAATAGGCCTGAGGAGGGAAATGATGCGTGGAAAGGTTCCATTCAGCGGTTGGAGGATAGATTGGGAGAAATGGCTAAGGCAAAGAATCCCCTACAACGAACTTTTGTTCGAGGGACACCTTTTGTACAGGCCATTGTGGATTTTCCTACACCGTCGAAATTTAAAGCGCCCATGGTGACCCCCAAGTATGATGGAAAGACAGATCCTGTTCTTCACATAGAGCAATATCAGGCTGCTGCCAACATCTATGTTGTCCCCGACGAGATGAGATGTAGAGCATTCTCTGAAACTCTTACTGGATCTGCCCAAATATGGTACAACAATCTTCCTCGGGGAAAGATTTCAACTTTCTTTCAATTGGTCGAGTTGTTCATTGGCAATTTCTGTTTTGGGGCAAAACCAGTAAAAAGAGTAACACACTTGTTAAGTGTTAGACAAAACTTTGGCGAAAGTACTAGAGATTACATAACTCATTTCAATAACGAGAAGCTAGAAGTCATAGATTATGAAGAAAAGACAGCAATCACCGCCTTGATGAGTGGGTTGTTGCCTAACAAGTTGTACTACACTTTGGCCAAAGATCTACCTACAACTATGTCAGAGTTGATGGCAAAAGTGGCCAAAATCATGAATGCTGAGGAGGCTATGGCTGCGGAGAAGAATATGGATAAAGAAACCAAGGTGGAAGTCGACAAATCTAAGAAGAAAGAGCATAAGGGCAATGGCGGTGACAGGCATTCCAAGAATAATAAAACCTCATGGGAAGTCCTGAAGAAATTAGATAATTATACTCCTTTGAAAATGGGTATTAATCATGTCTTGGAAGAAATCAAGAATAGCGAGGAGGTAAAATGGCCGAAGAAACTGAGGTCAGACCCTGATACGAGGAACAGGGATAAATATTGCGACTTTCATAAGGATCATGGTCATATGACCAAAAATTGCATAGCTCTTCAGAACGAGATTGAAACACTCATCCGAAGAGGAAAGCTAGAAAAGTATGTTGATCGGGGAGGGGAAAGAAGAAATAATGATCGAACTAGAGAGATGTCTAGATCTCCTCATCTAGGAGAGGAGAAAAAGAAGAGAAATCATGAAGATGATCCAGATGATGACCCCGATCTTCCCAAGAAACCAAGGCAGCCAGAACGAGAGGTATTTTCCAAACGCTTTGGTTCATTTGATTGTAATGTTATTATAGGAGGAGATGCAGGAGGAGGAGACCTTACTGCAGAAAGAAAGGCTTACCTCGGAGAGGCCCAAGCTTGCTCGTACATTCAGCGAATAAATTTGGCCGAGGAGGATCGTCCGAGGAAGGTAAACAAAGAGAAGCTGGTCATTGGCTTTTCAAAAAACGACCTGGCAGGTGTTCTTTACCCTCACGACGACCCTTTGGTGATCAAAATGAGGATGAAAGAAGTAGTGATTTCAAGGGTGCTGGTAGACAATGGTAGTTCGGCAGACATCATGTACTATTCATGCTTTGACAGTTTAAATTTGAAATTATCTCAATTGGAACCTTATCACAGACCTCTTCTGGGTTTTACTGGCGAGAAAGTTTTTCCACTTGGGACGATCAAGTTGGATATATTCATTGGAACTTGGTCTGCTTGTCGAACAGAGAGAATACGCTTCTTTGTGATGGATAAGAATGTGCAGTCAGCTTACAACATCATCATGGGAAGAGTTGGTTTGAAGAAGTTCGAAGCAGTCCCATCTACAGTACATCAGTGCTTAAAATTCCCAACAATTTCGGAGTAGGAGTTGTGAAAGGTGATCAAAAAGTAGCTCGGGAATGCTATTATTCATCTGCCGAGCAAGAGGAGCTTGAAGAATCAAGGAAAAAGACCACTACCTACCAGGTGGATGAAGGTACGAAAATTGAAACACTGGATCTTAGAGATGAATTCCAACTTGTAAAAGGACAGGTGGTAGAGTCTACAGAAAATATTATTCTGGACGACGAGCACCCTGAATGAGTAACCCAGATAGGTTCGTCATTGGATGCTTTAATAAAACAGGAGTTGGTAACTTTCTTGAGAAGCAGAAAGAAAACTTTTTCATGGAGTCATGAAGACATGCCAGTAATAGATCCAAACTTCTTATGTCATGAGCTCAATGTGAATAAGGAGATCAAGCCTGTAAAGCAGAGAAGAAGAGTATTTAGTCCCGAGAAGAATTAAGCTATGAAAGAGGAAGTTGAGAAGCTCCAGAAAGCTCAATTCATTAAAGATGTGAAATATCCAGACTGGTTAGCCAACGTGGTGATGGTAAAGAAGAAAAACAATAAATGGAGAATGTGTGTTGATTTCACTGATCTCAATAAGGCCTGCCCAAAGGATCACTTTCCATTGCCCAGAATTGACCAACTAGTGGATGCTACCTCGGGACACGAGCTGCTCAGCTTCATGGATGCTTACTCTGGCTACAACCAGATAAAAATAAAACCTGAAGACAGGGAAAGTACTTCATTCATTACCCCTAGGGGAACTTATTGTTATAATGTTATGCCTTTTGGTTTGAAAAATGCAGGAGCAACATACCAGCGGCTGATGAACAAGGTTTTTGCCGAACAAATTAGTTGCAACATGGAAGTATATGTCGATGATATGCTGACAAAGAGCAGGAAAGTTGATGATCATCTAGTTGACTTAAATCAGACCTTTGATCAACTGGATAAATACCAAATGAAGCTCAACCCGACGAAGTGCACATTTGGAGTACGAGAAGGAATGTTCCTCTGGTACATTTTCAACCAGAGAGGCATTGAAGCAAATCCAGAAAAGATAAAAGCTCTTTTAGGGTGGCGATCTCCAACGACGAAGAAAGAAGTGCAGAATCTTACAGGACGAGTTGCAGCGCTCAACAGATTTGTGTCCCGAGCAACTGATCGATGCCTTCCATTCTTCCAAACACTTCGAAAAACTTTCGAATGGAATGATGAATGTGAAAAAGCCTTTCAAGACTTGAAGAAATATTTGGGAGCACCTCCACTGTTGTCCAGGCCAGTAACGGGAGAAAAGTTGTACTTGTACCTGGCAGTATCAGAGAATGCAGTCAACTAGGCATTGATCAGAATGGAGAATGGAGTCCAGAAGCCAATTTATTACACAAGTAAGGCTTTCCGAGGTGCAGAGATCAGGTACCCAAAGCTGGAAAAATTGGCATTGGCATTAATTGAGGCAAGTAGAAGAATGAGGCCATATTTTCAGGCCCATACCATCATCGTGTATACCGACATGCCATTGAGACAAGCCCTTCATAAGCCAGAAAAATCAGGGAGACTGATGTACTGGGCAATAGAGCTCGGTGAATATGATATTGTGTATGAACCCAGATCATCACTAAAAGGGCAAGCTGTAGCAGATTTTATAGCAGAGTTTACATATCCTGATACCCCCGAGGAACAAAAGTTGCTCGCTAATCAACATGTGGATGTTACAGGATCATCAGGCACAAGCCCAGATCAACTCCGGTTGGTAAAAGGTCTTGTGGATGCTGAAGGATCATCAAATTCGAGCTCAGACCAACTACGGTTGGTAAAAGGGCGAGAAGAGATGATCGACGAGGAGAGAAAAATATAAGGGGAGGATGAAAACAAATAACAAATATTTCACTGAGGAATCTTGTCAGAAAAGAAATTTGAAGACGAGCTACCTACATGGAGATTATATGTAGATGGGTCATCTTGCACAACAGGTTGTGGAGTAGGGATTATTTTAAACACCCCAGACGAGATTGACGTGGAATACTCCCTGCGATTCCAATTCAAAACTTCCAATAATGAGGCGGAGTATGATGCCATGATAGCAGGTCTTAAATTAGCAAAGAACATGGAAGTGCAACAAGTAATGGTATTTAGTGGTTCTCAATTAATTGTGAATTAAATGATGGGAACATATGTAGTTAAAGGAGAATTAATGGTCAAGTATCATGCACGGGCGATAGAGTTGTTGGCAGAATTTGATGCCATTCAGTTGATCAGAATACCAAGAATGGAGAATGCACGAGCAGACGCACTGGCCCGACTAGCATCAGCTACTCGTACCGAGCTGCGAAGAATGATACCAATTGAAGTATTAGAAAGTCGGAGCATAGATGAAGACTTGACGATGAATGTTATTACCCTTAATTTAGGACCATCTTGGATGGATCCCATCAGGGCATATATTGAGGAGGGAGAATTGCTAGAGGATAAGCTCGCTGCAAAGAAATTGAAGTTTAAAACTGCTCGGTATGTACTAACTAATGGTGTTTTGTATAGACGAGGAATTATGGTAGGTTTGCAGAGATGTGTACATCCCTCCGAGGTGAAGGAATTGATTGAAGAGATCCATAAAGGATCTTGTGGAGCACATGTAGCAGGTCGGACACTTTTACAAAGAGTGATGATGCAGGGGTACTACTGGCCAACGATGAGGGCTGATTATATAGCCTATGCCAAAAGATGTGATAAATGCCAACGTTTTTCCTCCATTCGACGAACTCCACAAGCATTGTTGACACCCATAACTTCCCCTTGGCCATTTTCCATGTGGGGAATTGATTTGGTTGGACCACTGCCAACGACCCGAGGAAGATTCAAGTACCTCGTCGTCGCAGTGGATTATTTTACTAAGTGGGTAGAAGCTGAGCCACTTATTGATATGACATACGAGAAGGTGTACCAGTTCGTTTGGAAGAACATCATCTGTCGATATGGTCTCCCTCATGCTTTCATCATAGACCATGGAACACAATTTGATAACGAGGAGTTCGCAGCCTATTGTCGTCAGTCAAACGTTTTGAAGGTTCATTCAGCACCAAACCATCCTCAAAGTAATGGACAGACTGAAGTGACAAATAGAACATTACTCAATGGTTTGAAGAAGAGGCTAAGTGAGGCTAAATCTAATTGGATTAATGAGCTACATTCAGTATTGTGGGCTTACCGAACAACTCCCCGAGCAGCAACTGGAGAATCACCATATATGCTGGCGTTTGGAAGTGAGGCTGTAATACCTGCCGAGTTGGGTCTTCCAACACACAGAGTGCTGAATTTCAATTCCCCAGTCAGCGACTTAATGAGGAGATTAGATTTGTACATGCTCGAGGAGGTTAGAGAAGAGGCAGCCATTAGGAATGCTGCTTATCATTAACGAACAGCTCTGTTCTACAACAAGAGGGTGAAGAAGTGCGACTTAAAAGAAGGAGATTACGTGCTAAAGAAGGTCATTCAGAAGCACAATAAATTGGAAGCACACTGGCATGGACCTTATCGAGTTACAGAAGTTGTTCGACCAGGAACTTACTACATAGCAACTCTAGAAGGAGAGGAGTTTAAGAATGCATGGAATGCTGAACACCTACGCAAGTATTATCAGTGATGTAAAATGTAAACCTATTTCATCAATATGAATAAAATGATGATGTTTCTCTATCTTCTTTCTTTTTATCGAAAGCTTTTCGGGGAATACTAGTGTACAACACTACGCTGTTCAGCAACACTGATAGTTCAAACCCACGACCAACTCCGGTTGGTAAAAGAGCGAGAACAAACTATACTCCTTTGGTTAGGAGGCGTACACTAGCGTGACCAACTCAGGTTGGTAAAAGAGCTAGTGGACATGATAGTTTGAACCCACGACCAACTCCGGTTGGTAAAAGGGCGAGAACAAACTATACTCCTTTTGTTAGGAGGCGTACACTAGCGTGACTAACTCAGGTTGGTAAAAGAGCTAGTGGACATGATAGTTTGAACCCACGACCAACTCCGGTTGGTAAAAGGGCGAGAACAAACTATACTCCTTTGGTTAGGAGGCGTACACTAGCGTGACCAACTCAGGTTGGTAAAAGAGCTAGTGGACATAATAGTTCGAACTCAGACCAACTCCGGTTGGTAAAAGAGAGAGAATAGGAGACTCCTAAAAAGACCAATCTCGGTTGGTTAGGAAACAAGATATGCTCTCAAATGCCAACTTATGTTGGTCGGGAGGTAAGATTATTACAGAAAATACAAAAGTTCCTCAAAGAACAAAATATTCCAAACTGAACCAAGTATGGTTGGTCGAGGATAAAGACCCACTAATTGTAGTTAGTCGACGAGGAAAATTTATTGACCTTAGTTGGTCGGACATATTTTATGAAAAAGACAAAAAATTTACCAAGTACTGTTAGTCGGGGATAAACTCTCACTAACTATAGTTGGTCGACAAACACAATTTAACAACCTTGGTTGGTTGGAAATTTTTTTAAACATTTTTATACTCATTACTTTATTATTAAGTGATCGAGCAACATTACTAATACTTGTAACTTTTTATTACTAAGTTGGTCGGTGAACCACACAATATTATTATACAAGCATAAATATAAAGTGTTTGACAAATACAAGACAATAACAATACAAATTTGCAAACAAAAATGAAATTCTTTCATTAAAGTCAAAATGAATTACACAAGTTTATTACATTGATATTAAATTGTGTACTAATTATTACATCAAAATTCCCTATTCTACAGGTCTTTTCCCTGTTGCTTTTGAAACAGTCTCCTCGCCAGCAGGAGGATCTTCCAGGCAAAGGCGAGAATTGATAAAGTTAGGATCTCGCAGCATTCTGACGTTCATTATTGAAGGTGTGTCCATAAGATGCTCGGGACGAGATACCTCGATCTGAGAATGAAGATTGTAGTCACCGAGGTATTTTGCAATTAAGCTCCGAGGAATGGCACGAGCTGGGATCCATTCCATGTCCAAATTATACGGTGGCACTGGCAAGTCAAGTACCCCAGGATCATGATAGTCCCAAAGATAATGTCCCTGCTCGAGTTTCAACACACACAAGGCATTCAGCCAACCTTGCTTGTAACCCTCGTTATTGGCATTCTGGATACGATCATCTAAATGGAATAACGCTTCGTTGTATCCAGCCATCCATAACTCCCTGGGCTGTTTATTAAATTGAAATGTCAACTTTTCAAGCTTCTCATGAAGGTTTCTGGCAAGAACATCCTTATTATCCAGAGCAGACTTTGTCGAAGCAAGTTGATCCTCCAGAGTTTGGATTTTTTTGGACATTTCAGACAAAGCCCGATCTTTTGCATTCAATTGGAACTCTTGGGTTTCCAATGTTGATTGAGTACGAGCTTCTTCAACAGAACGACGAAGACTTCTTGATCGACCCCAAGTAGGTGGAGTACTCTGTTCCTCGGCAATATCCTGAGCAACTCTTCCTCGATCACGAGAACTTCTTCCTCGTCCCCGAGTAGCAGTAGAAGTACTCGACCTTCTCAAGGTGTCCAACTCTTACCTTAATTTGGCATTCTCAACCTCTAGAAAGGAAAATCCCTTGTCAGGCACTGGAATTACACCTGTTGAAGAAGATGCTGCAGACTTATACTGTGCCAGCCCTTTCTGCAAATTGTTATTTTCTTGCTCTAGCAGCTCGACAATCTTTCTACAGGCTTCAACTTCACCCTTTAGGGTTCTCTCTATCACATCATAGCCGACAAGCATCTTGTCATAACCTGTTTCAGCACTAAGTTGTTTAAGTTTCTTCTCATACCCTTCGTGCAAAAGAACTGAAGACTCTTTATACTGCTGCTGAAGTTCATCGAGAGTACCTTGCAAGTCTTCAATCATCTCGTAGTACGCCACATTATTGGCCACAACTCGGTCAAGTAAACATTTCAAGTACTGATAAGCTTCCACCGCCTGCTCTGAAGCACCATGGCCAAGGATGTCGGCAACTTCTGATGCACATAATTCTGTGTGGCCAGCCTTATAATATTCATTACATTGCTGCATCAGCTTAGTATCATTAGAAGATATCATATCCATCCTGGCCAGAAACTAGCAGAGAAAGAAAAAATAATCATAAAAAAGAAGATCAAGACAGAGTACAGAAGAGAAAAGAGACAATCATATGGAAGAAAAGAGCTCAAATTTTATTAGATCATGGTGCAAAGTTACAAAGATATTGATTACACTTGAAAAAGAAGAAAAATAGAAAGAGAATACCGAACAACGTCACATCTTTTCCTTATCTCCCAAGACTTTCTCGGGAGGCTGGGATGAGGAGCTCGGTTGCTCGGTGGGAACAACGAGTTAGTCGGCTGGAGCTGGAACTTGTTCTGGAGGAGCAGGTAGAGATGAAAGCTCCTCGTCAGTAGGCTGGGTAAGGATGAGATCACCCACCACCATTGAATATTCTTCGGAAGCAGCTTCGTCCTCTTCTTCATCTTCGATGGCTGGGGGAGGACCAGGGAGATGTTGTTGAAACAGTTCGTTAACTTTTAATTCTTGCAGGGCAGCAGCCCAACCATCTCGGAAGTACTTCAAACTCCCATACTGCACCTGGGCCATCATGGCTGCTACCCCCCTGTCCCATCCTTTATCCCAACTAGTTCGGAAATGTTTTTTCATCGATACCTTTCTTTTTATTTTCTCCAAGGAGAGCTTCTCGGATAGAAGATCCTCGGAGGCTTTCAACTTGGCCTCCACCTCCTCCTTCTGGCGATTTACTTCTCGCAGAAGGGTTAGCTCTTCCTCAGCCAATTTCAATTTATTTTCTCGCTCCCCAAAGTTTGTGAGCTTCTCGGAATATTTTTTATTCTCTCTCTCCAAGTCTTTTACTTTGTTTCCCAACTGCACCTTCTCTGCCTCAGATGCAGCCAACTTCTTCTCCCATTCACCCTTATCCTCGTCATATTTTTTACGGGAATTCTTCAAAGGTTGGGCCAAACCCAGAAAAGCATCCTCCACTCCTGAAGAGGAGCTAGAAGCCTTGAGTGCTTCATCTTTCTTCACTATGGTGTTAAAATAACTCACCAGCTGGAAAAAGAAGAAGATAATGATAAATCAGCAAAGAGACATATGTATTGATGGAAAGAAAGAAAAATTTAGGATAAGAGAAACTTACTGAAGCAATGTGACGAGTAGCCAGGGATGTAAGCATATCCCTAGACATACTCTCCTCGATTCCTTGGACTTCAGGAATAGTCCAAGTCTTTACCGAGCTCATTGCAGAGCTCGGGGGAATGATAGTTGGAACACCAGCTCCACTAACTTGGAGCTGGGAATGGTTTTCAGCCAAATTAACCGAGGAGGATTTATTCAGTCTCCTCGGTGGCTTTTCAGCAGTTTCAGCCAAAGAACTTTTGGAAGGGGAGATGGTGATCACTTCCACATAAGCACTTTTCTTGCTCGGAGCCACTGGGGGCTTCTCGGCAGCCTTCTGAGAAGCAACAGAAGGGGCAGCATCTACTTTCTTTGTCCCCTTTGGGACGTCAGCCTTGTTCCTTTTTCCATCTCCAGCAGAGGTAGTCTCCTCAAAGAGAGCAGGAACTCTTCTTTTGCCCATTTTCTGACTTAAAGGAATATGAGATTCTGGAGAAGAGTCCTCAGGAATTGATGCCGGTTCACTGGTGCTGACCACAGGACGAGCAGTAAAGGATGTTGTATAAATCCTATACTGCAAAAGTATGAAGCAGATATGATGTGCTCGTCTGCAACTCTCTTATGCAAACTCCAGATATGTTTCAAATGCTTGATATTTACTTCTGATTCTTTTGGAGTTTTTCTCTTACTGCCAACTGCAAACAAATACATAGTGAAATATTAGTCATACATTTTGTCAAACACAATGAAATCGTAATTTCAAAAATAAAATAAGATGAAAATAACCTATCCCATTGCCATATGGGGGGCATTTGGGACCCTCATATACTTCATCTCCAACTAAAGGGGCATGTTGCCAATTTTTGATAACTACCCTGTGTTCAAAATAATCCCTATTTGCATCAGGGAGGTTGACTACTAAGGCCCTATTCAAAAATCTAGTTTTTAAATAAAAAACATTGTCTAAAACAGCCCATCTATAACAGTACATAATCTCAGGAATTCCTATACGAGTTCCATCAGTTTGATTTAACCTATACACCCCATTAACTATTCTCCATGTGTTGGGGGCTATTTTTGCAGGGACAACATCGAAATACTGGCAGAACTCTAAACACAAAGGGTTTGGTGGAAAAGAAAATCCACATTCAGCAATAAAGAGGCTAGGGAACCAGTGTCCCTCAGCCAAACGAAAATAATCTAAAGGCTCAGAAAGATTCTCCACAGTTACCCAAGATGGAATAGAGAAATCAGAACGGAATTTCTCAAGAGATTCAATAATATAAACCATGGTGAATAAAAGAAATGAAGAAGAAGGAAGAAGATCTTACAGGAAAAAGGGAGATCTGTTGACAACGAACGAAAACAAGAATGAACGCACAAGAGAAAGAAAGACTATGGAAAACTCGAAAGTAGAAACGGGAAAAGGTAGAAGACGGTGATATTGTCTATGAAGTTTAAATACTTTGCCTTGGGAAACGGAGAAAGAAATGATTACGAAAAGGAAACTATTACGCTACCGGCGGCTAAAAGGACAAAAAGCGCACGAAGATCGAAGCGCTTATAAAAATGCAAAAAGGCGGATTCTGCGAATTTGGAAGGAAATTCAAATACGAAGAAAAGGCTCCTAAAACCCAGGAAGGTCATTTAATATTGCCATATACCGAGAAAGAATGTTCCATACTCCTCAAAGTTCGAAATATGAAACATTGGGGGCTTCTGTTGATACCAAAATTAGTATGCTGGTATGGACGAATAATAAGAAGACAGGTGTCAATCTACATGGCACAATAGCAACGAGGAAGTCTATTTCCCCGACCAAGTCAGACTCACTCCGAGCAACAAGTATACTCCGAGGAACTCCAGCTCTCCGAGGAACACCAGCGCTCCGAGGAACTCTTGAACGATGAACAACTAAGGCGGTTCGAGTTGCATCTCGACCACAGCAACTGCACCTCGGCCACAACATTAATTGCCAGATAATCAACAGTTCAACTATTCATTGAATGCTTATCATCTTGACGCACACGCTTGAAGAACATTAAATGAATTACCCTTTCATATGTATATCATTTAATGTATCACCCTTTCAGATTATAGCCTCAAGGCTATAAATACATTGTATTACCCTCATTCAAGGGGATCGGAATTTCTTGATAGTACTTGTAATCGAGAATTCCCAAACACTCAGCAATAACATAACAGTGGATGTAGGCCATTCATATAAGGCTGAACCACTTTAAAATCTTTTGTCTCATTTATTTATCTGTGATTGAATAATTAGAGTAATCTAATTTTTTACATCAACAATCGTGTATATATATAAATGTATATTCTAATATTAAATCATGCTATTAATAGGTTCCTCAATCCTCCAACGAGCAAAACATACCATCATATAGGTTTACTTTGCAATCCGAGTAACAATTATAAGAAACTAACTAATTTAAACCTGTAGTGGTACGACAATCAAATCACCATTTAGCTCCATCTCAACAGGTAAGTAGATAATTACTTTTTAAAATCATAATTTAAAGCTTTACATTTTTATGACTGAAATAATTATTTTTTTGTAGATTGCAAATTCTCAACACTTGGCTGACCCCGAGACTGCTGCTCGTGTTAGTGAACAAACGAATGCGAGTTCAATACATGTATGTTACTAATTTAAAGGATTTTAAAGGGCACAATATATCTGCCCTTTCTTGGGGAGTTTATGTATACTTGACATTGGGTTGTTGGTTTATTTGGCTGCATATAGTCTTAAAATTTTTGGGATGCCTTAAAAATAAATAAAACTCTGCCGATTTTTTCCCAGAAATATATGGTTGATGACATATTCATCTTATTTGGAGAAAGAACCATCAAAGAAGAAAAAGAAGCACCATCAACTACGATAAAGGGTCTCAAATAATGCACTTCCTAATATTGTAGACCTTATTACTTCCTGGACTTCCAAAAGTGGTTATGGCGCATGGATTCATTGTGAGCAAGGACTCTTCAACAAAAGTAGGGGTACGCCACTTGGTGAAGACTTTTGGAAAGTATATATTGATAAAACATTTGTAACAAATGAACCATTGCCTAGATATTATGGAAACAAGTCCACAATTAGAGATGCATAACATTCAACAGTAGCATGGCATATTGTTAATGTACTAATTTTTAATTTTATTTTTTTAATTGAAATACTAAATAATAAGTATAAATGACTAATGATTGTCTTTTTTCTTTGCAAGTCGAAAAGGATATTCGACTTTGATGGATAAGGATCCTACATTATAAAAAATTTCGTTTCACTTCATCTTTCCCCGCTTTTTCTTATTGGACATGTAATACATTTTATTTTGTGGATGGATAATTGTTCCAAGCTCAATTATGTTTATTTACGATGAGTGTTATTGGTTTTAATTTAATGATGTTTTAATTTGATTACCGCCCTCTTAATTAAATGTTATGGTAGTGTACTTGCACATAAATATGATACATATAATAAATGATTTTTTTAATACTTGTTCCCACTCATATATTGCAAAATAATATCAAATTTTGGTTTAATGCCGCCATTATCATTCTCGGTATTTTTTAGTGCCTCCAAAAGTGTGTTGAACATTTAATAGGTGTTACAAAAGGTTATAATCAATATTTTTTTAATGCCACTAAAAGGTTATCACCATCATTAATATAAATGCCTATAAATGCCGCTAACGTTTTGTGGTATTTTTGAAAATGTCGTTGTTCTTTCACCACATTGGCTAAAAGACTTGTGTAAATGCTGCCAAAAGTGAAGCTAACATTTTACGGCAATTTTTAAAATTTCGTTGTTCTTTTACCACATTAGCTATTACCGCACTTGTGAAAATACTGCCAAAAGTGCCGCAAAAAGTGTTACCGGCATTTTTAGTTCCTTTCTCGGCATTGAATTTATGCCGGAAAAAATCAATATTCCTGTAGTGTCTATTTCCCTAATCTTATCAAAGCACTTCTCTCTCACATTGGGGAAGTCCTCTGCTAGTTTATATAAGGATCATAACATTCGAAGGATGAGGCTACACTTAAAGGCAAGGAAGGACAAACAACTTAAAGGGTTGACTTCAGTTGACTTAAAGATCAAACCCTTGGGAATTTGATATGTTTCCTCAAGAACAAACTCAACTTGGTTGACCGGAGGTGATGATTGGAGTTTCCTGGAAACCTAAAAAAAATCACAGTCTAAGCCTACCAAGACACCCACGACAGCAAGAACAACCCAGAAACCACCAAAACACTTCCCTCTACAACCTTTTAACCCTTTAATTACAGTAAAACTATTGCCAGAAAAAATGAAAGATCGCCAAAAATGCAATACAAGGACTAGAATTGCTAAGAATGAAGAAAACCAGAAGTGAGTAAGGTTACTTGAACGAACTTGAGTTCTTGGAGACAGGGGAAGAAGCAAGAGGCAGCCTGGGATCGAAGGATTTGCAAACCTAGAAATTTTGAGAGCTATGGACTTTTTTGGGCAGAAAATGGCAATGGCGCGAAGGAGATGAGAAGAAAGAGAAATGAAAAGTTTCTTGACTTTAAATATCCCCTAATGATTATGAACACTCCCTAATTAAGTCATCATGGAGGGCACTAAACCCCAATATGGGAGCCACCAAACTTTACTTGGGACAGATGCCACTCAATCAGAACAGTGACATGTGTCACGCACTCATGTACCAAGTCCTATACAGCCAACACGTAAGAGACGCCTCATCACGCCCTCAACAACTCTTACCCCTCAACCTCCTATTCACACAGAAGGCTAAGTGTTAGGGGGTGATTCATATAACCAAAGTGTACCCTCGTCTCTTAGGACGAGTGGCATCACATCTTATGGCTGAGTTGTCACTAGAGCCATGCATGTCATTGGCGAGGTCATCCCGATAAGGGTCGACCTCGCCTCGATTAGCCTCGGTCATACCAAAAGCTGAGACTGGAAGAGCATCACCTATTCAGATCAGCACCATCATCGTACTCTGCCATAGCCGATGACAGTAGTGACCAATTAATCCAACCTCGGTCTCATCTATTCAGCCGAGGTCACACTTATGACAGCATGGGACCATCCTATAGGAATTAGCAACCTCGTACCCTCTCAGGCCGATGTTGCAGCGTACGATGTCCAACAACACGAGCATATGCAAGAATAGAGGAGCTATGCTTACGTGGATAATTCTGTTATAACAAGATCATTCCTTCACATGAGGGAATATTCCATCATTATTGTGCTCATGTGATAAAGACAAGTGTCTACATCTTATTGGGAATTTCCTCATGCACATGCTGATTAAATGCTTGGGGGGGAACATTACACCACCCAAATCCTATATATGCACTTGATCTTATCCATGAGAAGGGATCTAATATTAAAAACCCTAGCAGAACTCTGTCAAATTGATTATAAGAGAGAGAAGAGCTTGAGAGATTGTATCCATGGCCATTAGTGCCCTCATTTAGTTGATCACACACACACACACAATAGATGTAGGCCTGATTGGCTGAACAACTTATATTTGGTATCATCTTCTTCTTTACCTCATCCCCCTCTGTCTATACATTTATATCTGCTGTACACCATTGTTGTCTGCTTTGAGCTTACATACATCTTGACCTGGTGATTCCATTTCTCTTATCAACATTTCATCCGGGTCTTATAAATTCTATTGTTAATTTTTTTTTTAAATATTTATATTTTTTACATAATGTGTAAATGATATCTTCAAAACAAATCATTTATTTTATTAATAGTTCCCATCAGATTACTTTGTGAGTTATATATTATTTATTTTTTGTTGACGGTTGCATTGAGTTTACACTACACATGGACATATCTTACATATTTATGAATACATTTTAGGGTAATGATCACCTTTTGTACATTTATTGTATCGATAAATTTGGGGTTCTACTTGAAATAATACACTTGAGAGTATTTTATTAATTAACCTTGGTGATAAGGTGAAAATAATTGAGCTCTTATGCACTAAATTATATTTGTAAATGAAATCAAAATCCAACCACAAAAATCTTAAACCTAACGATTATCTAATTGATATAACAAATGTGACAGATAAGGAACATTGACAGTGTGAAATGAACTCTAAGAAAACATTGAGTGTTGAAATCAAAAGTTTTTGCATTGGATTTTCAACAGATTATAACTGTGATCGATTCAAAATCCACAAGTTCTGCATACAAAATGCACGTACGTACAAGAATATCATTCTTATGCTCACGCATCTAAGAAACGATGGGCTCATTGGAGATCATTAACCCCAGAGTGAAATGTCTCCAAGTGTCTCAAAGTTTCCAGTATGTGCGTTCCATTTTCATCATAAGGGACAAAAGGAACATGCAAAAATTAGTCATCTTCTGACCGCACTCCTAGATTGATGGTTTGACAAAAAGTTTTTATCTTAGGTTCAAGATTGGTAGTACCGAAAGTGATAATAAATGTAGAAATGTTGTCACCGCAACGAATCACACAAATAGGGGCGATCTATGCATAATCATTCGACGTTCACGCATGTTGGATATCGATATTATAAAATTTATAGAACCTAAAATGGATGAAACACCATATAGATGACCGCCACATTGATTGACTCGTCTCCATCTCCATCAGCTTACTAGAAGCAAGGCTCTCCCCAGGATCCCAGGAACTGATTATAAAATAGAAACTAAATGGCTAAGAGAGAGGCACGGACACATTGTATTGGCCAAAAAAATTTGTAGGAAGTGAAGTCATCCCCTTTAAACTCTGAGTCGAGTGAGTTTGGCAAATATTTGCATGTTCTGGGTTTGAAAGTTTAGTGTTAAAAGTGCGAAAATGTAAAATAACACCAAATTTAGTGGAAGATTGGCATATAGTAATTGCATAACTTATAAGAATTGAATTCATCCTCTTCGAACTCCCAAGCTGGGAGTTTGACGAAATGTTATAATTTTTTGCTCAAACACATAAAATAACAATTAAATGGCACCACAATAAAAACCAACATAGGCATCATACAATGTATGTCGCTAATAGATAAAGGCAATAAAATTCATTATGTTGCCAGCCTATTACCCAAAGTCTATCTGGAAAAGTATTCAACAACAAAACAAATTATGTTGTCGAAAGTATACTTTTAGCAACACACAAATGCGTTGCCAAATGTATATTCTTTATTTTCAAACCTTTTTACCAAAAATATTATTTATGTTGCCAAAGGTCATATAGGCAGACCTTCGGCAACAAAATATTTGTGTGGCCAAAAAATATTTTGCATCACAATTTCTTTCATCGCCAAATGTATACCTTTCGGCAACACAATCAATTTTGTCCGCAAATAATAGGGTTTTGGCAACAAAAAAGTAGGTTGCCATATTAGATTTAAAGGAGATATAAAATGACTATTGGCGACAAAAAGAATTGTTGCCATAACCACTTTATTTTAGTTTTTTGCTATATTTTTTCATACAAAAATTACTTCTCACTATTATTTTTCATGCAATAAACATTAAAGATGATTTAAATTAGCACAACATAAACATTTATAATCCAAAACTATGTTGTTCATTGCTCAAACCCAAACATATATATCATGCAAAACAATACATTCTCCCACTTCCAGTATCAAGTGCAAAAGAAAGTTGACTAAAAATTCTATTATATCAAATGATGTCAAAAAATTACAATTTATCATATTACATCAAATGATATTAAAATATTATCAATATAAAAAGATGTCCAAGAAGCTATTTGAATCAAATAAAGAACGACTATATGAATACATAATACAAGAAAATGCAACTCCAAGCTCCCGCAAAAACAACTTTTTTTTTTTTTTTTTTTTTTTTTTTAGAGAAGAGGGACTGTACCCCCACATTTATTATAAAAAGGGATCCCGCAAAAACAACTATTCCAAGCAACTCCATCATCATTCTGCACAAAATACAAAATAAATGTTTATCAATCTGACTTCAAAAGATAATAACAATTTATAATGTATAATGCAGGAGCATTGTTGCATTTATCTCAAGTACTTGTAAAAAAATTGGGTCACGAGGAGTGTTATTAACACTGCCTAATAACTAGGGGTGCGGACGGGTCCAATCAGGCTCGGGTCGGGCTTATAAAATTTTGAGTTATCCCAATCCCACCCAGGCCCAAATCGGGACTCGTTATGTAATCTCAGGCCCACTTAGATTTGAAATCGTTTTACCCAGGCCCATTGCCCAGGCCCGGATACATTTTTTTAATCAAAAGACCTGTTTTTTTAATCAAAATAATTGTTTTTTTTTAAATCAAAGACCTATTTGTTTTTTTAATCAAAGACCTGTTTTTTTAATCAGACAAATGCAAACATTGGTTAATTCCAAACAGTGCTAATTCCAACAAAAGTGGCAATGTAAACAGTGGCTAATTCCAACAATATACTTTTCACCTACATGAAAAATTAAAAGGATAAAAACACCTTTCACCTCCATAAAAGATATTTCAAATAGTGATCATCCATAGCTGTTAACATAAATCAAAAAATATGAACAAGTGAGAGGCAATGATTTAAATTCAACAATATGAACCCAAAACCGAACAAAAATTAAATTCACATATCCGAGAAGATTAGTAGTACAGTTTGAAGATTATGAAACTTGAGTTTGCTAATTAAATCCACATATCTGAGAAGGAATAAACAATGGTTTGGATCCAATAAAACATATAGGTGTTGTTGATAATAAAAAGATTTGGAAAAAATCATAAATGAACTTAAAATCAACCCTGATCCCACCCATATCCTATTTGGTTATATGCATTAAATTCAACTGTGACAGTTTTACACACAAATAAATAAAAAGACGCACTTCAAATCAGAACTAGATACGATCATCAATTGCCATGGTATATATAACAAGTTCATATAAAACAACAGTCATATATATATCAAGAAAATCAAGGACGGATCTTAAGAAAACAAAGCATGAAACCGAACATATATCAAACCCTAACACTTACTATGCTTACCGATTTGAACTCCTTCTCTAGTGTTAATTGTATCCATTGGGCGTGATTTTAAAGAGAGGCTGATTAGGTTTCAAGGTGTAGAATAGAGAAGAGGCGAAATGTTACAGAGAGAGAGAGAGAGAGAGGCTGACTAACTTTTAGTTTAGGGTTTGTAAAATGTGAAATAAGCGTGTCTTTTATCATGTGCACCCATTGATTTTCTTTGCAGTTCCGCGGTGATTAGCCTAATAACACTGCCTAAAAATATTCCGAAAAAGAAAAAAATAATAACATGCGTAAATGTAAAGCGAATGAATGGGCGCGCAATTCTTGAAAAACCAAAATTAGAGAAATGGTAAGTTTAAGCTGAAAAGCGGTTAAAGCTAAGGGCCTACAAAATGGTGAGTTATTAAGGATCAAGGTTAGGGCTTACAAAAAGTAAATTTATTACACGTTCATACCATTTTAGGAAACATTACTACTAATGTCTAAAAATCTAAGACTTAAGGCTTAAAAGGTTTTAGTACCTAAGGTCAAAATCAGATAGCAAAAATTCATTTAATGCAAGAGGAGTACACTAGCAGGTCAACGATAACATGTCTATGAACCTAATATCATATGCAAGGAACCTTTTAGCAGGTAATGGCTTAATAATGCTCTTAATATATTATACCCGATAACAGTTAATTGTATTATCTAATAGGACAAACCTATGGTTGTAAAGATGTTCGATCAGTACCAAAAGATGATCCTACTACTAATGGGTATTTAATAGCTAAGTCATTTTTTACCAATAGGTCCTAAGTAGGTAGCATAACCTACTAAATGAATTAGTATACAAAAGGACGAAACATACTAAAAACTATTAGCCAAAAAAACACATCGAACCAAGTTATAACCGAACATGTATATACGTACAGTCTTAAAATAATCCTAATTTTTCTATATATGCGTCTAAAGGACTTTCTATTCAATACCAGACTTTCCAGTTTCACTTTCTTCTTCCTTCAAATCTCAAACATGGTAAACATATTTTTATCGGTATCCATTTTCTCTTTTGTGCTATTATCAAGCTTTTTTGGGAGAGCACTTTCAGTTGGCCAAGTATGTTTTCTACAAACCAAAACCTTCCTTTCCTTAAGTTCATTTTTCATTGGTCCAAGCATGGTGCATCACCCTTTACTATTCCTAAAAACAGGTGAAACAATCGAACCAATCTTTTTCCAATAAATAGAATTTGGGGAACTCTCAGAGATTTCTCTTCTTCCACATTGTCAGCCAAAGCGTCTGAGCAGACTAGATACAAAATCAGATGGAGTAATGCCTCGTGTAGTATGTAATTTAAAGAGCATACCAAGCTATTAGTAAGCTCCAAAAGTGTCTTTGTATTAGCTATTTTCTCCCGTGGCGTTTTCACTAGCTGATGTAAGTCCTCAACTTCATGGATGATGGCTATGAACTTATCTGAATCAACATTTTCCATAACTTCTCTTCTATCGTTAATAAGATTCAGAATGTCAGCATATGGGTGCGAACAACTCTTCTTTGGAGCATGTGATGATGATGTTGAATCATCTCCTCCAACTGAATCTTACATGGATGCGCCACATTTCTCTTTTTCCTCATGAGAAATTTAATTTAGGGGTCTCAATGATAATCTTTACTTTAATTGACCAGATCACGGCCCCTTTACTTTTAATTAGACCTATAGTGGTCATAATGGTTATGGGGAATGAAAAAATTCACAAGATCCTCATTGACACTAGAAGCTCAACCGACATCATATGTTGGAAATTATGTAACAAATACAGAAATAGAACTTTTTATTGTATCACAACAATGTCAACTTTAATACAACAATTTAACTTTATGAATCTTCAAGGCGTGATGTCACTTTCCTAAATACAGTATTTGCCCCACACGAATAACTTCGGTATACAAACAAGAATCAGCAAGTCCGTACTCAAGATACAATGAAGCAATTGCACTGTCTGCAAATTGTATGTCTGAAGACAGCCCTTGGATGCAGCAGCGAAGAATAGTCAATCAAGTTCTTATTCTGTTTCTGTGCACAAAACTAAATAAGAGAATTTGTATCTCCTGAAAATTGTAAGAGAGTAATAGCAGGGTTTGAAAATCTGAAACTGGATTTTTGTTATGAGTCATGACTGTTGGATTAACAGTCTTAATCAATTTCGAAATGGTATGACTGTTAATTACCAACAGTCTTAAGTCATTTCCAAACAGGTACAATTAATACCGAATCGATTTTGCACGGGTCAACCAAAAAGTGACTGCGTCCGAGCTACCGCGATCCGACCTGGACGAATCCCGGCAACCACTGCGGACACGCGGCGTGCGAACTACAAAGTGCGCCACTAGCGCCTCTACAACCCACTGCCCCGCACCCGCGCGCGCGTGTGCGTGTGCGTACGGTGCTTCGCACCGTATTGAGGTCTCTTGAATAGCCTCTTAAATGCTAGATGAATTAACTCTTCATCTTCCATTTGTACTTACTAAGTGCACAAATTCTTAATATTTTTCCAATGTGGGACTCAAAGGTTGCCCACTCCTTTTATAGCTTAGTGGTAACACTTAGCTTTGTACATTTTCTAATGTGGGACACTATCCCCTTTTATATTTGGGTTAGCCTCCCACCTCTTCCACACACTTTCAATGTGGGACAAGCTCTTTAAGCCCTTACACCCAAAACTCTTACTCACTTATTTTATAAAATCTCCAACATTCCTCCACCATTTTCAAAATAAGTTTTGTAAATCTTTGATTGTCTTTAAGACTGTGTATAAGCATTGGTGTCTCACGACTTGAACCAATACCCTGTGAAGGTTCGTCAAGGCTAACCATGAAAGTATAGTAGACTTGTCTTTGAACTATCTATCCATATTGATCAGCCGGATTTGTCTTCACACACAAATCTTTTAGTCACTGATTATCCATATAAGCCGACACATGTATTAGGCCTTGTGTCTGTACCTTGATTTCATGAGTGCTTTAGAGTCAAGCCCAGTTCTCATAGAAAGAGGAACCACTTCCACACTCATATAGGTAGATTATCATAGGTGTCCATGTAACTTAAAACACCATAAATCTATTAAGGTTAAACTCATCCTCTTTCATTATTCATTACATGTTCTAAGCACTTATCCTTGGGATGTTACAATTTTATAGTGCTTACAATCACGTCGTATGATGTACTTTAATCATTGAACTTGAGACTTGAATATATCAAATTTCAAGTTGAGTTTCCATCAAGAGTGAGTATTATTAATGGGCTTTAGTCCCATCCCTATTGATGTCTTAGACACCAGTCCTCTTGCAAGACCTTTTGTAAAAGGATCAGCTAAATTTTGACTTGATTTTACATAATCCACTGTGATTACACTATCTGTAATCATTTGTCTGACATAAATATGTCTCGGGCCAATATGTTTAGATTTTCCATTGTACACTTTACTATAAGCTCTGGAAAGTGTAGACTCACTATCACAATGTATAGATATTGGAGGCATTGGTTTTGGCCAAACTGGAATTTCAATTAATAAATTCCTTAACCATTCTGCCTCTTTACTAGTTGCAGCTAATGCTACAAACTCAGCTGCCATAGTAGAATCAGCTATACAAGTTTGTTTCTTTGATCCCCAAGAAACAGCTCCTCCACCAAGAGTGAAAATCCATCCACGTGTTGAGGAATGATCCTCCCTCTCAGTTATCCAACTGGCATCAGAAAACCCTTCTAATACTGAAGGATATCCACTTTAGTATATACCATAGTCCATAGTTCCTTTCAAATATTTTAATACTCTATTGATAGCATGCCAATACAATAAACTTGGATTACTAGTATATCTACTTAATTTACCAACAGCATAAGCAATATCAGGTCGAGTACATGTTAGGGCATACATTAAACTACCAATTACTCGTGCATATTCCAATTGTGAAATAGCTCTACCATTATTAAGGATCATCTTTAGCTGTGGTTCAAAAGGTGTACTAACAGGTGTGCAATCAAACCGATTAAATTTCTTCAAAATTTTCTCAACATAATGAGATTGAGTGAGAATTATATTTTTATCTTTCTTTATTCTTCTCATTCCTAATATGACATCAGCTACACCCATATCTTTCATATCAAATTTAGAAGACAAAAAACTCTTTGTATTATTAATGCTTTCTAAATCAGTACCAAGAATTAACATGTCATCTACATATAAACAAATGATCACACCTTTACTATTAGCAAATTTACTATAAACACAATTATTAGATTCATGAATTTTAAAACCATAAGAAATAATGACTTTATCAAATTTTTCATGCCATTGTTTAGGTGCTTGTTTTAGGCCATATAAGGACTTAATAAGTTTACATACTTTATTTTCTTGTCCAGGCATAACAAACCCTTCAGGTTGTTCCATGTAAATTTCCTCTTCTAAGTCACCATTTAAAAAGGCAGTTTTCACATCCATTCGATGAATCTCAAAATTATATATAGATGTTAATGCAATTAAAATTCTAATAGTGGAGGTTCTAGCAACAGGTGCATAGGTATCAAAATAATCAATTCCTTCTTTTTGTGTAAAACCTTTAGCAACCAATCTAGCCTTGAATTTATCAATTGTTCCATCTATTTTCATTTTCTTTTTAAAAATCCATCTACACTTAATGGGTTTAGACCCAGGAGGTAAATCTACTAACTTCCAAGTTTTATTTCCCAAGATTGAATCCATTTCATCATTTATAGCTTCTTTTCAAAATGTTGAATCTACAGACTTAATACCTCTCTATAAGTTTGTGGGTCTGTTTCAACGCTAAGAGTCAAAGCATATTGATTACAAGATGTGTCTCTAGTTCCTTCAACAAGATAGACTACAAAGTCGGGACCAAAGATTTTTTCTTTCCTAGGTCTTTTACTTTTTTTAATCTCTTCTTGTTCCACTGGTGGAGTATCAGATAATTGTGAAGGAGTGCTAACTTATTTTTCATTATTAATTCTAGGAATAGAATAAAACCTTTGTTCATAAAAAATTGCATCTCTCGATTCAATTATTGTATTTACCTCAACAGAATCATTAGGTTCACTAACCAAAAATCTATAAGCTTTACTATGTTGTGCATAACCTATGAAAATACACTGAACACCTTTGCTTCCTAATTTATTTCTCTTAGTTTCAGGTAGTCTTACAATAGCTCTACAACCCCTAACTTTAAGATAACCTAAATTATATTTTCTATTCTTCCATAATTCGTAAGGAGTTTTCTTATTATCTTTAACAGGTATCCTATTCAGAATATGACATGCAGTTAAAAGTGCTTCTCCCCAAAACCCTTTACTTAAACCAGAATAAGAAAGCATAGCGTTAACCATTTCAGTTAGTGTTCTATTTTTTCTTTATGCTACTCCATTTTGTTGTGGTGTATAAGGTGCAGTAACTTCATGTATAATTCCCATATCTTCAAAAAATTGAGGAAAGTGATATTCACCACCTCTATCAGATATAAGACATTTTATTTTAGTATCACATTGATTTTCAACTTCATTTTTGTATGTCTTAAATCTATTAAGCACATCATCCTTAGAGTTTAAAAGATATACGTAATAATATTTTGAAAAGTCATCGATAAATGTAGCAAAATATTTACTACCACCTCTAGTAGGTGTTCCAGGCAAATCACAAACATCACTATGTACTAATTGCAACAAAGATGTAGTTTTTTCTATTTTGGAAAAGGCAATCCTACTCTTTTTGTTTGCATGCATATTTTACACTTTTCATTCATATCATTCTCATATTTAGGAATTAAATTTAAATTAACCATGAAATGTATTTTCTTTGTATTAACATGTCCTAAACGACTATGCCATAATGAAAGACAATCAACGATATAAGCAGAAGAATCTTTTTCATTGATATTGAGCTTAAACATGCCCTCATACAAATATCATTTGCCTACAAAGGTACCATTCTTAGTCAGAATAAATTTGTCTGACTCAAATACAAGCTTAAAGCCAAATTTGTTAAGAAGACTTCCAGAAACTAAATTTTTCCTAACATCAGGAACATGAAAAATATTGGTGAGGCTAAGGATTTTTTCGAAAGTGAATTTGAGATCCACTGTCCCTTTGCCTTTAACCGCAGCAGTAGATGAATTTCCCATATAGATAACATCTCCTTACACTGTTTCATAGGCAGAGAACAATTTCTTGTCCTTACAAACGTGCCTTGTGGCACCAGAATCAACCCACCAAGAGTTGTCTTCTCCAAGCATATTAGCCTCGGATATCATAGCAACAAATTTTTGCTTTGTGTCTGATGTCCCTCCTTTTTCCTTTAGTTTCTTGAACTCACGACAATCCTTCTTGAAGTGACCTGGTTTGTTGCAATGAAAACAATTTCCTTTCTTCTTTTTGTTTGCTTTAGAATTATTTGAAAATTTCTTTCGCTTGTTATTTTTTCCATGATTGCTATATTTTTGCTCCTTTCCTTCCTCCACCACATGGACCTTAAAAACGGAATTTTCTTGTTCCTCTTTACCATCTTGAATTCGAGACTCTTGTTCAATTCTTAAATGAGTCTCTAATTCTTCAAGTGAAAGATCCTCCTTTTTGTGTTTGAGTTCTTTCTTATAATCTTTCCAAGAAGGAGGAAGTTTTTCAATTATGGCAGCAACAATTACATTATCATCCATATTTAATTTTTTCAGTTTGTAATGATTTATGATGCGTTGGATGTCATGAAATTATTCTAGCACAGGCCTATTATCATGCATTTTAAAGCTTAAAAACTGACCGATAAGGAACTTCTTACTTGTAGCGTCTTCCGTAAGATATTTGGTCTCCAAAGTTTCCCACAAAGTTTTTGCAGTCCCAATATTTTGGTAAAAGTCGAACAAATTATTAGCAAGAGCATTGAGAATGTGACCACGACACAAGTAATCATCAGTCTCCCATTTTTTGCGTTGCCTAGTCTGTTCCACGGTTTCATCTTCATTTTTATTTGGTTTCGGTTGTGACAAGACATATACAATCTTCAATGTTGTTAGAAGAAAATGAACCTTTTTCTGCCAACGTGGAAAATTACCACCATCAAAATGATCCAACTTGACAAAGCCTTCTGTTATTTGTCGAAGTGATTTGGAAGAGTCGACCATTTATGAAATTACTGTATTTAGATTGTTGGAAATTATGTAGCAAATACAGAAATAAAACTCTTTATTGTATCACAACAATGTCAACTATAATACAATAATGTAACTTTATGAATCTTCAAGGCGTGATGTCACTTTTCTAAATACAGTATTTGCCCCACACGAATAACTTCGGTATACAAACGGGAATTAGCAAATTCGTACTCAAGATACAATGAAGCAATTGCACTGTCTGCAAATTGTATGTCTGAAAACAACCCTTGGATGCAGCAGCGAAGAACAGTCAATCAAGTTCTTATTCTGTTTCTGTGCACAAAACAGAACAAGAGAACTTGTATCTCCTGAAAATTGTAAGAGAGTAATAGCAGGGTTTGGAAATCTGAAACTGGATTTTTGTTATCAATGTAATTTCATTTTCGGCAGCCTTTATTTATAAATAATGAAAGGCTTTATTTTCAAGAGTCGCGACCGTTGGATTAACAGTCTTAATCAATTCCGAAATGGTATGACTATTAATTACCAACAATCTTAAGTCATTTTCGAACAGATACAATTAATACCGAATCGGTTTTGCACGGGTCAACCAAAAAGTGACTGCGCCCGAGCTACCGGGATCCGACCCGGAAGAATCTCGACAACCACTGTGGACACACGGTGTGCGAAGTGCAAAGTGCGCCACTAGCGCCTCTACAGCCCACTGCCCCGCACCCGCGTGCGCGCATGTGCATGTGCGTACGGTGCTTCTCACCGTATTGAGGTCTCTTGAATAGCCTCTTAAATTCTAGATGAATTAACTCTTCATCTTCCATTTGTACTTATTAAGTGCACAAATTCTTAATATTTTTCCAATGTGGGACTCAAAGGTTGCCCACTCATTTTATAGCTTAGTGGTGACACTTAGCTTTGTACATTTTATAATGTGGGACACTATTCCCTTTTATATTTGGGTTAGCTTCCCACCTCTTCCACAAACTTCCAATATGGGACAAGATCTTTAAGCTCTTACACCCAAAACTCTTACTCACTTATTTTATAAAATCTCCAACATTATATTCAAGGATGATTATAAGGAAATACGTCTAAGAATTAAGGATATTCCCATCATTAATTAATTATAGCATTCAACGGAGAAATGACATATTCCACAGGGTACATCACCTCTTCATTCATCGTTGGTGCAGAGGATTATTTCATTACTATATGGAGTAAGTTTTCGATGGTGGACCTGCCCTTGGCTTATAATGTCATGCTAGGGAAACCATATATCGGTTATTTAGATCCAGTGATATTAAATATAAGAATGCTAATACACTTACCCACCTCATTTGGTGTGGCATAAGTCCACATATATCAAAAGAAGGACGGAAAGTGATACAATATCACTATGCATGATAAGAAGAGGTCTTTAAAGGCCCCACAAGCCCTCATCCATATGCCATAAACATTAACTAAGACACTAAAGGCAACAACAAAACTAGACAGATCTCTCTTTAATTCTGTAATAACTCAACAAAGGTCTAAATCCAGAGGTAGAAAAACAACAACATTTGAAAACCCTAAATATGGAACATTAAGTGACTTGAGAAAATATAAGCAGTTATGTCACATCATGATGCAATGAAATGAAGAAAGTGTGTATCATACTGTTTAGTTCAGGAAACTTCACTAGATTCATTTCAAGGCTCTTATCCTTTATTCTTAATAGTCTGAGGTCTAATGACCCTTTACTTTTAAAATGTATTGGAGTTTAAAGGCATTCATTCTTAGATTTAATAGTCCTAAGGTCAAATAACCCTTAATTTTAAATTTTTAAGATATTTAAGTTTACCATCCTTATCTCTAAAAATATTAATACCTAATGAACCTTGCCTTATTATTTTAAGAGTTTTAAAGATTTTAACCATAGATCTAAAAGTCATGAGGTCCAATAACCATTGACTTATCAAACTTACATAGTTTAGGCTTTATCCTTGTTTCTTAACATCTGAGTTCTAATGACCATTGACTCCTAAAACTTCTAAGAGCTGTAAGTTTTTTATTTTTTTCTCTAATGGTCTTAAGTCTAATGGCCATTGACTTGAAATTTTAAGAGTATAAGTGCTCAACCCTATCTCTAATAGTCATGAGGTGTAATAAACCTTGACTTACATTTTTAAGAGTTTTAAGGTTTTAGTATATATCTGTCTTGAGTTCTAATTACCTTTAACTTATAAAATTTTAAATTCCAAGGATTTTATCTATAATTCTTAGCAATATTTAGGTTCAATAACTCTTTATTTAAAAATTGTAATAGTTAAGTCCTTCACCCTTAAATCCAACAAGTCATGAGGTCCAATGGTCTTTGAATTGACACTTTATAATAATTTCAAGGCGTTTTTCCTTGATTCTTAAGAGTTATGAGGTTCAATGAACATTAACTTAATATTTTAGGATTTTTAAGGCTCTCACCCTTAGCTCCACTAAGTCTTGAGCTTGAATTACCCTTGACCTAACATTTTCAGATGACTTCAAGGATTGTATCCATGGTTATTAATAATTCTTAATGTCCCTCAAGTTCATAAGTTTATTAGTTATAACGCTTTGATATTAGTTTTAACAGTTTTATAAATGGTTAAGATCTAAGGACCCATAAACTTAACAAGTTAGGTTCTTATTTAATCCCTCCATAGTACATTCATATTAATACTGTTAGGGTTTCAATAAGTCAATACAATATTAAGTGTTGCTTAGTGGTTTGATGCTACCTCTACTGATTTTATAGGATTTTGTCAATTTGTAAATTACATGGAATGCTTAGTATGTTTTAAGTTGATTAGGTCGTTATCATATTTTGTTTTTCACAAAATCATTTCATGTTATAATATCAATTAACTTGTATGTGATTTGATAAGAATTTATATGCTAAACAATTGGAAGAGATGCAAATGTCCTAAAAGGGGCCTGTTAAGAAATGGGAAAAGATTCCACTGAGTTTAGGGGTTCATGGCAGTGAAGCTGGAATTCACACGACCATTATTGACTTAAACAATGATGAGAAGTTTAGTTTTACGTATTAGAATAAATTGGGGTCTTACTTACCTTTTTTTTTTCTTTGCATATTATAGAACCAAAAGGCAATAAAATCACACACCTAATAATCAAAGGAGGTTTTAGGTCATTCAATTCCAACGAGAATCTAAGCCACTAAGAAAAAGGAATAGAATCAAATGGGGTTCTATGTTATTCAATTCCAATAAGAATAGGCATGTGTTTATAACATAAATGAAAATTCTCTTTGCGTAGGGCCATTGGCCAAGTCCCTAGCATTCCAATACAAGATTTTCATTGGGAAACACTTTGAATTACTCCGCTCAACTCCAACCAACCCCAAGAACTATAGCACAGCGGCCACAACAACCAACACAAAATAAATATCCATCAACACATATTATAATTGAAAACGAATAATTTATGTCCAAATCTACTAAAATATATACAAGTACATAGAGATGAATACTTATCAAATTGATTCGCAACTTGAGATCCTCTAGATAAGCTCCCCTATTCTTGATCCCTACGTAATTGTGCAAATATCCGCATCGTGTATGCCTGGAAATCCTCAAATTTAATATCTTGAGCTTCCATCTTCTGTTGTTTTATAACATTTCTCTCCTCAAATGCAGATAATTGCTCTCTTAGTTGCCTCAACTCTTTATCACGATCCCTCAACTGTCCAATTATACTTGAAGATTTAGAGGGCTTTGTGCCTACCCCCTCGCCTCCCCCCCCCCCCCACCCCCACCCCTAATATGAAATATGGCTCGATATTTTTCCAAAAACTTCTATGGACATCTCCTCTTGTGATATGAATGGCACGTTTGGCTGCGAGGATATCTCTTTTAGTTCTACAAACTTCTTCAGCCATATTTGAAATAGTATAAGCTCACAAGATAATTAATTAATGAATTTTAAAATAAAAACATAATTTTATCTAACACAAAAAATGTATATATATATATATATATATATATATATATATATATATATATATATATATATATATATATATATATATATATATATATTTTTTTCATTGCACTTTGGATCCACCTAATCTTTCTTTTTTTCACTCCAATGAGATGATTTAAAGAAGTCAGCAATATGAGGTATCTCACCACCTTTTTCTTCAGCCTATTCATAATGGAACGAATGATAATATGATTATACATTGATAAGTAATTAAATTCATATATTATAAATTTCATCACCTCAATTGACATGGCAACTACAAATGATCGATACCCACAAGTATGGTTCCAAGGCAAACTAGCACGTGCTAGTTGACCTTTTACTAACAATGCCTAATTAAAAACATGAAAAACAAATGGACCTCATCATCATCATCATCCTTGCCTTAATCCCATCATATGGGGTCGACCACATTGATTCTCTTTTTGCATTCTAATCTATTATATGCAACATTATCATTCAAGTTTAATTCCTTAAGATCTCTCCTAATAATTTCCTCCCACAATAGCTTAGGGCGACCCCTTTCTCTTTTAGCCTCTATTTTCAATAATCGTTATCTTGTTATAGGTGCATCTACTGGTCTATGCAATACATCTATATACCACCTAAGTCTACTTTCTCTTAATTTATTGCTAATGGGCGCAACTCCAAACATTTATCTCACGTACTGGTTCTTAATTTTATCCTTTCTAGTAATTCCTATCATCCATCGTAGCATCCTCATCTCACTAACATGGAGACTTTGTTCATAGTTTTTCTTTAAATCTCAACACTTTCCTCCATATAGGGTCGCATAATACCCCACTTTCTTATCTCCATTTCACCCAACCAGTAGTTATTCTACTCGTAACATCCTCATTAATATCCTCGTTACTTTGTAACACTGAACCTGAATAAGGAAATTTATTAGTTTGGTTTATCACTTTTTCTTCAATCATTAATATTATTCTATCTGACGCCTCATTATTAAATTTACATTCCATAAATTCCATTTTATTTCTACTGATTATTAGTCCCTTAGACTCTAAGGCTTTTCTCCAAATATCTACTCTCATCACTAAGCCCTCCTTTGAAGTGTTTATTAAAACTATATCATCCTCAAACAACATACACTATGGGACATATTCTTGTATGTCCTTAGTAATCTCATCTAAAACTATGGAAAATAAGTAAGGACTTAAGACCGATCATTGATGTAGACCCACTTTAATCGTAAATTCATTAGTTTCTCCACATATAGTTCTTACTCTAGTATTTGTGTTATAATACATATCTTCAATAACTTTATTATAACTCATAGGAATTATTTTCCTCCTTAAATCATATCAAACTATATCCCTAGGTACTCTATCGTACGCCTTTTATAAGTCTATAAAGGCTATATATAAATTTTTATTCTTACTTCTACATTTTTCCATTATTGTCTAAATAAATAAATAGCTTCCGTGGTTGATCGACCTGGCATAAATCCAAATTGATTGTTCGAAATAGTTAACTCATTTCTTAATCTTTACTCTATAACCTTTTTTCATAATTTTATAGTGTGATTCATCATTTTAATTCCTTTATAATTACCACAATTTTGTAAATCCCCTTTATTTTTATACAAAAGTATTATGGTACTTTTTCTCTACTCATCTGGCATGTTTCCTTCTCTTAAAATTGTACTAAATAAATCTGTTAACCATTTTATCCTTATACTTCCAAGGGTCTTCCATACCCCTATGGGTAGTTTATCCGGGACAACCGCTTTATTCTTTTCCATTTTTGTTATTAATATATCTACTTCTATTTCAGTAATTAGACATACCATTCCTATATTCGTTAAATGTTCTCAACATCTTTTTTGGGATATTCTTCATTCAATAATCCTTGAAAATACTCTTTCCATCTAGATAGAATTTCTTTATTGTTAATCAATATATTTTGATTTATATCTTTAATACACTTAATTGGACCTATATCCCTTGTCAATCTATCCCTATTCTTTGCCAGTTTATAAATTTTCTTTTCATCTTCCTATGTATCTTATTTATTATAAAGATTATCTAGTGCATTTTGCTGCACAATTCTAATAATATTTTTTACCTCACTTTTTAACTTCTTATATTTTCTAAATCTTCTTGATTTTTACTCTTTTGTCACTCTTGAAAACTTACTCGTTTCTTTTTGTATTATCTTTTGCACTTCCTCATTACACCACCAAGTCTCCTTTTTAATAAATCTTTTTCCTTTAGTCTCACCTAAAATTTGCTTACCTATTTTCTCAATATCATTCTTTGTTCTTGACCAAATGTTGTTAACATTATCGTCCCAATTCCACTTCATGTTTAACAGGAACTTCTCCTTAAATCATGTCGCTTTGCATCCTTTTAAATCCTTTCATTTTATATTTTGATAACCTATTTTCTCTTTTCGATACTTAAATCCTTTAATTATTAAATCTATTACTAATTGGCGATGTTGATTTGTTAAGCTTTCACCTGGTACAACTTTACATTCTTTGCATGTGTACAAGTCTCTTATTCTAAGTAAGCAATAGCCTATTTGAGTTTTATTCTCTCCGCTTTTACATGTTATTAAATTTTCTTCCTTTTTTTTAAAAATATGTTTGCTAACGCTAGATCGTATGCTTTAGAAAATTCTAAGATAGTTTCCCCTGCTTCATTTCTCTTTACCAAAACCACAACCTCCATATATCCTTGGATAATCATCCCATTATACTTTTGCAAATGGACCTCCAATAATGCATTTTTTAATGAATAACTAAATTACAAATATAATGAACTACAAATTAGTTACCTTGAACTTCTCACCGCTCCAAACATCATCTATCATGTACTTCCAATCATCTAGTGTAGCCCCGCCGTATGGATTCTTTTTAGGGTCGACTTCATCCTTCCATAATTTCTTATAATATAAGTACACTTTACTCCTCCAGTAATTGTACCTCTGTGCACACTTCCTATAAATAGCATATCTGACAAACTCATCCTCATTATACTTAAAAATATCGAATTTAGCCTATAAATTTCTTTTTAATTAGAAATCAACAAAATATCATTGTGAAAAATGTCCATACAAAAAAGAACATAAATGTGTGTATCTATGTGTGTATAGTGTAATGGAAAAACTAAGGATAAAAAAAATATATAACCGAAAGAATTAAATATAACTACCCAAATCGTGACGATTACTGCATCTTATGTCCCATAATCAATTTCACTCCAACGAGTCACCCATTGAAGTGGTTCCATATTTATAACCTCAACTTCGATTTTTTGTCCTAGAGAAGGAGAATTTGCACCCATAGGTTCCCCATCACTTTCCAACACATGCACTTCAAGTTTGCCATATCTTTTTACCATTTTATCGATCTTGTTTCCACGTGATAAGCGTCGCACTCATTTGTTGGTTGGAATGGCTATAGAAAATGAATCATAAGGTAATATAATAAATATCAAGTATTACATGGTAAACTACTAATAAAATAATCAAAATGACTTACATATCATGAAGACATCAATAACACCAACTTGTATATCTTCAATAACATCATTGACTATTGTTCTTTGTTAGAGCTGCGTCGAGGAGTGACCCGAGTTTCCTATTTTAATAAGAAAGAAAGACAATTATGTATACAACAAGTAAATTTGAATAATTTGAAACAAAATAAAGTATTTTGGTTTAATATACAGAAATAAAAAGAAAGCAGTGTGACACCCCGCCTAATTAAATACCAGATGATCAGGACTTTATTAAAATTAAATGAAATTCCCATTTGGTTTATTCTTAAATTCACTATAGAAAACATTTTTACATATGTACTAACCACCTAGTATTCAAAAATCTGGTGCCAAATTTTATCTTTTTATTTAAACAACAACAACGTGTGAAAATAATTACAATAATCAATATACCATGCAATAATAAATAATCCGAATAATCACCAGATAAATAGCTGAAATAAAATAATACCGACTAAACTATCGGTTCCCAAATCCAATATAAAAGTCCAACATGAATAAAAATGTCAATATAAAGCCTCGTTGACATAAATGAAATAACTAAGGGCTACGCGCCCGAAAGAAATACTGATTGCACCCTACACTGGGAATGAAGTAACTAAATCGACTAAATTCAAATCCTGCAAGCATTCACAAGTGTTGCAGCTACGCATCCTTAGAACAAATCATCCTACTTGGCGTCCCTGTGGCTGGACACGTAAAAGGTTTTGGAAAAAGTTTTGCAGGTACGGGTCAGAACCGAAGTAAAAATCATTTGAAAACATTTGGTAAGCAGTTAAATTATAGTTTAATGAATAGCCATTAGATACACATGTTAGGTTGCGAACACTCCCTTGAGTTCCCCACCTCTCATCTATAGTGCGCACCTAATGTTTGCTACTTCCCACCTAGTTATTCTACCCAACCTAACTAGGTCTCCAGTATCTAACTAACTACTAACCAATCTATCTCACTCGTACCGCCCATACAGTACGCTAGAGTATACCCTTAATTATCTTTAAGTCCTTAGTTAAGTGTAAAAACCCGCGTAATTTTGGGCTATTTTAATTAATTTCTAGAAAATGGAGGAAAATAAAGTTTTTGATAAAATTATTTTTATTGCTCAAATATGGTTGTTATTATCTTTAAAGGCGAGAATGTCAAAGGGTTTCAAAAACGGAGTTAAAACGGATTTTAAAATGATTTTAAATATTTTTAACTCTTGGAGTTGTTTTGACTTCCAACTCTTCATTTCTTTGCCTTATTAAAATGAGTCTTTTAGATTTCAACTCTTCATTTCTTTGCATTATAAAAGGAAGTTGTGGGCAACCTTTTTAACATACTTTTGGCACTAAATATATTTTATATTCCTCTCATTTTTAATTATACTTTGGCCCTTGAGATTTGTGAGTTCCAACCTTAGATTAGAGGTGTTCTTGGGGCTATTTTTGTTGGAGGTTCTTAGAGGAGTTTTTGTAGATCTTTTGAGTTGATCTTGAGGATGTGATCATTGGTTTCTCATCATGGTTTGAAGTATGGGGTTTACACAATATGCTCCTTAAATCTCGCGAGTGTCATTCTCTTTGAATTCTTGTTAATTGAACTCATATTTGAATTGATAAATTCATTGAAATCTGGAAAATAATTGTTGAAATTATTTTAATTCATGTGGTATCATTATATTATCGATGAGCACGTTGTCATGAGATTTTAATATGGTACGGATGTTGGGCACCCGCCAAAATTTCTGTTTCCCGGGCTATGGCTTGATAAAGCATATACGGATGTGGTGAGGCCTGGTGACCCAGTTAAAGTGTTGTTGAGAAATTATATTGATAAATGCTTTGAGATTTGCATTTTGATTTGAATATTCATACTCGTGTTGTTACGTTTTATTCGTTGCTAATCCGTATTTGTTGAGCATAATTCATGTCGTATTGTGTACTTCCCCATATTTTCTTTTAGTTGGCAGGTTAGCATGTATTTGAGCGCAATGGATTATTGGGATTATTTTAGCGAGGATTATTTGGGAAAGATTTTTATTAGTTTGATGTATAGAGCTTTGGAGATTTATATTTTTATTCGAGTTAGATAGTTGTAATTTTAATTCGAGAGTCTTGTGGTAATTGAAGAGATTGAGATTAGTGGATTTATATTATTTTGGGCTTAGTTAGATGCTCTATACCTTGTCACTTGTGGATTTGGATTTATTTTATCGATAGTGGCGCTCCGTTCGCTCTCCCCGGGCGGGCGGGGTGTTACAAATGGTATCAGAGCTTAAGTATACGGCAACCCTCGGGTCTTGAGTTTTGGGTTCATTGCGTGGTTAACAATTTTTGGAGATAAAATTTTTAGGTGATATTTGTGATAGGCATCTAGATTAGATGTGAGGAATTTATTTTCGGAGACAAAATTATTTTTGGAGTTAGTGTTGTGGCCTGATTTTGAGAGTTAGGCATTCGGCGAATTTCGAGGGCGAAATTTCATTGTTAGTGGGGAAGTGTAACAACCCGCGTAATTTTGGGCTATTTTAATTAATTTCTAGAAAATGGAGGAAAATAAAGTTTTTGATAAAATTATTTTTATTGCTCAAATATGTTGGTTATTATCTTTAAAGGCGAGAATGTCAAAGGGTTTCGAAAACGGAGTTAAAACGGATTTTAAAATGATTTTAAAATGTTTTTAACTCTTGGAGTTGTTTTGACTTCCAACTCTTCATTTCTTTGCCTTATTAAAAGGAGTCTTTTAGATTCCAACTCTTCATTTCTTTGCATTATAAAAGGAAGTCGTGGGCAACATTTTTAACATACTTTTGGCAGCAAATATATTTTATATTCCTCTCATTTTTAATTATACTTTGGCCCTTGAGATTTGTGAGTTCCAACCTTAGATTAGAGGTGTTCTTGGGGCTATTTTTGTTGGAGGTTCTTGGAGGAGCTTTTGTAGATCTTTTGAGTTGATCTTGAGGATGTGACCATTGGTTTCTCATCATGGTTTGACGTATGAGGTTTTACACAAGATGCTCCTTAAATCTCGCGAGT
This sequence comes from Sambucus nigra, assembly GCA_949130495.1. NCBI lineage: Eukaryota > Viridiplantae > Streptophyta > Magnoliopsida > Dipsacales > Adoxaceae > Sambucus > Sambucus nigra. The sequence goes on from OX422210.1 coordinate 425,789,023, forward strand.
GCCATTCTCTTTGAATTCTTGTTAATTCAACACATATTTGAATTGATAAATTCATTGAAATCTGGAAAATGATTGTTGAAATTATTTTAATTCATGTGGTATCATTATATTATCGATGAGCACGTTGTCATGAGATTTTAATATGGCACGGATGTTGGGCACCCGCCAAAATTCCCGTTTCCCGGGCTATGGCTTGATAAAGCATATACGGATGTGGTGAGGCCTGGTGACCCGGTTAAAGTGTTGTTGAGAAATTATATTGATAAATGCTTTGAGATTTGCATTTTGATTTGAATATTCATACTCGTGTTGTTACGTTTTATTCGTTGCTAATCCGTATTTGTTGAGCATAATTTCTGTCGTATTGTGTACTTCACCATATTTTCTTTTAGTTGGCAGGTTAGCGTGGATTTGAGCGCTATGGATTATTGGGATTATATTAGCGAGGATTATTTGGGAAAGATTTGTATTATTTTGATGTATATAGCTTTGGAGATTTATATTTTTATTCGAGTTAGATAGTTGTAATTTTAATTCGAGAGACTTGTGGTAATTGAAGAGATTGAGATTAGTGGATTTATATTATTGTGGGCTTATTTAGATGCTCTATACCTTATCACTTGTGGATTTATATTTATTTTATCGATAGTGGCGCTCCGTTCGCTCTCCCCGGGCGGGCGGGGTGTTACAAATGGTATTAGAGCTTAAGTATACGGCAACCCTCAGGTCTTGAGTTTTGGGTTCATTGCGTGGTTAACAATTTTTGGAGATAAAATTTTTTAGGTGATATTTGTGATAGGCATCTAGATTAGATGTGAGGAATTTATTTTCGGAGACAAAAGTATTTTTGGAGTTAGTGTAGTGGCCTGATTTTGAGAGTTAGGCATTCGGCGAATTTCGAGGGCGAAATTCCATTATTAGTGGGGAAGTTAACAACCCGCGTAATTTTGGGCTATTTTAATTAATTTCTAGAAAATGGAGGAAAATAAAGTTTTTGATAAAATTATTTTTATTGCTCAAATATGTTGGTTATTATCTTTAAAGGCGAGAATGTCAAAGGGTTTCGAAAACGGAGTTAAAACGGATTTTAAAATGATTTTAAAATGTTTTTAACTCTTGGAGTTGTTTTGACTTCCAACTCTTCATTTCTTTGCCTTATTAAAAGGAGTCTTTTAGATTCCAACTCTTCATTTCTTTGCATTATAAAAGGAAGTTGTGGGCAACCTTTATAACATAATTTTGGCACAAATTTTGGCAGCAAATATATTTTATATTCCTCTCATTTTTAATTATACTTTGGCCCTTGAGATTTGTGAGTTCCAACCTTAAATTAAAGGTGTTCTTGGGGCTATTTTTGTTGGAGGTTCTTGGAGGAGCTTTTGTAGATCTTTTGAGTTGATCTTGAGGATGTGATCATTGGTTTCTCATCATGGTTTGACGTATGGGGTTTTACACAATATGCTCCTTAAATCTCGCGAGTGCCATTCTCTTTGAATTCTTGTTAATTGAACTCATATTTGAATTGATAAATTCATTTAAATCTGGAAAATAATTGTTAAAATTATTTTGATTCATGTGGTATCATTATATTATCGATGAGCACGTTGTCATGAGATTTTAATATGGCACGGATGTTGGGCACCCGCCAAAATTCCTGTTTCCCGGGCTATGGCTTGATAAAGCATAAACGGATGTGGTGAGGCCTGGTGACCCGGTTAAAGTGTTGTTGAGAAATTATATTGATAAATGCTTTGAGATTTGCATTTTGATTTGAATATTCATACTCGTGTTGTTACGTTTTATTCGTTGCTAATCCGTATTTGTTGAGCATAATTTATGTCGTATTGTGTACTTCCTCATATTTTCTTTTAGTTGGCAGGTTAGCGTGGATTTGAGCGCTATGGATTATTGGGATTATATTAGCGAGGATTATTTGGGAAAGACTTGTATTATTTTGATGTATATAGCTTTGGAGATTTATATTTTTATTCGAGTTAGATAGTTGTAATTTTAATTCGAGAGACTTGTGGTAATTGAAGAGATTGAGATTAGTGGATTTATATTATTGTGGGCTTATTTAGATGCTATATACCTTATCACTTGTGGATTTATATTTATTTTATCGATAGTGGCGCTCCGTTCGCTCTCCCCGGGCGGGCGGGGTGTTACAAATGGTATTAGAGCTTAAGTATACGACAACCCTCGGGTCTTGAGTTTTGGGTTCATTGCGTGGTTAGCAATTTTTGGAGATAAAATTTTTTAGGTGATATTTGTGATTGGCATCTAGATTAGATGTGAGGAATTTATTTTCGGAGACAAAAGTATTTTTGGAGTTAGTGTAGTGGCCTGATTTTGAGAGTTAGGCATTCGGCGAATTTCGAGGGCGAAATTCCATTATTAGTGGGGAAGTTAACAACCCGCGTAATTTTGGGCTATTTTAATTAATTTCTAGAAAATGGAGGAAAATAAAGTTTTTGATAAAATTATTTTTATTGCTCAAATATGTTGGTTATTATCTTTAAAGGTGAGAATGTCAAAGGGTTTCCAAAACGGAGTTAAAACGGATTTTAAAATGATTTTTAAATGTTTTTAACTCTTGGGGTTGTTTTGACTTTCAACTCTTCATTTCTTTGCCTTATTAAAAGGAGTCTTTTAGATTCCAACTCTTCATTTCTTTGCATTATAAAAGGAAGTTGTGGGCAACCTTTTTAACATAATTTTGGCACAAATTTTGGCAGCAAATATATTTTATATTCCTCTCATTTTTAATTATACTTTGGCCCTTGAGATTTGTGAGTTCCAACCTTAAATTAGAGGTGTTCTTGGGGCTATTTTTGTTGGAGGTTCTTGGAGGAGCTTTTGTAGATCTTTTGAGTTGATCTTGAGGATGTTATCATTGGTTTCTCATCATGGTTTGACGTATGGGATTTTACACAATATGCTCCTTAAATCTCGCGAGTGCCATTCTCTTTGAATTCTTGTTAATTGAACTCATATTTGAATTGATAAATTCATTTAAATCTGGAAAATAATTGTTGAAATTATTTTGATTCATGTGGTATCATTATATTATCGATGAGCACGTTGTCATGAGATTTTAATATGGCACGGATGTTGGGCACCCGCCAAAATTCCTGTTTCCCGGGCTATGGCTTGATAAAGCATATACGGATGTGGTGAGGCCTGGTGACCCGGTTAAAGTTTTGTTGAGAAATTATATTGATAAATGCTTTGAGATTTGCATTTTGATTTGAATATTCATACTCGTGTTGTTACGTTTTATTCGTTGCTAATCCGTATTTGTTGAGCATAATTTATGTCGTATTGTGTACTTCCTCATATTTTCTTTTAGTTGGCAGGTTAGCGTGGATTTGAGCGCTATGGATTATTGGGATTATATTAGCGAGGATTATTTGGGAAAGATTTGTATTATTTTGATGTATATAGCTTTGGAGATTTATATTTTTATTCGAGTTAGATAGTTGTAATTTTAATTCGAGAGACTTGTGGTAATTGAAGAGATTGAGATTAGTGGATTTATATTATTGTGGGCTTATTTAGATGCTCTATACCTTATCACTTGTGGATTTATATTTATTTTATCGATAGTGGCGCTCCGTTCGCTCTCCCCGGGCGGGCGGGGTGTTACAAATGGTATTAGAGCTTAAGTATACGGCAACCCTCGGGTCTTGAGTTTTGGGTTCATTGCGTGGTTAGCAATTTTTGGAGATAAATTTTTTTAGGTGATATTTGTGATAGGCATCTAGATTAGATGTGAGGAATTTATTTTCGGAGACAAAAGTATTTTTGGAGTTAGTGTAGTGGCCTGATTTTGAGAGTTAGGCATTCGGCGAATTTCGAGGGCGAAATTCCATTATTAGTGGGGAAGTTAACAACCCGCGTAATTTTGGGCTATTTTAATTAATTTCTAGAAAATGGAGGAAAATAAAGTTTTTGATAAAATTATTTTTATTGCTCAAATATGTTGGTTATTATCTTTAAAGGCGAGAATGTCAAAGGGTTTCGAAAACGGAGTTAAAACGGATTTTAAAATGATTTTAAAATGTTTTTAACTCTTGGAGTTGTTTTGACTTCCAACTCTTCATTTCTTTGCCTTATTAAAAGGAGTCTTTTAGATTCCAACTCTTCATTTCTTTGCATTATAAAAGGAAGTTGTGGGCAACCTTTTTAACATACTTTTGGCAGCAAATATATTTTATATTCCTCTCATTTTTAATTATACTTTGGCCCTTGAGATTTGTGAGTTCCAACCTTAGATTAGAGGTGTTCTTGGGGCTATTTTTGTTGGAGGTTCTTGGAGGAGCTTTTGTAGATCTTTTGAGTTGATCTTGAGGATGTGATCATTGGTTTCTCATCATGGTTTGAGGTATGGGGTTTTACACAATATGCTCCTTAAATCTCGCGAGTGTCATTCTCTTTGAATTCTTGTTAATTGAACTCATATTTGAATTGATAAATTCATTGAAATCTGGAAAATAATTGTTGACATTATTTTGATTCATGTGGTATCATTATATTATCGATGAGCACGTTGTCATGAGATTTTAATATGGCACGGATGTTGGGCACCCGCCAAAATTCCTGTTTCCCGGGCTATGGCTTGATAAAGCATATACGGATGTGGTGAGGCCTGGTGACCCGGTTAAAGTGTTGTTGAGAAATTATATTGATAAATGCTTTGAGATTTGCATTTTGATTTGAATATTCATACTCGTGTTGTTACATTTTATTCGTTGATAATCCGTATTTGTTGAGCATAATTCCTGTCGTATTGTGTACTTCCCCATATTTTCTTTTAGTTGGCAGGTTAGCGTGGATTTGAGCGCTATGGATTATTGGGATTATTTTATCTAGGATTATTTGGGAAAGATTTGTATTATTTTGATGTATAGAGCTTTGGAGATTTATATTTTTATTCGAGTTAGATAGTTGTAATTTTAATTCGAGAGACTTGTGGTAATTGAAGAGATTGAGATTAGTGGATTTATATTATTGTGGGCTTATTTAGATGCTCTATACCTTGTCACTTGTGGATTTGGATTTATTTTATCGATAGTGGGGCTCCGTTCGCTCTTCCCGGGCGGGCGGGGTGTTACATTAAGTTTCTCCTTAACTTACCCATACCGCCCATACAGGACTCTATTGGTGTATTTAATTAATAAAATCTTCTTTATGTTATTATTAAACCAAGGTTAACATTTCACATATGTTATCATTCAAGCCTTTTCGTTAAGCTTCTCTACTTATATCTTACTTTATAGATACGTTGCCTATCTTTCTTACTATTTACCCATTAGTATATTTATCTTCGTTTAGATATACACTGTCTAGTCCCACTACTATCACTCTTAATTAGTTTAATCCTTGTTTAGACATGTACTATCTAATTTCACTACTGTCGCACATAAGTATATTAAACAGTACGTTTGATTTGCACTATCTAATCTTACTACTAACACACGTAAGTAGATTAATCATCGCTTTAAATATACACTATCTAGTCCCACTACTATCACACTTATATATATATATATATATATATATGTGTGTGTGTGTGTGTGTGTATGTGTGTGTCACACTATACATATATAAATAATACCACATATCCCTATCTGGTTATAATGATGAGTACTTAAATACTCTGCTATCAGTCCAAGTACCTCTCGTACCTAATCATGGATTATCGGCTTGGAATGTCTCCTCAAACCATCAATCAAGTCAAATAACAAATAATAGAGGCGAACATAGTTCTAAGCCTTTGGTCTATGTACATACCTAACGTACCCAAACGACATGCCAATCCCACTAATACATGACACATAGTGAGCCGCCCTAAGTTCTATGTTCTGAGACAAAAATCCAAACCTCCTTAGAATCGACAAGGTGGGATCGCCCACTGTGCGGGAACCTCCATGATAGCAAGCAGCGTAGGTATGTTCACACACATATGAAAGCACATAATAGGTATACGCACAGCCTAATCCATATGTCACATATAAGCATATGCACAACCCATGAATATCATCTATATAGGTATACACTCCACCTATAAAGATAATCCGTATAAGTATACACTCAACCTATAAACATAATCCACATAGGTATACACCGAACCTATAAACATAATCTGTATAGGTATATACTCAACCTATAAACGTAATACGTATAAGTATACACTCAACCTATAAACATAATCTGTATAGGTATACACTCAACCTATAACTATCGCCCGTACATAGTGTTTATCTCTCGAATACTCACCGTACAATTAATTTACAATATTAATTCACTATTGTATATTTCCGAGCATTATTCTATACCCGAAGGACCCATGGTTACTTCTTAGGTTAATTCAGTAGCTAATTCATAAATACCCTACTGGTCCACCTCATAATTTCCCTTACCCTCTCCATAATCCATTCGTATTCTCTCGAATTATTACATTAACCGTTATGCCCATCTAACCATAGCCTTAAACTCTCACATATATGGCTAAATCTCAAACTTAATAAGGCCTATTTCCATCCAATATATCCTTCCTTATATTCTAAGGATGTCTCCAAAAACTTCCCCAATTAATACATCACTTTTTAAGGGCTTAAAGGGAAAATTTTACAAATCTGGCCAAATTGAATCTATTCAGCCTTGGCCCGAATCGATTCACCTAGACGAATCGATTCGGATAAGGACCGAATCGATTCGAAAATCTACAGAAAACCAATTCTTGTATGCAGTTGTGTTTTTCCAAGGTTTCACCCATCAAAACCTCATGGTTCTATACCAAACTTTAAACCAACATAACTACACCTTATTCTAGTGCATAGGGATGAATTACAATGAAAATATTTGGAAAAAAAACAATAATAATTCAATCCAAGAATCGAATTCTTCCTCAATTAATATAAAACCCTAGTTTTCTCATATTCTTCATCTCCATAAACAAGAACCCAAATTTTATTGATATAAATCATCCCAAACCCTATGATTTTAAGTTACCAACATAAAGGAATATATCTACATGCATTCCTACTTCAATTTATGATTACACCCACCCAAATTCACATTAAATCTCCCAAAATTATGTAAATCGAACCCTACTCTATATGAGTATTATAGCATTATTATAATAAAATGCAATTTAAACACTTGCCTCTCAATAGCAGGTCTGAAATTCGTTTGTGTGATGCTATGGTTGTTCTCCCCTCGCTCTGATCTCGATTCAATTGCGTTCGGGGCGAAAATGGCGTAGGACGCCTGGTTCTCTCCTCCTCTTCCTTTTATGTGGCCTATCTTCCTTTAGATTTGTGTTAACCCTATCTTCATCTATATAATGGAAGATATAAACCTACAATTTTTGGATTTCTCTAAACCTCAAACTCCAGAATGATCGAAACGCCCTTAAACGGTGTTAGGTTGGTCTAAAATCAACTCGGGGCCCAAACTATACACTCGGGTATACTATTTTGACTATTTCGACTGGAACCAACAGTGACCTCAGAATCACCACCCAAGTCACTTTATATAATCATCTTAATTCCATCTTAAAATACGACACACATGAAATTTAAACTTAAACTGAATTAATTAAATCCAAATCATCGAATTAAATAATTTCTCCAAATTAAATAAATTCCTAAATCACAAATTTTATTAATTTATATATTCTACAAAAATACGGGGTGTTACAGGCAGTTACATGATAATTTACTTTTATTCGAGCAACTTTGGTAAATAATAAATGTAGGATCATATGTTTAAATGAATAATTCCAGTGGTTTTATTCAATATATAGTTGATGTCTCATTCTCGTAACTTTAAATGAATATGACTTTCTATGATTGATCTGGAAAAAAATCAAAATGACTTAAGTATCATGGAAACATCAGGAACATCGACTATTATATCTTCAACATCATAATTTACTGGTGTTCTTAGTTAGAAACGCATCGAGGAGTGACCTGAGTTTCACGTTTTAATAAAAAGAAATACAATTATATATATATCAAGTAAATATGAATAATATTAACCAAAATGAAGTATTTTGGTTTAACATATATCAATGAAAACAAAGCAATTACATGGTAATTTACTTTTATTCCAACAACTTTGGTGAATAATAAATGTAGGATTATATGTTGTTTTCAATGAATAATTCCAACATTTTTATTCCGTATTTAGTTGATGTATTATTCTCGTAAATTTAAATGAATATTCCTTTCTACTATTGATCTGAAAAAACGATCAAAATGACTTACATATCGTGGAAACGTTAGGAACAATGGCTTGTATTGATAACTTGTTTTTTTGGGTGTAGTCATTGTTTTAAGCCAAGTTAATCAAAACCTCAATTACCTACAAAATATAATAACCTAAAGTGTAGAGGTAAGCAAGGGTATAAATCCACATCAAGGGGGTGAAACTAGAGACAAACTCAATTGTAATACACTTTTTATTTTCTTTTTGGGCTTTTTGCTTTTTCTATTTTTTTAAATTTTTTCAATATTAAAACAATTTGGGTGAGGATGTGAAATAACACAAACTAAATCAAAGATCTAAACAAGTAACTAAAAAGTGATTAAAAATGAATAACAAAGTCTAACACTAAAATAAGAGAATAAGTGAGGAAGTAAATGTAAGAACAATCAAGGAATGGGATTACACCATATATTTTAGCTATTCTAACTAATTAATTTAATTATTTGAATTCTCCCAAATTAATATAAAAATAACAAACCAACTCTCGTTGCAAGTGTAATTTTAATAGTAATCTTTTAAAAAGTTAAGTTTAACCTCCCACAACTCTAGAAAATAAATCTACGCTACTTTTAATTAATCACCCGCTAGGATCGATTCATTAAAATTTATGTACATCTTAGAAAATAAAAATATAGTTGAAATTCAAGTAATAATACCACACTTAAGAAACCCACATATCTAGTTCGAATCTAAAATGGGTATTATAACTAGAATTTTGATTTTCTCTTGAAAATTATTTACCCTCTTTTGAGGCATAAATTTAAGGGTGAGTGGTCAAAATTAACATTCAAAGGGAATTTTCAATTAATCACACTAATTAAATCAAAATAACATCAAATAAGGGTTCACCCCACCCCTTGAAAGGGGATTTACCCTAACATCATATTAAACATGATAATCAAATAATCAAAGGCTAATAAAATAAAATAAAAGAGAAGTGAACAATCAAACCCAATCTCTTGAAGTGAAATTGAACTCTTATTTCCTTGAAATCAAGCACCATCCATACAATATGAGCATCCAATAATAATCAATTCAATATAATACTCAATTGAATTACTCACAATTTATCCTCACAAATCTCTAAAAATAAAAATAAAAACTATTTACAAAATATTTTCCTAATTTATTTTGTACTCTTACTCTCTCTAGAATTCTCTCTACAATATTTGATGGGTCTTCAAATATCCTTGAGTCTTTTTTTATATTGAGGAACAAGGATCTAGGGTCATAAATGGGAGGACAAAGGTGTGCATGTGGTTTTGGTGAGGTAATGGGTGAGGGAAAAATCATATTTGGTTAAAAAGGTATTTTGGGTATAAGGATTAAAAGAGTTAGTTGGGGGTATAATGGGTAAAGTTTTAAAAGGGGGTTAAAAAGACATGTGATTTTAAAGACATGTGGGCGTCATTTTATATTTGGTTTTGGTTTATACTGACAGGTGAGAAACACGATTGGCTTTGAATGGGGTTTCGGTTTTGGGTGGGCAAACTCGGGTCTTGGTTTGAGGTGGGTTCGGGTTGTCAAGGGATGTGGGGTGATTGGTATGGAGGTAGGTGGTTGAGGTGATGAAGGTGGTGGGTGTTGGTTGATGGGGGTTAATGCTTGGTCGGAGAGGAGAGAGATAGAGATGGGAGGTGTGCTAACGGTGGTTTAGAGGCGAGAGAAGGAATGGGTGTTGAAGATGATGAAGGTGGGTGTGTTTGTGTATGGTGAGGGTATAGGATATTTGGGTGTGGGTGAGGGGTTTTAGTGTTTAGGTGTAGGATAGTGTATGTAACAACCCTCGATTTTTGGAGACTGAGAAATTAAATTTTGGGAAAATAAAATTTAATTACATTGGAGAATTTCAAAATTTGGGAATTGAGGCCCAAAAATAGAGAATATTTTAGAGTATTCCGGATGATGATTCTGAGGGTACCATCGATCCCGGAAGGGTCGAGATAGTCAAAATGACTGTCATTGGGTCTTATTTCGGCTCCGGAATGTTTTTAAGTTATTTTGACTTGAATTGAAGTAAACGAGTCATTTAAAGTGTGTATTAACATTTAAAATTGGGTTTATTGTTTTAAGGGATTTAAGGATTACGGATCAAGCCATTATCATTTTGAGAAAGAGAGAAAAAACCCTAGAGGGAGAAAGAAGAGAGAAAGAAGAAGAAAGGAAGAGAGAGAGGAAGAAAAGCTTGGGATTTTCGGCCCAACCGCGACATCGAGGACGATCCAACCTCTACAAATCTGAGGCAAGTGTTTAATCTTGCTAAATAGCTATTTGTGTATTTCATTTCATAAATTGTGGGGTAAAGAAATGGATTTTTGGGTATTAACATCAAAACCTAGATTTTTGGGTTTAATCTTGAAATCAATGTTTAAATATGGATTTAATGGATTAGAAGTGGTTGGGATCAACTTTGGGTTGATTAATGGGCTTAAAATTATGATTTGATGAAAGTTTGGGGATTAAAATAAAAGTTTTAGGGTTTAAATTCGTGGGTTTTGCTGAAAATGGAAAATCGGCCAAGGCAACTGGTATGGCCGGTCGACCGCGGTCTGGGGATCGGTCGACCGCGCCTTAAGGGAAAAGCCTACTGCATTTCTCGTAGGCAAAATTTGGACCCGCGGTCGACCGGGGGTCTGGGACCGGTCGACCGGTCCCCTGTTTTTAGCCCAAAGTTTGGAGTTGTTCTCCCCCTCTTTCTTTTGGAGTTTATTCTTAGAGGCCTCCTTAATGGTTGTTTTAGGAGGTTTATCTAGGCGGACTTCTAACCCTTTTAGGTTGGGTTTGCTGATTTGGGGTTCTCTCTTATAAAGTAAGAGATATCTTTTGGTGACTTATAGGGGGATTTCTCACTTAGTATTTGGTAGTGGGAACTTCTTGGAATAATTGGATAAGAAATATCCATGTATGTTGTGAATTTTTAGGCCGGCATTTATGTCAAATCCTTCTAAGGATAGGATATGGTTAAGATATAATTTGGGGCCAAATGGAAGAGAGTGGTTGCATACTCTTTAAGAGTGAGGGGTCTCATATCCTTAGAAATGTTTAGTCTAAGGAACAATTGATAACTCAATAGGAGTAAGGGTTACCGAGATTTATTCGAATCATAGGTGACTTTGGGAACGCTTGGGATCGTACTATCGACTAGAAAGCGGTAGCGTAAATTCTAGTTAGGATAGTTTACACGTAATTATGGGGATATGACCACTGAGATTCCAATACTTGAAATGAGGTTGGAATGAATTGAGGTTTTAGACTATTAAGTCATGTGTGTGCCTACGGTTATATAGTACTAAAGGTAATTATGTACTGTTGGATATGGATGAAATGTGTAGTGATGGATTCCCACACAAACTCTTGGGTGATAACCCTAATGTTGAATATATATGTATAGATATATACATATGGTTTTGGGAGACTATTCGTCATAGGAAAAAAATGATTGAATATGTTTCGAGTGAGGGATTGTATTCACATATCAAGGTAAATTTAATGGAAATTATGGTGAGGGCTTGTATATTGAGGATTATGTATACTTACAGTCGGGTTTATATATATCTTATACATATGCATGAGAATTAGTTTGTATATATATTGATATAGAGATGTGTGAATCTATGTACATATATCTATGTATGAAAATGAGTATATGGATATATTTATGTTGTGGACATACATGGTATGGATATTTAAACCGTATATGATGGTTTATTATATTGGATCATATGATGGGATCATATGGATGTATGTATATTGCGTATGTGAGCGATATATATACTTATTTGGTTAAGCATACCCCGCTCATGCTATCATTGGGAAGTTTTCGCGCAGAGGGTGAGCATCCTGGCATATAGAGCAGGGTGTGGATATTCCCCAGGTCATAGTCATCCCTTGTGTTATTATACGATATAGATATATATTTTTGGGGTGAGACGTGGTGGGTATGTTTTGTCTCATTGCCGGTTGGAACTATGGCCGCTTCCCGGGACGTCGTGTGTGTGAGTTACCACGAGGTGGGTGTTGTTGATCCCCACCAGGTGGTCCCCAATTGTTACGTGAGCCGGACTCTGGGAAGATGATAGCATTGATGCAGTTTTATCGGCGCTATATATAGCCGGGTATTATATGTGTATGGCCATTGTACATCATATATGGTATGTGCACTTGGTCATGGTTATGGATGATGGCATGTATATATATATGGTGAGAATAAAATACCTATATATATTTATATATCCTAGATGAAAGGATATGGTATTTCTTTGGGGTACATCTTGCATGATTATGGTGTACCAGATTATTTGGGGGCTGATGTATCGTATTTGAGGAATACTTCGGTTACATCATCCCAAGGATATTATTGGAGGTTTTTAGTTGTTTTCGTATTGTATTTTAAATTTTTAGTAGTAATGGTATTATTAAATTGTATGTTAAGGATTATGGATCTCTAGGATCGACATTGCCCAGGAGTAATGTAACGAGGTGGTTCCTTGTTTGGATTTCGTTTTGCGAGACACCTCACGCACGAAACGCAGTGCAATGTCGAGATATGAGAGAAGTAATTCTATCTGTGGCATCTCGGATCTCTGGTCTTGACCTTGTCAGGAGAAGTGTAACGGGGCGGTTCCTTGTTTGGATTTCGCTTTGTGAGACTCCCCACGCACGAAACGTAGTACAATTTCGAGATCAGAGAGAGGTTTTGCCAATATTCCATGTGCATGATATTAAGAATATAAATTCTTATATTTTAGCCTATATATATGTATATATATATATATGTATATATATATATATAGGGGTAACGTATTAAGAATTATAATTCCAATTATAAATCGGAATCCATTAAGCCTATTATGGCATAATTGTTGTAATCATAATCTAGTAGGATTAGAAAGGGTGGATCCTTAGATTATGACGGGAAAGTAGCTCTCGTGGGTATAGGCTAGGCCTATGATAAGTTAGGTTGTCCTTAATATGGGGTAATTTAACTAAAACTTGAGGACGCGAATAGGTGCGCGCCTTTAGATGAGAGGTGAGTTAGGGTTTCACGAGAGTGTGGTCTCACTTTAATTATGAAATAAAGTGCACCGGTATTTATTATGCACGGTTAACACACTTGCTAAATATTTTTCACAATCGGGGCTCTGACCCGTTTACTTTTCTCTCCTCCTTGTATATATATATTACCACAGGTATCCTACCGCATGGATGCCGGATGACTTTCGATCCAGAGTCTTGGGAGCCGTGACAGGTGCGGACTGTTGTGGGATGTTTCATGTAGCCGCTTCCTACTTCTTTAAAATTCTAGGTAGGATTCATGTTGTACATCGGGTTTGTACCCAAGGGATATTTATATACATGTTTATATTTATTCCATTTCAGCTATTGTATTGGCTGTGACCCGATAGCTTATTCGGGTCTTTCTTTTGTAGTACATTCGGTTGTATTTATTTATTTCATTTTATTTCTAGCATTTCATTTATCTTAGTTCTTTCTTGCATCTTTCTTTTCTTTAGTGGTAGTGTTGGTTGGTTGTTGCACATTTTATTTAAATTTTCACATCCCGCTTATATGATATCGGGTAGTTAGTCCTATATTATATAGTAACGACAGTTGATGTGGAGACTGGACCATCTGAAACTCCTGATTTAATATAGTATAGGGCTGGCCACCCGTTATTATTTTAGGCGGGTTGTGACAGATGGTATCAGAGCATCAGGTTCTAGAGTCCTTAGGATCTGTGCGAGTTTCTGCATTCTTCAGTTAACGTTCTTGACATAAAGCCCTATAAATAGGACTGTTGTGTTCATTGCGTTGTTTTCTACTTTGAAGTATATTCACTTGATTGGCGTTCTGATAACAGTTGCTCTTGTTTCGTTTCAGACGTCGCCTAGATTTTTTCGTCTAGGAAAGGATAGGATTAGAAGTACAATACCCATAGTATATTTTGGGTATGATTTAATCGAGGGTATTTGTTTTCCCCGATTTCGGAGGAGTTATTGAGGAGATTTCTAGCAGTGGTTCGAGGTGATATATCGACAGTTGAGTAAGAAAGGAAATTTACTCGAATGGCGAATCTTGGTCCTAGTAAGGTAAACCCGAGGAGAGGCATGTAGTGTAGTCCTTGAGAGGTTTAGATTGAGAATATGTTAACCTTCGTTGGGAAACCTAATGTTGGTGACTCTTACTGAGGTGAGGTAGGTGGAGTTGCCCCAATATTAGGAGTATCGCCTTCTAGGATGAGGGGGAATGCCTTTGGAGACTCAGTTTCGTTGTGTAGGACGGAGGGAGTTTTCGGCAGTTGCAATCGCGCCTTGCCCTTCATTATGGTTAGGAAGGGTTCTGAGGAAGATGTTTATCTTGTGGAGAAATAGGGTTAGGAATATGGTTGTCCTGGAAGAAGTTGAGGACCCTGAGTTGAGATTCTAGAACAAGGGGAAACCATTGAGTTACGGAAATGTAAGGTAGGATACCTTTCTTTGGGTTTAAGTTACGCTTTGTGCGATATTGGGAATGTCGCGTGTGAGGTGTGATGAGTAGCTAGCCGCTATACCGTTAGGGTGTAGGGAATTTTCCTAGGGAGGAAGTGAGCAAGTGTGGCCTTGGTATGGCATCTTTGGAGATGATACATCTTTTTGGTAACGAAATCGTAGGGAAGTATCCCATTGAGGGAAGAATTTATTTTTACATATAAGTGTTGATATGATGTATAGGAATTTCATAACTGAGAGGTTCAGAGTTTGGTAGACTTATGAGGAGCGGATAGTTTAGCTCATAGTTGCGCTAGTTTTGAGAACTAGGTATTGGTTAGAGTATTGTATTTGTTGACGCTTTGTGTCCTAAACATAAGGTGTTTGTTTAGCGTGTCGAAAGACGCGGAATATATATTTACATCGGATTATTGTATTGGCCCTCGGGCAATATCTAAAATATGAAAGAAAATCTTTTTATAAAACCTTAACCCTGGTTCAACTAATCTCAATCCCCGACCTAGCTTCACAGTAGTGTATTGGGAGGGTTCCTTGTTTGGATTTCGCTTGCGAGACCTCCCCCGCACGAAGGTGGCTAGTGTCAGGATTTGAGGAGAGTTCTACCATAGGGAAACCTTAAACTTTTATATATTTAGTATGTCGTTATTGATCATATTGCTGAGGGTTATATTATGATCTGAGGCTAATGGAGCCTGATCATAATTTTATGAGTGGAAACTCGAATACGGGGTGTATGGGCGCCCTGGGTAGTAGTTACTTTAAAACTATATGGTTCGTCATGAGAACCAGGAGGGATCGGTATAGTGATCCTAAGGATTGATGTGAGGACTATATGATATTGAGGTCCTAGTCATGTCTTAAATTTCGCGGACGAAATTTTTGTAAGGGGGGAAGTGTGTAACAACCCTCGATTTTTGGAGACTGAGAAATTAAATTTTGGGAAAATAAAATTTAATTACATTGGAGAATTTCAAAATTTGGGAATTGAGGCCCAAAAATAGAGAATATTTTAGAGTATTCCGGATAATGATTCTGAGGGTACCATCGATCCCGGAAGGGTCGAGATAGTCAAAATGACTGTCATTGGGTCTTATTTCGGCTCCGGAATGTTTTTAAGTTATTTTGACTTGAATTGAAATAAACAAGTCATTTAAAGTGTGTATTAACATTCAAAATTGGGTTTATTGTTTTAAGGGATTTAAGGCTTACGGATCAAGCCATTCTCATTTTGAGAAAGAGAGAAAAAACCCTAGAGGGAGAAAGAAGAGAGAAAGAAGAAGAAAGGAAGAGAGAGAGGAAGAAAAGCTTGGGATTTTCGGCCCAACCGCGACATCGAGGATGATCCAACCTCTACAAATCTGAGGCAAGTGTTTAATCTTGCTAAATAGCTATTTGTGTATTTCATTTCATAAATTGTGGGGTAAAGAAATGGATTTTTGGGTATTAACATCAAAACCTAGATTTTTGGGTTTAATCTTGAAATTAATGTATAAATATGGATTTAATGGATTAGAAGTGGTTGGGATCAACTTTGGGTTGATTAATGGGCTTAAAATTATGATTTGATGAAAGTTTGGGGATTATAATAAAAGTTTTAGGGTTTAAATTCGTGGGTTTTGCTGAAAATGGAAAATCGGCCAAGGCAACTGGTATGGCCGGTCGACCGCGGTCTGGGGACGGGACGATCGCGCCTTAAGGGAAAAGCCTACTGCATTTCTTCGTAGGCAAAATTTGGACCCGCGGTCGACCGGGGGTCTGGGACCGGTCGACCGGTCCCCTGTTTTTAGCCCAAAGTTTGAAGTTGTTCTCCCCCTCTTTCTTTTGGAGTTTATTCTTAGAGGCCTCCTTAATGGTTGTTTTAGGAGGTTTATCTAGGCGGACTTCTAACCCTTTTAGGTTGGGTTTGCTGATTTGGGGTTCTCTCTTATAAAGTAAGAGATATCTTTTGGTGACTTATAGGGGGATTTCTCACTTAGTATCTGGTAGTGGGAACTTCTTGGAATAATTGGATAAGAAATATCCATGTATGTTGTGAATTTTTAGGCCGGCATTTATGTCAAATCCTTCTAAGAATAGTATATGGTTAAGATATAATTTGGGGCCAAATGGAAGAGAGTGGTTGCATACTCTTTAAGAGTGAGGGGTCTCATATCCTTAGAAATGTTTAGTCTAAGGAACAATTGATAACTCAATAGGAGTAAGGGTTACCGAGATTTATTCGAATCATAGGTGACTTTGGGAACGCTTGGGATCGTACTATCGACTAGAAAGCGGTAGCGTAAATTCTAGTTAGGATAGTTTACACGTAATTATGGGGATATGACCACTCAGATTCCAATACTTGTAATGAGGTTGGAATGAATTGAGGTTTTAGACTATTAAGTCATGTGTGTGCCTACGGTTATATAGTACTAAAGGTAATTATGTACTGTTGGATATGGATGAAATGTGTAGTGATGGATTCCTACACAAACTCTTGGGTGATAACCCTAATGTTGAATATATATGTATAGATATATACATATGGTTTTGGGAGACTATTCGTCATAGGAAAAAAATGATTGAATATGTTTCGAGTGAGGGATTGTATTCACATATCGAGGTAAATTTAATGGAAATTGTGGTGACGGCTTGTATATTGAGGATTATGTATACTTACAGCCGGGTTTATATATATCTTATACATATGAACGAGAATTAGTTTGTATATATATTGATATAGCGATGTGTGAATCTATGTACATATATCTATGTATGAAAATGAGTATATGGGTATATTTATGTTGTGGACATACATGGTATGGATATTTAAACCGTATATGATGGTTTATTATATTGGATCATATGATGGGATCATATGGATGTATGTATATTTCGTACGTGAGCGATATATATACTTATTTGGTTAAGCATACCCCGCTCATGCTATCATTGGGAAGTTTCCGCGCAGAGGGTGAGCATCCTGGCATATAGAGCAGGGTGTGGATATTTCCCAGGTCATAGTCGTCCCTTGTGTTATTATACGATATAGATATATATTTTTGGGGTGAGACGTGGTGGGTATGTTTCGTCTCATTGTCGGTTGGAACTATGGCAGCTTCCCGGGACGTCGTGTGTGTGAGTTACCACGAGGTGGGTGTCGTTGATCCCCACCAGGTGGTCCCCAGTTGTTACGTGAGCCGGACTCTGGGAAGATGATAGCATTGATGCAGTTTTATCGGCGCTATATATAGCCGGGTATTATATGTGCATGGCCATTGTACATCATATATGGTATGTGCACTTGGTCATGGTTATGGATGATGGCATGTATATATATATGGTGAGAATAAAATACCTATATATATATTTATATATACTAGATGAAAGGATATGGTATTTCTTTGGGGTACATCTTGCATGATTATGGTGTACCAGATTATTTGGGGGCTGATGTATCGTATTTGAGGAATACTTCGGTTACATCATCCCAAGGATATTATTGGAGGTTTTTAGCTGTTTTCGTATTTTAGTTTAAATTTTTAGTAGTAATGGTATTATTAAATTGTATGTTAAGGATTATGGATCTATAGGATCGACATTGCCCAGGAGTAGTGTAACGAGGTGGTTCCTTGTTTGGATTTCGCTTTGCGAGACACCTCTCGCACGCAACGCAGTGCAATGTCGAGATATGAGAGAAGTAATTCTATCTGTGGCATCTCGGATCTCTGGTCTTGACCTTGTCAGGAGTAGTGTAATGGGGCGGTTCCTTGTTTGGATTTCGCTTTGCGAGACTCCCCACGCACGAAACGTAGTACAATTTTGAGATCAGAGAGAGGTTTTGCCAATATTCCATGTGCATGATATTAAGAATATAAAATCTTATAATTTAGCCTATATATATGTATATATATATATAGTGGTAACGTATTAAGAATTATAATTCCAATTATAAATCGGAATCCATTAAGCCTATTATGGCATACTTGTTGTAATCATAATCTAGTAGGATTAGAAAGGGTGGATCCTTAGATTATGACGGGAATGTAGCTCTCGTGGGTATAGGCTAGGCCTATGATAAGTTAGGTTGTCCTTAATATGGGGTAATTTAACTAAAACTTGAGGACGCGAATAGGTGCGCGCCTTTAGATGAGAGGTGAGTTGGGGTTTCACGAGAGTGCGGTCTCACTTTAATTATGAAATAAAGTGCACCGGTATTTATTATGCACGGTTAACACACTTGCTAAATATTTTTCACAATCGGGGCTCTGACCCGTTTACTTTTCTCTCCTCCTTGTATATATATATTACCACAGGTATCCTACCGCATGGATGCCGGATGACTTTCGATCCAGAGTCTTGGGAGCCATGACAGGTGCGGACTGTTGTGGGATGTTTCATGTAGTCGCTTCCTACTTCTTTAAAATTCTAGGTAGGATTCATGTTGTACATCGGGTTTGTACCCAAGGGATATTTATATACATTTTTATATTTATTCCATTTCAGCTATTGTATTGGTTGTGACCCGACAGCTTATTCGGGTCTTTCTTTTGTAGTACATTCGGTTGTAGTTATTTATTTCATTTTATTTCTAGCATTTCATTTATCTTAGTTCTTTCTTGCATCTTTCTTTTCTTTAGTAGTAGTGTTGGTTGGTTGTTGCACATTTTATTTAAATTTTCACATCCCGCTTATATGATATCGGGTAGTTAGTCCTATATTATATAGTAACGACAGTTGATGTGGAGACTGGACCATCTGAAACTCCTGAATTAATATAGTATAGGGTTGGCCACCCGTTATTATTTTAGGCGGGTTGTGACAGTGTAGGCTAGTGTGTGTGGAATGGGTGTGAGTCAGTTATAGGATAAGTTAATGTGTGTGTGTGTGTGTGTTTAATTGGGACCCTAAAAATAAATAACAATAAAAAATAAAACTAATAAAACTAAAAATCTAAAAATAAAATTCTACTCAAAAAATAAAATAAAGACTCAAATAAAAAAAATGAAACTAAAAATAAAAATATATTAAAACTAAACCTAAAATCCTAAAAAAAATGTAAAATCTATTGAAACTAAAAATAAATGAATTCCTAAAAAAAACTAATCCTAATAAAATAAGACTAAAAACTAAAACTAATAAAAATCAAAATCAAAATAAAATCACACTAATTAAAAAGAAATATAAAAATAGAAAATAAAAACTAGATAATTCTAAATAAATCTAAAATAAATCCTACAAATAAAATGACTCAAACTAAAAATATAAAAAATATAAAAAGGGCACAAACTAATCACACACGGGCTTCGGGGTAGATTTAGGGACATGTTTAGGCTCGGGTGAAGTTATGGGGCAATGTAATTAGCTCCATATTTGTTGCAATTTCCTTGATTAGAGCATTTGAACACCGCAACATGCATTTGACCTACAAAATAAATAATAAAGTGCATAAGACCATTTTTATTACAAACGAGCGACTAAAATGTATCTATTCGGGGTATAAAATAGACACTTTTGGGTGCTTATCATGTATATCTTTGACAACATTATTATTTGATGGTCTTTTTCGGAGACACATCGAGGAGTGACTCGAGTTTCCTGTTAAAATAATAAAAGATGAATGATTATATATGTGGTTATATATAAATATGATGCTACGTATCTATGTATAACAGCAGATATGAAGTTCCATAACAAAACTGAAATAAAAAAAAATTATTTTTGACAAATCAACAAATATAAACAAGTCAAAATTGGGCGAATCAAAACCATTTTCTATAACTAATTTCCCGCATTGTTGCTCACTAAAGGTTGTGACATATTGACTTGGGTGTCAAATGGCTCCTTGAATGAGGTTTCTCTCGCTGTGGGGGTGCGAGAACAATAAGATAATCGTCGTACAACAACTATGTTCGAGACCGCCAATACAAAATATACAATTTAATTAGTTATGCATATAAAGCTATAGAATTTGTATTTGTACTTTAAAAGTAAATTTGAGGTAATGACTATAAACTTAATTTTAATTATAGTACCCCGCATGCAATATCTTTTCCATTTGAGGATAATATTACTCATTATTATCGTCACTGACATCATTACCATTGGACGAACTAAGATGCTCCTCACCCTCGGACAATATATACTCATAATCCACTTGCACATTTACATTAAAATTTTGATTCTTACAAAATCTAATAGCTTTAGGCACCAAAGCATTCATTCGCATTTTATTCCTCTTAATATTATTCAGCCTTTCTTTCTCATATGCTAACACCATATGACCCGTGTGTCTAGGTTGGACCATAATTTTTCTTTGGGGCACATTCTTCGACTAAATAGAAAAATAAAATAAAATGAACACCGCATTAAACATCAAGGATGGCATATTTTAAGGAGCTCAATATGGGAACATATTTCAACTAAATACATAGTAATGTAACAACCAATATATACAGTTAGTATAAAGAACACGTTAGTAACATATTTCCTCCCAAAAAACAGTTAGTATATAACAGTTAGAACGGTTATTATACAAGAGTTTCACCATCAATATGATTAAACCAAGTGAATCTACTACGTATGAACCCGAGGTCTACCATACCACAATTATCAATTACTTTAGCAAATTTTGAGGCATCCCACATATTACGAATTACACTAGATAAAAGATATAACTTCCTTAACAAAGTTTGTCCACATACAAAACAAAATAGAAACACACCATTTAACATTACAAATCGGTATCAATATCATAGTCATAATCCATTTTCTCCCCATCAGTGACACGTTATTGTTTAATGTTCTTTGTTAAAGACGCGTCGAGGAGTGACTCGAGTTTCCTATTACAATAATAAAATATGCACGATTATATATGTAATTATCTATAAATATGATGCTCCATATGTATTTATAACAACTAATACGAAGTTCCATAACAAAACTAAATTAAAAAGTTATTTTTAACAAATCAACGAATTTAAACAAGTCACAATTGGGTAAATCAAAACCATTTTTCATAAGTAATTACTCGCATTGTTGCTCACTATGGGTATTTTTGAGATATTGAGTTGGGTGTCAAATGGCTCTTGTAATGAGGTTTCTCTAGCTATGGGGGTGAGAGAACAACAAAAATAATCGTCGTACAGGCACTATTTTTTAGACCTGCCAATACAAAATAAAGTTTAATTAGTTATGCATAAAAGGTATAGAATCTGTATATGTACTTTGAAAGAAAAATTAAGGTAATGAACATAGCCTTAATTTCAATTACAATAACCCGCATACATTATCTTCTCCATTTGAGGATTATAATACTCATTATTATCGTCATTGACATTATCACGAACTAAGATCTTCTTCACCCTCGGACAATTTGTATTCATCATTTTGCATATTTACATTAAAATTTTATTAATTTTTGCCAAATCTAATCTCTTTAGGCACCAAAGCATTCAGTCGCATTATATTCCTCTTAATATTATTCAGACTCTCTTTCTCATATGCTAACACCATACGGCCCGTATGTCTAGGTTGGAGCTATATTTTTTCCTTTGGGGGCATATTCTTCAACTAAATAGAAAAATAAAATGAGCATCACATTAAATATAAAGGATGACATATTTCAAGGAGCTCAATATGGGAATATATTTCAACAAAATACATAGTAATATAACAGTTAGTATATACTGTTAGTATAAAGGACATGTAAGTTACAGTTTTCCTCCCCCAAAAAAGTGGTATATAATAGTTAGTAAGAGTTAGTATATAAGAGTTTCACCACCTATATGATTACACCAAGTGAACCTACAACGCATGAACCCGAGGTCTACAATACCACAATTATCAATTACTTTAGGAAATTTTGAGGCATCCCATATATTACGAATTACAGGAGATTAAAGATATAACTTGATTAATAAAGTTTGTCCACATACAAAATAAAATAGAAACACGTCATTTAACATTACATATCAGCATCAATATCATAATCAGAATCCATTTTCTACACATCGGAGATGCGTTATTATTTGATGTTCTTTGTCGGAGAAGTGTTGAGGAATAACTCCAATTTTATGTTATAAATATGATGCTACATATGTATGTATAACAGTAGATATGAAGTTCCATAGCAAAACTGAACTAAAAAGTTATTTTTGACAAACAAGTCAAAATTGGGCGAATCAAAACCGTTTTTATAAGTAAATACTCGCATTGTTGCTCACTAAGGGTATAACATATTAAGTTTGGTGTCAAATGGCTCCTCGAATGAGGTTTCTCTCGCTGTAGGGGTGGGAGAACAATAAAATAATCATCGTACAGGCATTATGTTCGAGACGTGCCAATATAAGATACTATTTAATTAGTTATGCATAAAACGTATAGAATCTGTATATGTACTTTAAAAATAAATTTCAGGTAATGAACATAAACTTAATTTCAATTACAATACCTTGCATGCATTACCATCCCCATTTGAGGATTATAATACTCATTATTATCATCACTGACATTATCACCACCAGACGAACTAAGATCCTTCTCACCCTCGGACAATTTGTACTCATCATCATCTTGCACATTCACATTAAAATTTTGATTCTTACAAAATCTAATCTTTTTAGTCACCAAATCATCTAGTCACATTTGATTCGTCTTAATATTATTCAGCATTTCTTTCTCATGTGCTAACACCATAAGATTCGTATGTCTAGGTTGGAGCCATATTTTTTTTCTTTGGGGGCATATTCTTCGACTAAATAGAAAAATAAAATAAAATGAACATAAAATTAAACATGAAGGATGACATATTTCAAGGAGCTCAATATGGAAATATTTTTTAACTAAATACATAGTAATAAAATAGTTAGTATATATAGTTAGAATATACAGTTAGTATAAAAGACACGTTAGTAACAGTTTTTCGCCCAAAAAATAGTTAGTATATAACAGTTAGTAATAGTTAGTATATAAGAGTTTCACCATCTATATGATTACACCAAGTGAATCCATTACGTATGAACCTGGGGTCTACAATACCACAATTATTAATTATTTTAGAAAATTTTAAGGCATTCCACATATTACGAATTACACTAGATAGAAGATATAACTTGATTAATAAACACATACAAAACAAAATGGAAACACATCATTTAACATTACATATTGCTATTGATAACAAAATCAGAATCAGAATCCATTTTCTCCCCGTCTTCTTCGTTATCCCCATTCTCTAACATTGGTTTATCATCAACGGTGTCATCATCAATGTTTTACCCCATTAGTTGAAGAACCCAATCACTGGGATAACCTCGGGAATTTTATAATTCCAATGAAATTGAACATTAGTATCTTCAATGAGGATTGGGATAACACCCATTGTTTCGACTTATTGGAACACATCACTAGATCCATGCAATTATTTTGCCCTGGTATTATTACCATCCCACTTTGGTACATCCCAGGTTCACCGATGTTGGACTAGTTGTAAGATTTTCCATTATGCGCCTAACTTTGTATCATTGATATAAAAAACTTATTGCACCTGTCTAGGCAAAACAAATGGATCATATTTATACCACCAACTCTTAACATCAATTCTCATAAAATGTTCATATGTGCACAATGTCTTCTTACTACTGATGTTGAACCATTTTCATTGAAACAAAATGACTTTATACCCGTAAATATATGTCATTTCATAAATTTTGCATAAGTAACTATAAAAGTCTAGCTCACATCCCTCTTGTTCCCCTTTGGAGACCAACCTGTTGTTCTGACTCCTCATATGTATGTCTCCATCCCTAGTATGGAATCAAACTCCATTGCAAATGTAACCCAAATAAATATTCACTATCACGTTAGGTTCATTTGCTAATGACCAAAGCTCATCAGTTTCTTTAGGCGACCCCCGCGCTCATAAAAGACTCATCTACATAAAAAAAACATTTGAAAGTTGTATTATACTACTATTGAAGTGATACAAAGTAACTTTATTTAAATATCTTACTCGTTCTTTAAACCAAAACAAAAAAATTTGGCGTTGAATTTGAGTTATGTCATATCCATTTGGAATTTGAAGTAGATTTTTATGTTCCCTAATTAGAGAGATTTAATTAATTAATAATTTGGATAATAAAAAAAAAAAAGATTCAATATTATAAATTTGAAACACGTACTCTAGATATGGCTCAACCTCATTAGTGTTATATAACACAAAACACTTAGCCATATTAATCTCCTTTTCAGACATACCAGGAGCCCTTGAGATATGTCTAAAAGGACGAACATTTTGGTTAAAGATTGTTAACCCCAAGACACGTTCTCCACCATCACAATTGCGTTCTTCTCTATTAAATACGGTTTCAACATGGCTCAAGTAAATTGAGCAAAAATACAAATACTCTTTCACAATGTATGTCTCCACAATGGAACCTTTAGGCTTGGCTCGATTAGATACAAATTCTGTCAAAGTTCTAAGAAACCTTAAAATTAATAATAGTTGGATGAATAATACACATTTTACACATTTTGTGAGGTATTAAACTAAAAGAATATTAGAATAATAGCATTTACCTTGGAATCAGAAACATCCATCGATATTGTATTGATCCAACAAGTTTGGCCTCACATGATAAATAAACTGCCAAAATGTACCATTACATCAAAGAATGCCAAGGGAAAAATCCTCTCTATTTTGCAAAGTATCAAAATTATGAATTCCTCTAATTTCTCCAGATCTGTTCGCTCTAGTGTTTTAGAGAAAAACTTCTAAAACCATTCAACTAACTCAGTCAGTGTAGTACAAATATCTATAGGAAGGTATCCACACATCCCAATGGAAAGAAATCCTTCTAACAAGACATGCCAATCATGAATTTTAAGAACCAATAATTTTCGAACTATTATGGTCACACATCTTCAGATGTTTGCAGCATAGCCATCTGGATACTGAACTTATTTCAAAAAATTATAGAAACGCTCCCTCTCCTTTGGAGTTAATGTATATATTGTAGGAGTCTTGATATAAGACCCATCAAGATGCTTTTATAAGTGCAATTCCTCCCTTATGCCCATGTCTTCTAGATCGAGGGATGCTTTTTCTGTGTCCTTTTTCTTCCTCTCCATGTTTAATATAGTTCCAAGCAAATTGTCACATATATTGTTCTCAATGTGCATCACATCAAGTTTGTGATGAAGATTTAGTTTTTTCTAATACGAGAGCTCGTATAAATTCTTTTCTTTGTCCAGTTCAATTCTACTGGGTCATTAGGCCTTTTCTTATTGCTCAAATGCTTTCCAAACTTGACATTTGATACCAATCCAATTGATTTAGTATTTTTTTTCCACTGGTAACTCCAAGGATCCAATTTTATTCTCATACATACCATTAAATTCCTTACTCCTTCGCTAAGTATAGTCCTCAGGCATGTAACATCAATAACCTAAGTAGCCAATCTTACTTCGCAGGCGTTGAGATAATATATCCTCATTACATGGAGGACAAGCAAGATAACCTTTCGTACTCCACCGAGATAGGTTACCATAGGCTGAAAAGTCATTTATCATCCACATTATAGTTTCATGCATCTGAAACATTGGTTGACTAGACACATTATAAGTGAGTACACCATTTTCCCACAACTTATTTAACTCATCAACCAACGATCGCATGTAAACATCAATTTCTTTTCCTTGGGAATGAGGCCCGAGGATAAGTAAAGCCATCATGAAAAAGGGATCCTTCATGAAGTTCCAGGGGTGAATATTATATGGCATCAGTACCATAGGCCACACGCTATAAGAGGTGCCCATGTTCCCAAAAGAGTTGAATCCGTCGGTTGTCAGGCCTAGCCTTACATGACGGGAATCCTAGGAAAACTCGTGATAACAGTGATCAAAGTTCTTCCACTCCTCACTATTAACTGGATGCCTCAATATCCCATCATCCACACGCTTATCACTATGCTATCTCGTGTCCTTAGCCATCTTTATTTACATAAACAATATTTTCAACCTAGGTGTTAATGGAAAGTAATGTAGTACCTTTTAAAAGATCTTCTTACCATTGCCACAATTGGGCTTTTATCTAGGTTACGTTGCCAAAAGTATACATTTTAACGATAGAGTTGCCTTATTACCAAAAGTTATCTTTCAAAAATAAAAATGTGTCAAACGTTTTTAATTTTAAAGATAGAGAGAATGATTTTTGGCAACCAAAAGTTGTGTCACCAAATATGCTTTAATTTTTTATTTTCTAGTTATTTTCTTTATAAAAATTCACAAGGAAACTATTTTAAACTTGTGAATTTTTCATCCAAACTCACATAACATGGAACCTGTAGATTTTTAATGCAAACTCACGTAACATAGAACTTGCCCCTTTTTCCATCCTTATCATTAACAACAAAAGATTGCATATTTTTCAATCTATCTAACTGACACGCAACACAAAAAAAAACATCTTATCCCAGTGGTGTTGTTTGTTTTTACATCTTGAGTCTGAACCATTCAGACTTAAGAGGTAATAAAAAGTGTTTATTTTTTAAATGATTAAGAGGCTAACGACTATATTTAACTCTTAATAGTTAAGAAGTAGAGTTACATCTAAAGTCTGAATTAGTCTATATACATTCATTCAGAGGTACATTCAGACATAAAAATAAACATATTTTTCAGATTCAGATTTCAGACTTCAGATTCAATCTTTAGATTTCAGATTCAGATGAAAAATCAAACGCAACCTAAATATACAAATACATAAGAAATATCTCAATTAAAAGATAACCAAATCTGATACTGTAACACAACCATAGATGTTAAACAATCTATCTACGTCAAATAAAAACAGCTACAATATGGCTCCATTACACAAAATAAGAAATCACAACTTCAAGCCGTCCCACAAATCTGATTACTCCAAGCATTATCCATCATCAATCTCCATAAGATACAAAAAACACATGTTATCAATCAGATTTTAAAAGATAAATAAAATAGAAAAATATAAAGTAGTTATGTTTTCATGTTTAAACTATTTCGACCTGGTAGGAATTTAAATCAAGGTGCTTGTGCCTCTCTCGTGGCCACACTACAAGAACTTGCAGCCTTACCAATAATATTTAGCTACACGAGCTATTTTTGTTACCAAAAATACACTTTTGGCGACGAAATCTTATTTATGTTGCCAAACGGTGATTTTACATTGTACTTTTGACAACATAAAATAAAACTTGTTGCCAAAAGTTAAAATTTTAAGCGGGAAGCTAGCGAGGGGGGGGGGGGGACATTTCACTTTTGGCATCAAAATTAGATGTCGCCAAACATCACTTAAGTTTTGGCAATATAAGAGTTTGTTGAGAAAAATAAATAACTTTTGGAAACAAAGTAAATTTGATGCCAAAAATATTTTATTTTATTTTTATATTTTTCGTCGAAATAATTTTAACTAAATACACTTTCTCTCTCTTATTTTTTACAAACCCTATGTACAACCACCTCCCACCCCTCTTAACCACTGCCGTTCAAATCCCAAATCTCTCCCACAATCTCTCATGTCTCTCTCTCACTGGGCGACTACCTTTACGTCGATCCCTGACGTGTTGACTCCCCACCCTCCCCAATCTCTCACTCCCATGCGCCTATTGCTTCCATACACAAGCACCCCAACTGCTGAGTCACCCGTTCCTAACCTTTCCCCCCGCCTGCCACCCCCCATCACCTGACCCCAAGCCTCCAAACACTGGCCCCTTATACCCCTATACGATCCTACACTTTCTCCGACCCACACCCATTATCCTATACACCTTGTTCACCCACCCTGCTCACACCACCCCTGTGCACCCATTCTTCCCCAACCTGACCCAACCTATTGCCCCTATAAACCTATCTACTGCCCCTATTCTCTTAAACCAAGGCTGCTCATATAGTAAGTCGCTACTTCCTGACTCAGCTTTTTGGTATTTGTAGTTTCATTCCTGCTGGTAACACGTCGATCGCTCCCACTTCGTTCTCTCTCTCCGACCCAGACCTGCTAGTAGTAGGAATCTCTCTCGGGTCTCCATTTTTTTTCTTTAATTTAACTTAGGTTAACTTAATTAAATATATGTGGATATCTTGGATTAAAGTTTCCATTCAATCATTTTTTAATTTACAACTTAGGTTGTTTCTATTTTTTTTAGTTTATAATGTCTATAAAGAAAATTGAATTTACCAACAAAAAATTCAATTAACTAAATTAACTGATAAGAAATATATGTGGATATATTCACATTTTACCCCCAAAAAATGAGTTAGCTGATAAGAAAGAAACTAATTATTACTATTAATTGGGTGTTGTTATTTAGGTATTAAAAGTAAGAAGGTGGTGTTAATATTGTTTGGGTATTGTGAATATCTATTGAAATTAATTAAGTTTTGTTAATATTGTTTGAGAGTTGTTAACATTATTTGGCTAGTTGGTTTAAGATATTCATGCTTTTGTTATTAGTTTTTGTGAAAACATTAATATTGATTGATAGTTTTATTGGCGGCTAATTTTTTCCACAATGAAAACACTGGTTTAAGGTTTTATTAGAACTCATGCCCAACATTAATGTTCACTTCAATAGAGATATTCATGTTTAAGTTTTATTATTAGTTTTTGTATTTCTTGTTATAATGCTTAGAAATGGTAATAGTCACAATGGGTTATGCATACTACGTGAAAATTGTAGATTTTATAAAATGTCCAACATATGAGATTTAAAATTCAAAGATTGATTGATTGTTTTAGGATGTATATATGTACTTCAGGCTTGTTTTTATAGAATTTGAGAATTAAATATTAAACTATTGAAGGGAGATTGTGGTATTAAGTAGTAGGTTTTAATTGATAATAAAATGGTGTGAACAATATAAATTTTAAAACATCAATTAAAAGTAAGGTAAAATTATGCACAATTATATACCTCTTAAGTTACACACATTGCGCATAGATACTAGACTTTTACTTCTTATGCGTACGCATTCAATAGCCCTTAGACCCGTTTAAGAGTCATTGCCCCTGTAATGAGATCTCTCGAATTGTCCCATTTAGACAGTTTGGGACAACATATTTTATGTTAATTAATGTACTTAGTGGCTTACACTTGTTACGTTTGGGGACATTCTGCTGCCGTCTCTTAATATTCTCTGGGTACATACTTGATTGATGCGGTGTTGAGTGTTATTTCAATTGATAAATTGAAATAGCATGAACACTTGCGAATTTATGTCGTGTACTTAGAGAACTATGGGAAGATGCTGTCGAATTTTTCTCAGATTGGAACAATGTGGATGAGTTGCTAAGTGTATTGCAAGAATATGCGATCATGCATGAGATAGGACCAATCACCCTTTAGAGAAGATGGATGAGATAGGATTCATATTGCATCTTATGTGAACAATGAAATTAAATTATATTGTTTCTATACGATATACTCAAGGAAAGAAATTGTAAGTTCTAAGTAAAAGTTAATCCATAATTTATTATTCATGTACTCTCTCAATAAGAGAATATGGAGAGGGTCGATAAGAGTTCAAATTATATTGTTTGTATAAAATACACGAGGAAAAAAAAGTAACTTTTAAGTAAAATTTAATCCATCTTTTGTTGTTTATGTAATCTATCAATAAACAGATATGGAAGAGGCCGATAAGAGTTGGGTGACACTTAAGCATAGAGTAGGTGAGCGGTATCACAAGGGAGAAAAATCTTATGTTGACAGGGCAATGGCCAAAGTGAGCAAAAATTCTACAATCCAATGACCATGTAATAATTGTTGTAATTGTTATTGGCATATTGACCATGTTGTGATGTGTCATTCAGTACGACATGGAATAATGGAAAGTTATAAGAACATGGTGCATCATGGGGTATCTATATTGCAACATAAAATCGATGAATCTAAAGATGACACAGATGTTGAAATTGGTGACAATGAAGACAAGGATGATGATTTACTAAATTGGCAAAAGACTATTGTAGGGGGACTTATATGGGGCGTGATCCAAGCGATTTTGGGACAGGCAAAGCGTATGATAACACCCAAATGGAAGATGTGCAAAATATAAAAAACTAATAAAAACTGCCCAACGTGAGGTGTACTCGGGTTGTAAAACATATACGCAATTGAAATTTTTTATTACAATGTTTCATTTGAAGGTTATGAGTAAATGGAGCAATATGTCATTTTACATGCTGGTGGAGGTATTAGTGGATCTTTTTCCTGTAGGGAATTTGGTTTCGAAGTCAATTTATGAAGCCAAAAAATTCTTACGTGAATTGGGCTTGGGATATGTGACAATCCATGCAGGCCAACATGATTGTTCGTTCTTTTGAAAGGAGAATGCTTATCTTGATAATTTTTTGATATACGGGGAGTCTAATTTTTGGCATAATATCTGTGTTGCTATTGATTGACGGTTCACTGCATAAATATAATATTTTATAAAATATTGAGAAAAAAAAATTGCCTGTCGCCAAATGTGTACCTTCTGGAACACGTTTCTGCTTTGTCGTCAAATACTTTTCGGGATATGCATATGCTAAAAATTTGATGGCATAACATCATTTTCGGTGAATACTAGGGGTGCAACCGGTACGGTACGGTCGGTAACGATCCCTTACCAATACCAAAACCACATTCTATATGGTAAAACCGTACCGTACCAATTTACCGACCGGTACATCAAAACAAAAACCAAAACCAAACCGATCAATTTTTCGGTATTTCGGGTTTTTTTGGCTTCAGTAATTTCGGTTTTAATTCGTTTTTTTCCCGGTAAATACCAGAATTTCAAATCGGTTTATGCATTCGGTAAATCTAGTATCTATTTCGATATACCCATTTCTAGTTGTTACAATTTCTAGCATTTTTAGTTTTTTGGAACAATTAGAAACATACACAAAGAGGTACAATATCTAGCATTTGGAACAATAGATTTAAATAGATACGAGACCAAACTAACCAATTTGCTTTTGTCGGTGCCGGAGGAGAGTGAGACGAGATGAGGGAGCTGGTGCCTGAGGAGAGTGAGCCAAGATGATGAGCCTCAAAAAATGAGGGAGCTGTTACCTCAAAAAATGTTCGCCAGAAAGTCAAAATCATCCACACCTCCAACACCGGAAAAACAAACCTTCACCGGAAAAGCCAACTCGTCAGGAAAAAAACTCACCGAAAAACACGGAGGGAACTTAGATCCGAATACAGCTGTCGCCGAAAAAATTATTACCGAAAACCCGATCTTAAAACGAAGTAACCACACCAAATCGAAAGCCAAATCTCAAAACAAAAAAATGGTGTTCTCAAATAAAAGTCTCCAAAAAATTATTTCTCAAAATCAACCCAAGGTTGAAGAAGAAAAAAAAATTAGATAGAGAGAGAGCTCAAACAAAAATGACGGCCACCCTTTTTTAAAGAGAAAGAAGTTAAAAAATGAAATGAAACCCTAAAAAAAGATCTCTACACAAACCACAACATAAAGCCCAAATGAAATAAGGGCAAAACGGAAATATAGCCAACAAAACAAACGGCTCTTTTTATTTTAACAAAATGCTGCCTAATTCATTTTGTGTTAAATTTTTGATTAATTAAACAAAATGTATGTTTAGTTAACATGATTATTTAACACTTAAACCAAATACTCAAATAAATAAATTTAAATTCAAAGAGAATATAAAAACTCACTCATGAGAAATAAAATAAATATAAGTAGTATGATATCCAAAATAATTTGACACTGCACAAAAAGTTTGGTACGGTATTTCGGTACGGTAATTTTGGTACGATATCGGTACGGTAAATTCGGTAAATCGATTTTTTGTATCTAAAAACCAAAATCAACCAAACTTTTGACGGTATTTTCGGTTTCGATAAAATCGATTTTCGGTATTTCATAATATGAAACCAAAATCATTTTTTCCGGACCAAAATGGTACGATACGGTAAAAACCCATACCGGTTGCACCCCTAGTGAATACCTTTTAGCAACGTACTTTAACTTTTTGCAGCTGTGCATTTATATTATGAAAATTGTGTTTTCTTTTTGTGCGTGCACTTAAATGATTTTAGCTTGGGTGATTGGATGTTTTGATCCCTTGCTTTACTCCACAAATTGTTAAGATGTTTTACGACAATAATCTCATCCAAAGGTTCGTCAAGTGCAAGAGGGAGAAATTTAATTGTTCCAAACAAATCAATACGTCAAGTAAGTTTTAGGTAAAGTGAGGCGCTACATATTGTCCCCACGGGGCATTTGCACTTCGTGAACATGTGATATAATGGTATCTTCATATATCTGCACTGTATAAACAAGAGCCATACAATTTGATTGCTTGCCTAAGAAGTTCCAATAATGATGTCAGCAAATCGTTCTTGTAGTCGTTAAAACGGTACTTTAGCACGGACAACGGAATTATCTTTGAGTTCGCAATTTGCCCTTCTTTGTTTGTTGTTTGTAGATTCTTGCTAGCTGGATTGATCGAACTCAACTCCATGCATGGCCTCAAATCACTTAAAGGGAAGAATGATGTTTATATCCCATGTTTTGCTCCTGCTTGGTATGTTAATTGCCAAACACTGTGTAACTAAGAGCAATGGTGCATGCTCTCAATAGGTTAGTTTAACAATTGAAAAAGTGGTTTAACCTTTCGTGAATGATTGTTTCTACAATGATGATGTTAATGATGATGTTAAAACTAATGAAAAGCTGAGAAGGTAAATGGTTCCTACGAACTATAATAGTTCGTTGGAATTTTTGACGATCTATTATAGTTAGTAAAAACTTAAATATATACTACAAAATAATTATGTGTATTTTTTATGAATTTCTGTTATTCGTAGAAAATTTCAACGAACTTCTTTTTTTCATAGGAGAAGTTCGTAAAAAATTTTAAGTAGGCATCCAGTAACTTTGTCAATTTCTTACATTTTTTACTGCCATATATGATAACTTTCCCTCACCCCGTGACTCTTTTAATTTGCAAATTTGCAAATTACTTTGGCTTTACATTCCATAATTGTGGA
This sequence comes from Sambucus nigra, assembly GCA_949130495.1. Lineage (NCBI taxonomy): Eukaryota > Viridiplantae > Streptophyta > Magnoliopsida > Dipsacales > Adoxaceae > Sambucus > Sambucus nigra. Next base: position 425,822,816 of record OX422210.1, read on the forward strand.
TGCTCTAATAACATGCTTTTGATAGGCTTTATCCACAATACAACGAAAGAGACTTGCAACGGTCTCTCTAGGGCCTAGTCCATAAATTACCTATATATACGAGTCATTCCCATTGCCTTGAAAATCAGCACAGCCATATCATTTAATGATAAACCATCCACATTATATATCGCCTTTTCTGTTGTTTCTCGAAATTTTCAGATTGAGACAGAATGGTCAGCCCCAAGAAGTTCATAAAAATGTTCATCAGTGGGAGGAAAGAGATTTCGTTGCCAAGAGCCAACGTGGGTAAGGGTAACAAAGGCCATTTTGTTATCTACACTAGTGATAAAAAGCGCTTTGTGATTCCATTGATCCATCTCAACAATGACATCTTCAGAGAGCTCCTTAAAATGTCTGAAGATGAGTTTGGACTGCCAGGAGATGGGCCCATCACACTGCCTTGTGAAGCAGTCTTCATGAAGTACATAGTTAAGATCATCCAAAGAGATGTAACCAAAGATGTGGAGAAAGCTTTGCTCATTTCGATTGCGACAAGTCGCTGCTCGTTATCTTCGTTCCATCAAGCAGATATTACCAAATAATCGTTAGTTTATGGATAGTGAATTTATCACACTGAGAATTGTTATATAGTTCTTCGGGGGAAGTTTTTGTCTAAATTATTTGCTGAAACCAATTGTAACATTCATCGTCATCATTGTTTTACAAATGATCTGTTTCATTGTTTATATTCTGTTTAATAGTTAGTCTTTCATTTCCTCTGTCTAATCATTGAACCCGATAGCTCCTAATGAGTTTTTTGTTATCTACTTAAACTCGAAAAATCATGACAGGTTTATCCGAGTCTCAAGTGCGTGTTAGATAAACAGGTTTAAGAATGAAATATTCCAAGCATTATGATGAGTATACCGATGATGCCGGATCTCAGAACCCATGGGTGATTATGAAACCATAATAATTACACACCAGACATTAATGTAACTTGCATGGGCTTATCAAATGTATTCGTAAACTAGTTAATATAAAAATGACTGTTCTCTTAAGACAAGAAGAGAATTGAGACAGAGATTAATATTTTATTTATCAAATTAAATATAAATTCACGCGATACACAGACGGTGCTATTTGTAAGCCACGTTTTTAATTATTAATGTGGCCCACATGATTAAGTTATTATTTTAAATTAAACTGAGGTGATAAATGAGATAACTACCCACTCCTGTTTTGACTCTAGTAGTGGATAGTGGATGGAGTTTGTTGCTGGCCACTCTCCTTGATGGAAGGGAGTGCTGCGGATGATTTGTTGAGATAGGGTCCCTAGTCTACCCTATAAATATGCCTTTGTATCCCATCAAACAAGGTAATAAAAGTAAAGAACAGGGGATAGGCTAGAAGACTATTGTCAAGATTGTGAGTGTCAAAAGGAGGTTCTACAAAACTCAACTTGGACAACAATGGCTGGAGGTATGTTTAATTTTTCCGCTGCATAATCATTTGGTACTGAAATTTACATTTGGTATCAGAGCCAACCTTTAGATCATGTTGTTCAGTTTGATTGTGAGGACTTTCCAGAGCATCACAAACTGTTTTCATATATTAATTTCATCTTTATGCTGTGCTTTCCTACATGAATGCTTGAGAGGATATATGTATTTATATATGCAAGGAGACCTTTTACTTTCTTATGATGTTTTATGTAATAATACATATTTGAATATATGTATATACATATAAAGCTCCTCCATATATAGCACATAATTTTGACCCCTGATAATTAAACAGTGTACATATAAATAAAGGGCTTAAAGTATTAGCTGACAGTTTGTATGCTACATGTTTGTGTATTTAACATTACTTTATGTATTTATTCATAGAGTTAAAATGTTGATCGACACAAAGTTTAGTTGGTAATATAAATTTGATGCCTTGATTAAGTTCGACAGTAACTTAAGAATGGCCACAGCATCTTGAGTTATTACAGTATGTGGTTTGCTGTCATAATCACATTAAGGTTGTTAATTATAATTAGATTTTTAATGGCATCTAAAATTGCGATCCATTCATTAAAATAATTACCTGGCCTCACAAGGAGGTAATTATTTTATGTTTTGATTGGAATAAAATAGTGATCTAGATATTTAAAAAAAAAAAAATCTAAACCCACAGGTATGGAATTTTATTTATTTTTAATATCTATATGACTAGTTTTATTTATTAAGTTTTATGAATTCTATACGTCTTGAAACCTCTGCCCACAGGAAGGTTTTGAGTTCACATTTATTTGCAAAAGCAATAATGTATACTGTTTATTTTCTTGGTTGTACAGTTGTTCATACTTGCTTTAATGATTCATCTCGTATTCCATTACTGTGTGGTGACAATTTATCTGACTGGAAAGAAAAGATTCTCTTGACTTTGGGGTGTATGGATATTGACTTGGCACTTCGTGTGGATGAACCACCTGTTCCCACGGAATCAAGCACGCCAATTGAGAAGGCTTCATATGAGCGGTGGGAGCGATCTAATCGCTTAAGTTTGATGCTCATCAAGTCTCATGTCAGCAAGAGCATCAGGGGATCAATTCCAAACTGTGATAAGGCAAAAGTATTCATGAAATCAGTTGAAGAACAGTTTGTGAGTTCCGATAAGGCACTTGCTAGCACCTTAATGAAGAAACTTTCAAGCGCAAAACATGACAATTCTGGGAGTGTGCGTGAGCACATTATGGAAATGAGGGACATTGCTGCTCAACTTAAGTCCCTGGAGATAGATATTTCAGAGTCATTCTTGGTGCATTTCATACTGAATTCTCTTCCTAATGAATATGTTCCATTTAAAATATCATATAACACACATAAGGAAAAATGGTCTGTCAATGAACTTCTGACCATGTGTGTACAGGAGGAAGAGAGATTGAAACATGAGAGAATAGAAACTGCACATCTGGTGGCTCATGTAAAGGCAAATTCTAATAAGGGTAATGGTGCTCCTCAAGTGAAGAACAAAAATATACCAAATGTGCCAATGAAGCGTTATGGCAATAGGGATGCATGCTTCTTCTGCAAGAAAAAGGGGCATATGAAGAAAGATTGTGTGAAATACAAGAAATGGCTTGAGAAGAAAGGTACTCATTTTTCCTTTGTGTGTCATGAATCTCATTTTGTTGATGCTCCTAATAATACATGGTGGATTGACTCCGGTACTACAATTCACATTGCCAATATCATGCAGGGCTTTCTAAACCTAAGGAAACCGAAGGAAAGTGAACGAGGCGTCTATTCAGGAAATCAGATGCGTTCACATGTGGAGGTTGTGGGGACCTTCAGGATTATTTTAAAATCTGGTTTCTTTTTGGACCTTGAAAATACCTTTTATATTCCATCATTTTCTAGAAATCTGATTTCAATTTCAAGACTAGCACCTTTAGGATTTAAGTTTGTTTTTGAAAACTCTGTTTTTAGTTTATTCAGTAATGGTACAGTTGTAGGAACTGGTTTTTTGGTTGATGGTTTATATAAATTTGATTTGGACCCCAATTATGAATGTAATCTTTTAAATTCACATGATGATGATGATGTTGGCATCAAACGTGTTATTATTAATGAGCATTCCTCTAAACTATGGCATAGGAGGTTAGGGCATATCTCCACTGATAGAATTAAAAGATTAGTAAATGATGGGGTTTTAACAACTCTTGATTTTACTGATTTTGGTACTTGTGTGGATTGCATTAAGGGAAAGCAAACCAACAAGTCCAAAAGGGGTGCCAAGAGGAGTTCGGAAATACTTGAGATCATACACACTGATATTTGTGGACCATTTCCTACTCCATGTATGAATGGACAGAGATATTTTATCTCATTTATTGATGACCATACAAGATTTATGTATCTCTATCTTCTTTATGAAAAGGCAGAGGCACTTGATGCCTTTAAGACATATAAAGTAGAAGTGGAGAAACAAAAGGAAAGAAAAATAAAAATTGTAAGGTCAGACAGGGGTGGGGAATATTATGGAAGGTACACAGAAAATGGGCAAATGCCAGGTCCATTTGCTAGGTTCCTTAAGGAAGAAGGCATTATTGCACAATATACAATGCCCGGCACACCTCAACAAAACGGTGTAGCTGAAAGGAGGAACCGAACACTTATGGATATGGTAAGGAGCATGGTGAGTAATTCAAATCTTCCTTTGTACTTGTGGAGTGAAGCCTTAAAGACCGCTGTGTATATCTTTAACCGGGTTCCATCCAAAGTTGTTCCTAAAACACCTTTTGAGATTTGGAATGGGTGGAAACCAAGTTTAAGACATTTTCACATATGGGGCTGTGCCATTGAGGTAAGGATTTACAATCCAAATTTAAAGAAATTAGACCCAAGGACAGTAAGTGGTTTCTTTATTGGCTATGCAGTGAACTCCAAAGGTTACAAATTTTATTGTCCTTTTCACACACCTAGAATTGTCGAAGCTAGAAATGCTAAATTTCTTGAAGATCTTGAACTTAGTGGGAGTGGGTTTCCTCGTAAGGTAGAATTTGAGGAACAAGGGGAAAATATTAGTTCTTCTAAAAATTCATATGAATTGTTTATTATTGGTGAGAATCAATCAGATTTGTCCAAAGAACAACCAATTCAAGTGGAACCACCCTATGAAGAACATGTTCATATAGAGCCTACTTCTCAAATATTTCAAAATGAAGGAGAGGAGGTAAGAAGATCTTCAAGAGTAAAGAGACCAGCAATTTCTAGTGATTATGTTGTATACCTGCAAGAGTCTGACTTTGATATTGGACCTAACAATGATCCAAGGTCTTTTTCACAAGCCATGAATGGAGGGAACTCCAAATTTTGGTATGATGCCATGAAAGAAGAAATTGAATCTATGGATAAAAATCAAGTATGGGAACTCGTCGTGTTACCAAATGGACACTCAGCCATTGAATGTAAATGGGTCTATAAGACCAAAAGAGACGCGGCTGGTAACATTGAACGGTATAAGGCCAGACTTGTGGCCAAAGGTTTCACCCAAAGGGAAGGCATTGATTACCATGAAACATTCTCTCCTGTTTCAAAGAAGGATTCATTGAGAATAATTATGGCTTTGGTAGCTCATTTTTATTTAGAGCTTCATCAGATGGATGTGAAAACAGCATTCCTCAATGGGGATCTAGAAGAAATGGTATATATGAGGCAACCAGAAGGCTTCACTAATAAAAATAAAGGTCACTTGGTTTGCAAGTTGAATAAATCTATATATGGGCTTAAACAGGCTTCTCGTCAATGGTATATTAAGTTTCACAACATCATTACCTCATATGGATTCATCGAGAACGTTGTTGATCAGTGTATATACCTTAAAGTTAATGGGAGCAAGTATATATTTTTGGTCCTATATGTGGATGATATTTTGCTTGCAAGTAGTTATTTGGGTTTGCTATATGAGACAAAGAAATTTCTTATCCAAAACTTTGAAATGAAGGATATGGGTGAAGCCTCATATGTTATCGGCATAGAGATTCACAGAGACAGATCTCAAAGAACATTGGGATTGTCTCAAAAGGCCTACATTGAAAGGGTTTTGGAGAGATTTAGAATGAGAGATTGTGCATCCACAGTAGCGCCCATTGTTAAAGGAGAAAAATTCAGTTTGAGTCAATGTCCCCAAAATAATTTGGAACGAGAACAAATGAAAGGCATACCCTATGCTTCAGTCATTGGCAGTCTAATGTACGCACAAGTCTGTACAAGACCTGATATCGGATATGTGGTAGGAATGTTGGGAAGATACCAAAGTGATCCAGGTTTTGAGCACTGGAAGGCTGCTAAGAAAGTTTTAAGGTATCTACAAGGAACTAAAGACTACAAGCTTACGTATAAACACTCCGATCAATTGGAAGTGGTTGGATATTCAGATTCGGATTTTGCTGGATGTGTGGACACTAGAAAGTCTACTTTAGGATACATTTTTCTTCTTGCTGGAGGTGCTGTATCTTGGAGAAGTACTAAGCAATCCATGATTGCTTCGTCTACCATGGAGGCAGAATTCATTGCTTGCTATGAGGTTACCACACAAGCACTGTGGTTGAAGAATTTTATCACGGGGATAAAGGTTGTTGATTCTATAGAAAGACCGCTAAAGATTTATTGTGATAATTCAGCCGCGGTTTTCTTCTCAAGGAACAACAAAAGTGGAAGTCGAAGTAAACATATCGACATAAAGTATTTGGTTGTAAGAGATCATATTAAGAAAAGTGAAGTTGTTATTGAACATATCAGTACTGAGTTAATGATAGCTGATCCCATGACTAAAGGTTTGCCGGCTAAATTGTATAAAAGTCATGTGGATCATATGGGGCTCCTTGGATCATTTTAAATTTAATTTTCTTTATGATCATCTTGTAAACAACTTCAATGTTTTTTTTTGAGTATTGAATATATTTCACTCGTGCGCATAAAGTACTGATCATAAGTTTAGTCCATGTGGATTATTAAAGTTGGACCTAGAATGACTTGTTCATAAATCTCATAAAGTGCTCACTTATAAATTATCATTACACCGTGATGCATGGAAGGAAATGTTATTATCGAAACATAACCGCCATGATTCATGTTTTGAGATTTTTATTTGAGCAATTAAGTTCCATTACCTGTTGGTTTGGGCAGTTTCAGTTTTATGGCCATATTGTATCTTTATCACCTATTAATACACTTCATTATGTGGGCCAAGTGGGAGAATGTAAGCCACGTTTTTAATTATTAATGTGGCCCACATGATTAAGTTATTATTTTAAATTAAACTGAGGTGATAAATGAGATAACTACCCACTCCTGTTTTGACTCTAATAGTGGATAGTGGATGGAGTTTGTTGCTGGCCACTCTCCTTGATGGAAGGGAGTGCTGCGAATGATTTGTTGAGATAGGGTCCCTAGTCTACCCTATAAATATGCCTTTGTATCCCATCAAACAAGGTAATAAAAGTAAAGAACAGGGGATAGGCTAGAAGACTACTGTCAAGATTGTGAGTGTCAAAAGGAGGTTCTACAAAACTCAACTTGGACAACAATGGCTGGAGGTATGTTTAATTTTTCCTGTGCATAATCATTTGGTACTGAAATTTACACTATTTTCATAATCGTTTTGTAAAAATTATATTTATACCTTATATAAAATTCGTTAATACTTACACATATGATTTTTTTAACACGCATATATTAATGATTGAGATCTTAAAGATAAAATTAAACTACTAAATTTGTTTTTGACATACAGTCATAAATAAACACAAATACATATGTCTGTGTGTTCCATGATTGTACTCATGCTTAGATGATCCCATATGATCCAATACCGACATAATCCATGAATAAAAAAATAGTTTATATTTCAGTTTGAATTTCATCTTAAATTAAAAAAAAATGATAATTAAAAAGCAAAAACATAATATATTTATTATGTACATTAATCACATGCCTGTGATGAATAAACAAATCATAACTTTTATAATGTCTAAAAGGCATAGTAAATAAATTAGTTTAAATTGTGCTTGGTGATATTAGTCATGTGTAGGGTTGATTTTCGATCCGTTTGGTAGGTAAATGGAGCATACCAAAATCATACAAAGTTTGAAATCATCAAATCAAAATTAACAGTTTTACCAGTCGGTACACCAACGCATAAATCAAAATCAAACCGTGCGGTACATTGGTAAAATCGATCTATTGCAGTAAAATCAATTTTTCGAAAAATTCGATAGATTTCAATAAATTTCTCTTTATAGTATATTTGGTACTACTCGGCATATAATGGTAAGTTTTTGTACCACTTACCTAAACCTTTTTATATGCATATTTAAAAAAATAGAAAATAAGATATATAATTGTGTTGTAAGTTGTGGAATATTACCGAAAAAGTGAGTTGAGGTGAGGATGAATCGACAGGGCGATGGACCGAGTGAGCCAAATTGAGAGGTTCTGTGAGGGAGGAGAGATGAAAGGGTGTTGTTTTGTGAGATGAGAGAGAGCCGTAAGTTGTGGTATTGAATATGAATCATTAAGTCTAGTCTTGTTATAAGTTATGTTGTAACTGATCTAAGGGTTATAAAATCCTGCATTGATCCAAGGGTTATTAAAAGATTGACCATTAACGAAAAATAAAAAACCTAAAAAATAAGCGTGGTTGTGTTTGGTTTTAGCCATTGGGTATTCTTGCTTGATTAAATTTGATATTTTCAATCTGATAAGTTCGATAATATCATTTTAGTATTCTCAGTACATAATCTGGGTATTTCATTTCGGTACGATACAATCAGTAAATCAGTTTTTAAAACATTACAACCAAAACCAATCACAAAAAAATCGTTAATTTTGGTTTCGGTAGTTTCGGTTTTGGTAAATAAAAAATATAAACCATTACCACTCATTTTCGGTACAAAATGCTACGGTATGAGTTTTTACCATACCGCGAACACCCCTAGTCATGAGTACTAATTAGTTAGGAAGGCGTTTGTACCAAGCTTACTGTGTAAGTCTTGTTGCAAAAGCCAACCAATAATATCTATTGGTGTAAGGTTCAAAACTCCCCTATAAATACCAAATAGTAAGTGGGTGTATGTTAAGTTGATGCTGGCACAACATTCTTCTTGTTTAGCTTGCTTGAGTGAGTCCAAACGACTCGTTCATGTGGAGGTTTAAGATTATGAAAACATACCAACTAAATCTATACAATTTCAAAACTTTAAAACTCATAAAATTCCAGGAAATAAAAAAAAGATAATATTCTGAAAATAAAAAACTTAATGCTTGTAATATACAAAATGTAATATTTAGGTGAGGTGGCAACATGGCAGCCGCATGGTCGTGAGGAGGTGGCAAGGGTTACTTTGCCACTGCTAACTTGTAGAGGTTTACATATGAAATTTAGCATACAAATCCTGTTTTATTCGTAACAAACCGAAAGTCCATAATTGTTAGCCCGTGAAATTGAATGTTAGAAGTAAACCATCTAATAAATCTAATCCATTAAATGTAAAGATAAAAAAAATAAAAAATAAAATAGTAAAAACACTCAGTTTTATATGTACATATAATCTATGAATATATCTAAGGAAATTGGAGTTTTTCAAGAAGAGATGGAAGAGCAAGACCTTCAGAGGCGAGTAGGGTAATAGGCTCACAGATAAAGATGAAAGGGTTGGAGGTTGGGAAAAGTCAAAAGATAGAGAGGTACAAGAGTAAATGTGAATTAATTGTAAGTTTCATTGTCCACGTGGATAACTCTACATGAAAAGAGAATTAAAAAGCTTTGTAGGGCATTTTAGAATATAAAAAAGATGTATTAAGTGTAGTCCAAAATCATATGAGACCCTCCTATTTATAAGACATAATGAGGTATCCCAAAAGACAACACACTCTAGATTTTTATTCTCCCCCTAGAAAGGATCTCCCCTGACTTGCATTGATTCTCCTCCTAGAAAGGATCTTCCCCTGATTTGCATATCTCAAATTTATTGTTGGTGAAGTCTCTGCAATCCAATTCCATGCACAAGTTTTTAGAACGTTTCTTTTGAAAGTGACTTGGTAAACAGATCAGCTAGATTTTAAGTTGAACGCACTTGCTTGACTTTGATTTCATTTTTCTTTTGAAGCTCATGAGTGAAGAAAAATTTTGGTGAAATGTGCTTAATTTTGTCTCCTTTAATAAAGCCTTCCTAAATTTGGGCTATGCATGTTGCATTATCTTCATATATGATACTGGGAACATCTGTAATGAAACCCAATTGACAATAACTACGAACATGTTGAATTAAAGATCTCAGCCATACACATTCACAACTTGTTTCATGAAGTGCTAAAATTTCAGAGTGATTTGAGAAAGTAGCTATTAAAGTTTATCTAGTTGAGCACCAAGAAATAGCAGTATTACTATTAACAAATACATAACCTGTTTGCGATCGACCCTTATGAGGATTAGAGAGGTATCCAGAATATGCATGACCTACTAACTCAAAACTATTAGAATGATTAGAATAATATAATCCCATGTCAGTGGTTCCTCGTAGGTATCTTAGGATATGATTATTCACAATCCAATGCCCTTTTGTTGGTTCAGAACTATATCTAGTAAACAAGTTGACTGAGAATAAAATATTCGGTCTAGTGCATTATGTCAAGTATAATAATTCACCAATTGCACTTAAATAGAGTACTTCTAGACCCAATATTTCCTCATCATCGTCTTTAGGACGGTATGGGTCTTTCTTTATATCTAAAGACCGGACGACCATGGGTGTACTTAGTGGATGTAATGTGTCCATACCAAATATTTGCAAGACATTTTTAGTATAATTATACTTATGGACAATAATTCCACTAGAATATCTCTCGATCTGCAGGCCGAGAAAAAATTTGGTTTTTCGTGGTCTTTCATCTCAAATTCCTGCTTGAAATAGTTAGTAGTTTTTTCGAGATCTTCTAGAATCCCGATTAAATTAATATCATCGACATTAACTGCTACTATTGCAAATCCCATTGGGGATTTCTTTATAAAGACACATGGATAAATTGGATTGTTTTCATACCCTTCTTTAGACAAGTATTCATTAAAACGGTTGTACCACATCGTTCCGGATTGCTTTAAGCGATATAATGATTTTATTGGTTGAATCGAGTACGTACTCCTTGGCTTTGCTTCTGGCAAAGAAAATCCTTTAGGGATTTTCATATAAATTTTTGTATCTAAGCCCCCATTTCAATAAGAGGTCACAACATCCATGAGTATCATATCAAGATTTTTAGATACCGCTAAACTAATTAGATATCTGAAAGTTATACCATCCATAATGGGGGAGTATATTTTATCATAATCAATCTCGGGTTTCTGAAGAAAACTTTTCTCTACAAGTAGTGCCTTATATCGAGTGATTTCATTTTTCTCATTACGCTTTCTTACAAACACCCATTTGTAACCTACTGGGTTAACATCTTTTGGGGTTTACACTATAGCTCCAAATACACCACGTTTATTTAGAGACTCAAGTTTTGCCTTGATGGCAATTTTCCATTTTGGCAATTCTTCTCTTTATTGACATTCATTTATAGTACGTGGTTCATTATCACCATCAATGCCCTTTGATATTTGTGTAGCTACTGCATATGAAAATATGTCATCGATGACTGTTTCATTACGATCCCACATTTCTCTTGAATATGTATAAATTATAACGATCCCATTATTGTTCTTAGGTACATTTTCCTCTTCAGGGATTTTTATAGTTACTTCAAGGACTTATGTCTTCTCAGGGAATCTAACCTCTTCATGAGGTTTAGAGAAAGTGGATATTTTATTCATAACCGCTTCTAGAGCGTTATAAGGGCATATTTTTCATTTGATCTCCTCTTTCAGGGAGTGGAATCTTTGGAACCTATAGGTCTGCCACGCTTATGGCATGCAACAGATTTTTTTGCTGCTGAAATCAAATTTTGTCCCACTGGAACATTAATTCTGGCTCGTACATTAGCTACAGGTACATAAGATTTGGTCACTTTTGCAGCATCATTGATTGCATCGGGTAATTGATTTGGAATTCCCTGAAGATGTATTATCCTTCACACTTCATGCTCACATTGTGAGGTATGGGGGTCTAGATGAGACAAGGTAGAAATATTCCACATTAATTCTCTCCGTTCTTCTGGAATGGACTGTACTTCAGGTATGTTCTTTCCTCCCCCTAACGCCAGGAAGATGGCTCATTAAAATGGCAATCTGTAAATCTAGCGATAAATATATCACCTGCCAATGGTTCAATATAATGAATTATAACCTACATATATGCCCAAATAATGTTAAGGCCCCATTTTAGTATATTGTGGCAGTAAGATAGGCACGTACATGGAACAACCAAATTTATGCAGGTGTGATATGTACGGTTGACATACAATCACGATTTGTGAAGGGGAAAAAGAATGGTAAGCAGTTGGTCGAAGTTGAATTAACTTGGTAACATGTAGGATAGCATGACCCCAAGCTGAGACTGGGAGTTTAGATTACATAAGTAAAGGTCAGTCTATCAATTGTAAACGTTTAATTAATGACTCAGCTAAACCATATTGGGTATGAACATGGGGAACTGGGTGTTCAACATCAATGCTTATGGATAAACAATAATCATAAAAAACATGAGAAGTGAATTCGCCCGCATTATCTAAGCGAATGGATTTAATACGTTGATCAGTAAAATGTGCTATGAGTTTAATGATTTGAGAAAGTAATTTTACAAACGCCAAATTTCTAGTGGATAGTAAACAAACATGTGACCATCTAGTGGAAGCATAAATTAACACCATAAAATATTTAAAAGGTCCACTAAAATGGTGAAGAGGACCACAAATATCCCATTGAGTTTGTTGTAAAAAGGACGGTGACTCAGAGGCCATTTTGAGAAAAGATTGTTGAGTAATTAATTTTCCTTGTGTACATGGGGTACAAAAATGGTCACTTGGTAGCGTGAGTTGTTGATTTGCTAAAAAAATGTCCATTCGAGTTGTTGATGATCGTTCAAAACATGTTGGATCCAGGGTGACCCAACCGTTCATGCCATAATATCAATGCATTAGGGTTATTTAGTATTCGACCCATGACAGAGTGTGATTCTACAACAATAAGTGTTGCATAGTATAACCCCAAAGATAATGCAGGAAGTTTTTCTAGTGTGAGCTTCTAACTTCCAACACTAGAAATAATGTAAAGGAATTCTTTGTTATTTTCATGCCTTGTTTCCATATGATACACATTCATTCTGATGTCTTTAAAACTCAGTAAATATCTTCTAGAAGTCCTTGAGTATATGGCATGTTGTATCAATAAGTGTGTACCACTAGGTAGCACCGCGTGGGATCTTCTATCAATAGCAGGACCGGCTATTGTGTAAACATTTTTCGTATCATACACCATGTCGGAGAAAAATTTCTGATTTTTCAAAATAGTTTGAGTAGTTACACTGTCAACTAAACAAGTGTCATCGCTTGCTTGCAATTGTGGATTCATAACTTTTATACGAGTATAAAATAATTAAGGTTACAAACTATATAAGCAGTAAAAAAATGTATAACCATGCAATTATTTATAATAAGCATTTAAATAAGAAAAAATAAAGATGTTTCAGGAAAAAAAACATTTTTATAGCTATATTAAGAAAACATAAATTATTCAATTCTTCGAGGGGTTTCCATTCATAGCATCAAATGTTTCATTAGCAATGGACTTTCCATCTTCATCTTTAAAAAAATCATCAACATTGAGATGGCTATTATCAATTTGTCAGTGGTCTTCAGGACCTTCCATCATCCAATGGTCTTCTGGACCTTCCATCAAATTTTTCTCCACTCCCTTTTTCAAAGACTCATATCTTTCAACAAATTTCTTAGAAGAACGACAATTACGGGTCCAATGACCACTGCCACCACATCTATAATAAGTGTCTCGCGGTTGTGCCATGTTTGAATTCTGATTTGCTTTTTTATTTGGGTCACTCCACTTTCGGTGGTTCTTAAAATTTGTAATTTGTCTAGGCTCTTGGTTACGGTAGCCACCTCTTCTTAGGTTGCCACAACGTTGTCGTATATTTCTTGGACCTCTTTCAAAATTTCGATATGAGTTAGCATTCACTTCAGGGAGTTCTATAGATGTAGTGGGTCTTAAGGAATGGTTCTTCATTAGCAAATCATTATTTTTCTCGGCTACTACGAGACATGATATCAAATTTGAATATCTTCTAAAACCTAGCTCTCGATATTGCTACTGTAGGAGCATATTCGAGGCATGAAAAGTGGAGAATTTTTTCTCTAGCATATCCGCATCACCTATCGTTTCTCTACAGAGTTTGAGTTTTGAGGTGATTTTAAATATAGCAGAATTATACTCTGACAATGTCTTGAAATACTAAAATTGGAAATTGAGCCATTTATGGCATGCGCATGGAAGTATAACTGATTTTTTATGGTAATATATCTCTCCTTCAGGGAGTTCCATTGTTCTAACGGATCTTTCAGAGTTAGATATTCACTTTTCAAATCACTATGTATGTAATGCCTAAGAAAGATGAGGGCTTTAGCCCTGTCCTGTTGAGACATAGTGTTCTCACTAGTAGTGGCATCATCGAGATTCCGGGCTTGTAGATGGAGTTTCGCATCTTTAGACCTTGAGATAATTGTTCCCATTTTTATCAAGTGTCTCAAATTCAACTTTAGAGATGTTTAACTTTTTAAAACTGTTCATTTAAGAAGTAATAATTGTAAACACATAATGCATAATATAAACAATGCATATAACAATTTAAATTTGAAATTTCAAGCTCGTAATATTAGATCCGTATTTTTTATTTAATAATCAAAAAAATTATTTACTTGCTATTTATTTGTGTGTTTGAGGTTCAATTGATTGATCTTTGGGTTTTAACAATATTTTGGAATTTTAAATTCCACACTCCACTGTGTTAAAGATTCAGGATTGATCACAAACATATATTTGGAACTTCAAGTCCAAATTACAAATTATTTGGGTACATATAATATCCCTTATAAATAATCAAAACCATAAGTTTTGATTTGGAGTATTAGTTTGGAACTTCAGGTCCAAAAAAATTACAATTTGGAGCTTCAGGTCCTAAATATAAAGTAGGAACATCGAGCCCTATTTTAGTTATAATCTAAAGTACTGATATATAAATATACAAACATTAATTGATAAATTGTGACTTACTTATAATAAAAACTAATTTCAACCTAAATATATTCATATTCATTCAAAACCCTTAAAAATAAAGGGGAGGATATCGCAAAAGGATAGAATCTGTTTCAAAACCTTTTCTATGGACTTTGGCATTTGGGTTACTTTACTTCTGACATTATCCCATAAAAAAAGCTTTACAAATAATCAAGCATACATTCAACCTTCTCAGCATCGTTCACTGTTAAAAGACTAACATAAATATAAATAATAAGGATGATACCTGAAGATGTAATATAAAAAAATCTTAACGAAATTTAAGATTTGGGCGCTTTGTGATCTTGTTGATCACGCTTATTCCTTAGAGAATTTTGGTTGGCACGTCGTGCTGATAACGTGTTAAGACATGAAGAGAATTGAGAGAGTATTTTATTTATCAAATGTATTGAGTGTAATCCAAAATCATATGAGGACCCTCCTATTTATAGGACATAGTGAGGTATCCCAAAAGATAAGAATGTGAGTGGACATCCACCTAAAAGCCAAAAGTCACATAATTTAACATTTTCAACCACATGTAGTGTATATATGATTTTTGTCATGTAAAAATGACAGCTTGGTTTAGTATAATCTTGGCCTTTGTTTGTTTATTTTGGGGCCTCCATGCTTATTTATGTTATTTGTTGTGTTGGGATTGTTATTAGGTCTTTTGGGTTCATTCATTGATTAGATTGGTTTTATTAGTAGGTCTTCTTTGGCTTGTTTGTTTTGTGGTGGTTGGGCTTCTTTGTATATTCTCACAGGCTTTGTCTTTTGGCTTAATACATTACACTTTACCAAAATAAAAATATTTTGGCATTTTGATAATTACCGTTTTGCAGCTTCTCCAACAACAATTATTGTTTTATAAGATTTAATCTCATTTTCAAAGTTTTAGTTGATACTCCTTTCTGGGGTTAGATCTATAATTTTCAGGGCCCTAAACTTAAATCAGGGCCCTTTTATATAAAAAAAAATCAAATTAAAAAAATTGTGTTCTTCTCGCATTTTTTGATAAAAACTATTAATTAAATCATCAAATTTAATTATTTTTAACAAATATTTTCCCATTGATAACATACCTAATCCGTTTAATGTTTCTTGTTAGATAGTAGAATAAAGGCAAGATTTTATTAATTTTAAGTTTGAAAAACTTCTTTCGGCCGAGACAACCATAACAAGTATTGTCAAAATTATTCTATAAGAGATCCAATTATTGTGACGACCCGCCAATCTGAAATAGGGGGTGGCTAGCCCGATACTCCAAAATAACGGAATCATGGATGGAATCATTCTCAGCATCACAACAAAAATAGAAGTATGCGGGATAACCACTCCATTTTCAAAAAAACGGGTTGTCAAAAATTTTAATTTTAAAGTTTATAAAAGAAAGCAACTTAACAACCCAATAAATAGGAAGTGGAAATCCAAGCTAAGTTATATTACTTACACCCGAATATACAATAAGGGGCCGAATATGCTGTTGGTCACAGATGCATACAATGAGATAAAACATGTTAATGTAAATTACATAATACATTTCATTAAGCAATTACAAAAGCGTGGGCCTCTCGCCCGAGTAAAAAGAGACCCGATCATAGCTAGAATACAAAAATGAAAATGTCTATACCAAATCTATCCCGTAATACCCGCAAAGCATCACGGCTCGCCAAAAACACTGGAATAGGAAAGACAATGCAGGCGTCCTTTGCGGCGAAACACCTAAGCGGAGACAAGATGCATATACAAAAAGAAATATGAACGGGTCAGGTCCCAGTTTTATAAGATTACCAGATGAATAAAAAGTATGACAGTTATGAATGATGAATCGTGAAGAAAGAGAAATTAAAATCTACCTACACAAATTAAAACATAAGCTAAGCAGGAAAAATAAAATGTGTAACATTAATCTGAAACATCATCATATGCACCAATTATCTCATATATCTATTCCTTAATAGGAAATATATATATAATCAAAATCTTATGCTCTTTAGGGCATTTTTATCTCACTTTTACATTTTGTAAAAATCCTTTCCTTATCAGGAAAATAATCATTTTCAAATGCTCTTTGTGGCATTTATATGTGCTCTTTGTGGCACTTCATCATGCTCTTTATGGCATATCTCATACATCAAGTCCCACTTGATTATGAATAATTATATTTATATACATATAACGTTTCTAAGACCGCCCCTCCGAGTTTCCCCACTGGGTGCACCCCTAAATGACCATCATCTTCCAGGGCCTATCTATACAAGACAACCTGGGCACCTATAACGCAAACCGTTGGGAAGCGGCCATATGCCTGCGGGAGAGTCAAGACCGCACCCGGAATCCCCTCACCAGCGCCGAAAATATAACATAATCGCTCATATGGCCTATGGACTATATCCACCCTGCATTCACTAGCCAGGGGGCATCACCAAGGGCGCGAACTTCCCTTATGATTTCATTTAGAGAGGTGTGTAAAAGTAAATTAGCATTTACCATATTCATGATTTAGTAAATTATCATTTACCATCATTATTGCCATTACCATTTCATTTCTTTCCATATATATATGTTCCATTTTATTCGAAAACATAATCATTTACATTTTTGTAAATACCTTATATTACACCCGGAGCCATACTTAATACATCTTATCGTTATAACCTCTATCAATAATTAAACTCTTAATTTATTTTCCCAAGATTCGTTTGGGGTATCATGATAAACCATCAAGACTAACATAACTCGATTGAGCTTCTAAAGTCTCCCGGATATAACACTAAGACTCCTAGTTTCATAATAATCAACTAGAAGAAAAGAATGCCCTAACATCAATTGGCATATCGCCGGAAAAGCCCCACATAACGTATTTCTAATCTAGGACGGTTACCCCTCTCATCTAGGACTCTAAAACTCTAATTTTACTTCATTCAAGAAGGTTCCTAGTCCCCATTGAGGAGAATAATACTTGGAAACAAAATAAAGTTTAAGGATGAAAAACAGGGGACCGGTCGACCGGTCATGAGACTGCAGTCGACCGCGTCTCCAAATTTTACCTAAAAAGAAAAGCAGAAAGCTCAGATTGGAGGGGTCGGTTGACCGGTCAGAGAATTGCGGTCGACCGCGCACAAAATTTATGTCTTTGTGGGAAAGCAGTAAGCCCTCCCGCGAAGGCCCGATCGATCGGTCCTGGGACCGTGGTCGACCGGTCATAACAGAGCTAGGGCTCTTTCTTTTTCCAAAAACCAAACCCAAGTGATGATTTAAATTTTCCCAAATCTCAAATCTCTTCCATTTTGAACTCAACCAAAAACCTTTATCTACCCAAAGATTATCCTACATGATTTATAACCATTATAATCCATAATTTTATCATCAAAACCAAAGTCTAGGTTTAAATACCATAATTTCCATTTTTGATCCCCAAATGCATATACATAAAAATCACACAATTTATTCATCTGAAATCACAAATTAGCAAGTAGAAAACTTGCCTTGAAGTGGGAAATATCAAAATGCTTTGAGTAGTAGCAACAATCCTCTTCAATCTTCATTTTCTCTCTTCTTTCTCCACTTTTCTCTTCTTCTCTCTTTCTCTTCTTTTCTCTCTAAGTTTAAGACATGAAATGAGGAAATGAAATAAGGGGCAAGACTTAAAATCGTGGCTTAAGTCTAAAGCCTCCAACTTAAGTGGTTAATACCACCTTAAAATGACTCCCAAACACGCGTTTAAGTTAAAACCAGGTAAAAGTTTCCCAAACCCAAAAATACAATATGGCACTTATTTTGACTGTCTCGGATATTCTGAGACTAACTGCACCCTCTAAATTGGCATCCGAAAATTTTATAATTTATTTTGAGTTCCAAATTTCATTTAAATCAAACTATCATTTTAAATACATGACACGATAAAACATACAACATGAGGATATTAACCTACACATACGGTAAATATGCAATATTCTAGTAAATATTAACTTCTAACTCATTAAATTAATATTTACTTCGATCCCAATATTTTATATAATTACCTTATGCGGTAAATTAATATAAAATTATCCTCCTAAAAGCGAGGGTTGTTACATACTCCCCCCACCCCCCCCCTTATGAGGGAATTTTTCCTCTAAAATTCAGGCATACCCTATACGCATAAAGGGTATACTATCTTAATCTATCATTCTATCGTCTTTAATAAACCCTTGTTATTACAGCGTCCCAAGATGGACTTAGACTAAGGTCGTCTCTAGCGATCTCAGTCTATAATCTTTGTACTCTGGCATAGCACGAAGTGTCCCTTACAACTACCAATTCTAACCTCCTACGGCGGAAAAATGATAACCACGCGACTCGGTGTAATTATTCTTACATTTGAATCGCATTACATCATACGTCAAGGTACTCACACCAACGATAAGTGGCTTAACCCCAACACTACTCAAATTCTCCTTGCATAGACGTAGCTCTTCAAAGCATATGGCTCAAAAGCCCAATCATTGAGGAATTATTCCAAGACCACTACAAGTCCAAGGGACCAATCGTTCACTGGCCTTATTCAATGAGTATGCAATTTACTCACCCGGTTACACAAGGCCACCCACAGTGCCATAGCTTAGAAAATGATTCAAATTCTTGTACGGAAAATTTCCATCCACAAAATTCATTGCTCCCGTCCATCTAATTATCCCAAGGCGTACATTCAAAGCATGTCTCTCGGCATTAAGTCAACTTCCTCCAATCATCCACCCACTTTAGGGTGGTAAAATATACTCCATTTCCATACAGATCTCATTTCTTCATGGAAACTTTACCCTTCTTCATTTCACTGCTACTCTTCTTCACGCGAGTAGGTGAAATGGTCAATCATAGATCGGAATGCTCTCGCTACAAAGTCTTCCGAGTCATGCTCGTTCTACTTGGCTTCCCATGCCATCAGTAATTTCTCCGATGGGTTTTCTACTCGACGTACCTACTACCCCAATCGTATTCCCTTAGAGAATGAGAAAAATCCGTTTGATAGTTCTTTAAGAACTCCAAACACCAACTCTATTCCTCCCACAACATATTGCAACAACTTGTTGCTCACGAGAAGGACCAAATTTCCTACCCAGGAAGTAATGCCTTATCTATTTAAGGTGATCACTACCACGATGAATTTTAATTAAAGCATAGGATAATACTTCCCACAAGTTTAAGCTTGTGAGATGCATAAAAAATGGGTTTATGCTCCAGTATTATTACTCCCCAACCTGGCAGAAACTTATTCATCAAATCCACCCTCGAGCTTACTATCACGGGCTTAGGAGTGAAGGTCAGCCCATCCATTAACTCCCTGAAAGTGCAGTCGCCTCATAACACCATATCTAAGAAAGGCCTAATCTCCTTTGGCCTAAACTACCAAACCTCTCGAGACCCCATAAATCTCGTTCCTAGGGATCTAATCCCTCATAGAGTTAACCCACAACTTATTCATGGTCAACTACTTACCGCCTTCCTAAATTAACATCACATACGCTAAAGACCTAACAACCTAATAATCCGAAAGTCTATCTATATAGATACTATCTAAATCATAAGCATATAATACTAAATAAATCCCTAGTGCATAAGACCTTACTCAACTTCTAACATTCGCTCGGGTTCATGCGTGGGACGTCTCGCCGAAGCGAAATTCAGACAAGGAACCCTTCCGTTACACTACTACGTCGCATTGTCGGTAATCGAGATATGACGGTCTAAGACACATAATCGGGACCGATAAGTTCTAATTTACAACCTTACTAACAAGATTTTACTTCTATGTTTTACCATTTAAAAAATCAAAATTTCGATTAATCGGACATTTACTTTCTGTAAAGTCTTTCAAACATATATCCCATTATATAAACATGGCCCTCTCATCAAGGCATAATCCAGAAGTCTCAATTCAAATTCATATCACAGTCTCCCTCACATCGATCAGAGGAGAGAACTATGTACAGTTCTTCTATCTCGCACTTTAGTAGCCCTTAATCACTCAACTACGTGATTCTCGGCTAAACCTTCCAACCCCACTTCCAGAAACAGAATAAAATAAAAGAAAGAAAAATAATAGCGCCTCTCCACTCACAACATCGTTAAGTGTTCATGCGGCAGAGTGTCTCGCAAAGCGAAATCCAAATAAGGAACCCCTTTGACACATGCCTACTTAACTAGTTGGTCATGGAGATAAAGCGTATCAAGCATAAACAAGTCAAACGAACAACCAAACACTCACGTAAGATAACACAACAAATAATAAAAAAAATCTCCTACCTACCTCGATCCATCTCTATAAAGTCTCAACCTGTATCCAGGAGAGATATTATAGAACAACTAGTTCAATTTTGAACTAGAAGTGAGATAGCCTTACAATTTTATTTGCTTGCTATCACCCCAAACCATCCAAAATATCTTTACTCGTATAATATACATAATTTAAGAGAAAGGAAAAATAGCATCTCTCCACTCCCAACGTCTTTAAGGTTCACGTGTGGAGCGTCCCGCAAAAGCGGAATATAAACAAGGCCCCCCTCCTATGCATTACTACTTAACCTTGTTGGTCGTGGAGATAAGGCATAACATCCACATACAATGCAAACAAATAATAAAACACTCAAACTAGGTAAGACATAATGCAAGTAACACATATAACCCATATACATTTAAATGTCATCACTCGCTTCATAACGAGTGAAGAAATCACAAAACTTCCCTACTACGGAAGTTATATAATTACCCTTATAATAACGTCAATGCTACCACAACTCGATATGCACACCCGATTCTAGAGAAAACACAATACTACTCCATCTTATTATGGGGGATGCACCACCCACAACAAGGGTGGAATTCCCACCCATTCTTGCTAATCATTCCGGTTAGTTACTAGTGGTTCTCAGACACCGTATTCGAGCCTTATCCGAACCAATATTCTTCTATTAACTCCCGACTAGGCAATCTATCATTTCCCTAGTCATCCAATCAACACAATCTAAATGAGTGGTTCTCCACTCTACGTTATAGCCATTGTTCCGACCATGGCTGACAACAATTTCACACGCAATCCTTTTTTCTTCTTCAACAAAAGAGAGCACGCTATCGGCCTCCCCTTTTCGTATAACTCCTCATTCACTATCGGCCTCTGACCGAACCTCATGTGAACATTTGAGAATCTACCTTCTCATCAATCCAATTATCCCAGAGAAACATTATATTAAAAATGTCCCTCGGGTGTCACCATGGGCAAAACTTTATGCACCAATAAACGTGGTGACTACATTCCCACCATTTCAACACTACTCCTATGAGTGAAGGATTTTTCCTCCATCCTTTTCATTTGGGTACTTCCATACCCCTCCCAAGTCCAATGCTCCTGGACCTTATACATTCGCTGTAATTAGTAGTTGCAGCATCGAGACAAAGAAATGCTACAAAAGGGAGCGACCTCCAAAACGGTCCTCATCCCTGACTACATCTTACAGTTCCTATTAATCCCATCTCACGATGCCTTCAAAATAACCTTCCCTGGCGCCCTCCTCAAACGACCCACTAATCTCACACGAATACGCAAAAGATTCAATGAGTTCTACCTCATGGCAGAAGAACGAAATCTCACAAGAGAAATCTACGATCTTAATCCTAGGGATCTATGTCAAGTCAAAAGCAACGCTAAAGATGTAACGCGTACACACAGATTCCTAAGGACTCTAGAACTTGATGTTCTGATACCATCTGTGACAACCCGCCAATCTGAAATAGGGGTGGCCAGCCCGATACTCCAAAATAACGGAATCATGGATGGAATCATTCTCAGCATCACAACAAAAATAGAAGTATGCGGGATAACAACTCCATTTTTCAAAAAAACGGGTTGTCAAAAATTTTAATTTTAAAATTTATAAAAGAAAGCAACTTAACAACCCAATAAATAGGAAGTGGAAATCCAAGCTAAGTTATATTACTTACACCCGATACAATAAGGGACCGAATATGCTGTCGGTCACAGATGCATACAATGAGATAAAACATGTTAATGTAAATTACATAATACATTTCATTAAGCAATTACAAAAGCTTGGTCCTCTCGCCCGAGTAAAAAGAGACCCGATCATAGCTAGAATACAAAAATGAAAATGTCTATACTAAATCTGTCCTGTAATACCCGCAAAGCATCACGGCTCGCCAAAAACACTGGAATAGAAAAGACAATGCAGGCGTCCTTTGCGGCGAAACACGTGAGCGGAGACAAGATGCATATACAACAAGAAATATGAACGGGTTAGGGCCCGGTTTTATATGATTACGAGATGAATAAAAAGTCTGACAGTTATGAATGATGAATTATGAAGAAAGAGAAATTAGAATCTACCTACACATATTAAAACATAAGCTAAGCAGGAAAAATAAAATGAGTAACATTAATCTGAAACATCATCATATGCACCAATTATCTCATATATCTATTCCTTAACAGGAAATATATATATAATCAAAATCTTATGCTCTTTATGGCATCTTTATCTCACTTTTACATTTTGTAAAAATTCTTTCCTTATCACGAAATTAATCATTTTCAAATGCTCTTTGTGTCATTTATATGTGCTCTTTGTGGCACTTCATCATGCTCTTTATGGAATATCTCATACATCAAGTCCCACTTGATTATGAATAGTTATATTTATATACACATAACGTTTCTAAGACCGCCCCTCCGAGTTTCCCCACTGGGTGCACCCCTAAATGACCATCATCTTCCAGGGCCTATCTATACAAGACAACCTGGGCACCTATAACACAAACCGTCGGGAAGCGGCCATATGCCTGCGAGGGAGTCAAAACCACACCCGGAATCCCCTCACCAGCGCAGAAAACATAACATAATCGCTCATATGGCCTTTGGACTATATCCACCCTGCATTCACTAGCCAGGTATCACCAAGCGCACGAACTTCCCTTATGATGTCATTTAGAGAGGTGTGTATAAGTAAATTAGCATTTACCATATTCATGATTTAGTAAATTATCATTTACCATCATTATTGCCATTACCATTTCTTTTCTTTCCATATATATATGTTCCATTTTATTCAAAACCATAATCATTTACATTTTTGTAACTACCTCATATTACACCTGGAGCCATACTTAATACATCTTATCGTTATAACCTCTATGAATAATTAAACTCTTAATTTATTCTCCCAAGATTCGTTTGGGGTATCATGATAAAACATCAAGACTAACATAGCTCGATTGAGCTTCTAAAGTCTCCCGGATATAACACTAAGACTCCTAGTTTCATAATAATCAACTAGAAGAAAAGAATGCCCTAACCTCAATTGGCATATCCCCGAAAAAGACCCACATAACGTATTTCTAATCTAGGACGGTTACCCCTCTCATCTAGGACTCCAAAACTCTAATTTTACTTCATTCAAGAAGGTTCCTAGTCCCCATTGAGGAGATTAAATATTAGAAACAAAATAAAGTTTAAGGATGAAAAATAGGGGACCGGTCGACCGGTCATGAGACCGCGGTCGACCGCGTCTCCAAATTTTGCCTAAAAAGAAAAGCAAAAAGCTCAGATTGGAGGGGCCGGTCGACCGGTCAGAGAATTGCGGTCGACCGCGCACAAAATTTATGCCTTTATGGGAAAGCAGTAAGCCCTCCCGCGAAGGCCCGGTCGACCGGTCATAACAGACCTAGGGCTCTTTCTTTTTCCAAAAACCAAACCCAAGTGATGATTTAAATTTTCCCAAATCTCAAATCTCTTCCATTTTGAACTCAACCAACAACCTTTATCTACCCAAAGATTATCCTACATGATTTATAACCATTATAATCCATAATTTTATCATCAAAACCAAAGTCTAGGTTTAAATACCATAATTTCCATTTTTGATCCCCAAATGCATATACATAAAAATCACACAATTTATTCATCTGAAATCACATATTAGCAAGTAGAAAACTTGCCTTGAAGTGGGAAATATCATATTTCTTTGAGTAGTAGCAACAATCCTCTTCAATCTTCATTTTCTCTCTTCTTTCTCCACTTTTCTCTTCTTCTCTCTTTCTCTCCTTTTCTCTCTAAGTTTAAGACATGAAATGAGGAAATGAAATAAGGGGCAAGACTTAAAATAGTGGCTTAAGTCTAAAGTCTCCAACTTAAGTGGTTAATACCACCTTAAAATGACTCCCAAACACGCCTTTAAGTTAAAACCAGGTAAAAGTTCCCAAAACCCAAAAATACAATATGGCACTTATTTTGACTGTCTCGGACATTTTGAGACTAACTGCACCCTTTAAATTGGCATTCGGAAATTTTATAATTTATTTCGAGTTCCAAATTTTATTTAAATCAAACTGTCATTTTAAATACATGACACGATAAAACATACAACATGAGGATATTAACCTACACATACGGTAAATATGCAATATTCTAGTAAATATTAACTTCTAACTCATTAAATTAATATTTACTCCGATCCCAACATTTTATATAATTACCTTATGCGGTAAATTAATATAAAATTAGCCTCCTAAAAGCGAGGGTTGTTACAATTATTTGAAAGAAATGCAATCCATTCTTTTAATATAGTCCAACACCTCAGTTGATTTTTATATTTATTTATATAAAGACCTTTTTAAAATCTTCAATTCACGAAATAATTGATTTCTATAAATATCACAATTATTTTCATGTGTTAAATATCCTTCTTGCTTAATATAATAACTATTTAAAATATCATCAACTATAGTTTATAACTTATTCAAATCAAACAAAAATCCAAAAGTATCCTCTTATTTTTTAAATATTGTTCAAATCTAGTTCTAAGTAACATAAGTGCTTGATCTATTACAGGTAAGAAATATTTAACTCTAAACAATTCTTTCTAGTTGATTGTCAACTTCTGTCACTAGAATTCTCATCAAAATACCTTTTTCTATAAATATTTTCTTTTTCACGAAATATGGGTTCAACTTCCATTTATTTAACCTTATATATAGCTTCAATCTTGGAGGATTTAAATCCGTTTGCTCGTTCATTTTCAAAATAAGAAACAGATCATTTTAAAAGATTCAAAGTAACTTCAATATCCATGTTATATGTGTATAAAAGTTTGCTAACTTTAGTGATCGCATTCAATATTTTGTACCAAATAACCATACCAAAAATAAAATCAATAATACCAAAATCATTAGTTAGTATGCCATCACAAATATTTTTTAAAGGAAAAATGGTGTGAAAAACTAGGAAGGGAGATGGGAGGAAACTACCAAATTTTGTTTTTTATTCCTATCTTGCTTCTCACTTATGTGTGTGTAAGCGTGAGAGAAGTGAAAGAGAGAGAGGAAGAAAAAATAGAGATAACAATGGGAGGGAGGGAGAGATCCATGGCTTTTTAGGGTTGTGGGTGGGTTAGTGTGTTAAAATGGGTGGGTGAGTGTGTTTGGACTTTTGGGAGGTCCTTTTTAAATGGTGAAAATGTGTAGTATTAGAGTGGGTTTATTTTATTTTATTATTTTTTGGGGGGAGGGGGGGGGGGGGGTGTGTAAGTGGTAAAATCTAATTTTTTTTATAACTACATTTTTTAAATAATTTTTCTTTATACCTATTTTTTATACTTCTATTTTTAAAATTCTGGGGCCTCGATTAATCATGGGATCCTAGGCGATGACCTAGTTGGCCTACGCCTAGAACCGACATTAGTCATATCATATATATTTTTAAAGGAAAACATGGAGATAAGTCCTTAGACTCTTTAGAAATTAACGATAAGTACAAGTGAAAACAACTTTGTCAATAAGTCAACTTGTGTTATAATTATTAATGTAGATACAGTTACACTGATTAATATAGATATAATAACACTTATTAACGTATATATAGTTACACTTATTAATGTAGACAGTGTTACAATGATTAAATACAATTCCACTTGTAATTGTATTTATATTAATAAGTATGATTGTATCAACATTAATAAGTTTAACTATATCGTTTGCACTAATAGTTAATTAATTGAAAATTTTATGGGTTTAAGATACCGAAATGATTGGAGCTTGAGGTATCCCCTATTTATCACCCCTCAATGGCATCCTTCAATTTCAAGTAGTGGCGTGTGTTGTGGCCACGATCTCTGTTCAACCGACAGTATTTGGACTTGTCCCTCTTGTCATCCCCAGTCCTCGTAGACTTTAGCTGAGGTAAGATGTCTACAGTTTCTGCAGGTGTGAATACCTCTTCCACAATGGTCGTGATGAGAATGAAATGTTTGGCCTCTAAAGGCCCACCTTTCTTAGCCCCCTCCTTCCTCTTATTGGCCTCAGCTGCTCCTGAGATCTCCCTAAGGCAGGATAAGATATCCTTCCTCTTTCCTTACTAGGTAGAGTATATGGCATGCCTTGCTGAGATAGCATCACTAATATTCATATACTTTTAATCTCTTTAGAGAAGCTCAGTCACGGACTTTGGAGGCTTCTTGCTAAAGGATCTCAGCAAGTCTTCTGAAGTGAGGCTTGATATGAAAGCGACCAAAAAATTGAATCATTCAAATCATAGACCTAGAGGGTTTCCTTGTTAAACCTCTTGGCGTAGTCCCTGAGGGATTGCCCGGTCTTCTGTCTAAAATAGAGGAGGTAAGTGACTTATTTCCTCATTTTTTGAGCCCCAGTGAAATGACTGACAAAGGATCTTACCAACCGTGTGAAGCGTGTAATGGTTCTTGGTTTGAGCTTAGCAAACCAGTGTCTAGTTGTTCCCCTCAAGATAGCCCAAAAGGCTCGACACAGGACCTCATCTGGGGTATCATGAATATCCATTAGCGATATGTAGGATTCCAAATGATCGATGGGGTCCATGGACCCATTGAATGGTTCAATATTAAGCATCTTCCACTTTGGTGGAAGAGAAAATGTTGAATGTCATTAGATAACAGAGATAACATCTTTTGAAGGGCCACCTCAATGGTGTTGGGAGTTTGACTTTTGTATTCGTTGAGGAAATTCTCCAACTAGTCTTGCGTCTTTTTTAATCTCACTAACACATGATTTAATTAGATTTCATTTATCTCATATTCATGCTACTAATATTTTTTACAAGTATTTCTTATTTTGTGTATTTCTCTCTTATTTTACAGCTATTTCGTGCAAGTGAATGCTAGAGAGAAACTGTAATAAAGAAAGAAAAGAAGGAAAGGAAATGAAAGTGCATTAAAGTAATTTTTCACTTAAATCCGAATGCGGAGCCTAAAGAACATTTAAAGAGCTTTAATCCACGAGCACACTGGAAGAAATGACACCCAATTCTGAGCTACGGTTAAGAAGTTACGTACAATTGAAATTGAAAGAAGATCCAGTTACAGAAGTGTAATTTCATCATCATGCAAACCGGTTTGGAGCTCATGGGATCGGTTTGATACAGTGAACCGATTCGGGTATCAAGCAAACCAATGCGAATGACATGTCCACAAAAATTGATGTTTATCCCAATTTTTAATAAGAGTTGTCTTATTTTAAAACACTCTCAAAAACATTACTAGTCATCAAAGTTTTGTAATTAGACTTATGTTACATTAGTTTTGACCTATTTTTTCATACTTGAGAGGCAAGAAAGAAGGGTTGCAAGAAGAACAGTAAAAATCATCCATTGTTGCCATATTTTTGCTCATATTCTTAATTCAAGTATTACCTTATTCTCTTATCTTTTCAAAGTCGCATATTTAGGTTATAATTGTTCTTTTTCTGAGTTTGTGATTAAATATATTTGCGTTCTATATATCATCATATTTCCATACAACATGGAAACCATGCATAAGGTTAATTATTCCATATCCGGCTAAGTTGTAATGCCCCGACCCAAATTTATGGGTTACTCGTAGTCAACCCGATCCAACCTGAGCGTTAGGTGTGCAGTGA
Organism: Sambucus nigra; assembly: GCA_949130495.1. Taxonomy (NCBI): domain Eukaryota; kingdom Viridiplantae; phylum Streptophyta; class Magnoliopsida; order Dipsacales; family Adoxaceae; genus Sambucus; species Sambucus nigra. The sequence goes on from OX422210.1 coordinate 425,851,511, forward strand.
AATGAAATAACCTATATAATGTTACTAGTCCAGTTTTATTTTAATTAATATATCACTTGTTTAGCATCCGATTCAAATTTCAAGTTCAAACTATGTGAAGGACTCGTAGAAAGCGTGCCCAAAGTCCAAGCATACAGAGCCACTAATGTAAAATTAAATAGAATACTTACATGTATAACGTTCTCAAAAATCGAACCCGTACCTAGACTTCCATAACAAAGACGACGGTGTGAGCCAATGCTCAGTGTGAAATATGCAAAAATAGTATAGAATCGAACGGAAGAAACAGATTTAATACACCTTAGTTTTGAGAATTTATTTTTATATTAATTTGCCACGTGGGTTAGTTATATAAATAAAGGAAATTGGAGTAAATATTAATTTTAGTAATTTAAGAGTTAATATTTATGAGTATTGCATATTTACCTTTACGCGAATGTAAATAGTGTAATATTATGTTATTGTTGAATCACTATGCTTTGAGGCGACGGGTATAATTTATATTCCAATTAGATTATAATTAGAATGTTAATATGATGTTGGAATAGAAAATAATGAACGATTTCTCAGATGTCATTTTAGAGGGCGCGATTAGTCCGGGAAGGGTCGAGATAGTCAAAATAAGTGCCAGGGTTATTTTTGGGTTCCGGGGTACTTTTATCTAGTTATGGCTTAAATATGATGTTACGAGTCATTTTAAGTATGTAGTAGCACTAAATGTTAGACTTAATGTATTTGAGTTACATTTAGGTATTTAGTCTTGCAAGAGTGTTTATACCTCATTTGTGTATTTTCTAAACCTAGAAGTTAGAGAGAAGTGAGAGCTTGAGAGAAAGAAGAGAAAGAGAAGAGATTGTCCATTTGAGCTTGGAATCGTTGCTACGAGGAAGAATCCAAGACTCCAACAACAAGGAAAGTATAACACTTGCAATACCTTATGATTATGTTGAATAAATTGTGTGATTAGTTATTGTTCTTAAGATTTCACCCAGTTAGGGTTTGATTGAGTTGTTGTTCAAACCTCCACCTAGATAAGTTAGATATGATTTGAAGTTGTATATTCTTACGTGATCATATAGGAATGATTTTTTGATAATATTGGTTCATGATAGTTGGTGTAGAGGGAAGAAGAAGAGTTTGGGATTTAGGTTTTGTAAGTAAAAATGAGGAATGGCCGAGTGATCTGGTGTGACCGGTAGACCACGACCAAGCCGCCGGTCGACCAGCCCTAAAGGGCAAAGCCTATTGGTTGCCTAGCAAGGCAAATTTCAATTACGTGGTCAATCGGGGGTCAGGGGTCGGTCGACCGGTACTCTATTTTCATCCCAAGAATTGGACTTTCTTTCTACTCCTTTTCCTTTGGGTTTAAGGCTTAGGAACCTTCTCTTAGGAGGTATTGAGAAGTAATAATATCATATAAGGAGAGTGGTACTCTAGGATAGTACGGGAGTGTCTGGGATTATTTTGAGGACTATTTATAATGGTATAATGTCTCATTTCGTCTAGTAAATGAGATAAGGACTAGTGTAGGATCGGGTAGTGTGTGATGGACCTTCGAGGGCTAGAATGATAATAATTATCTCTTATAGCCAAAATTGTATGTACCTTTGGTTTCAAAATTTAAGGACCGTATGTTTAACTTAATATAGTTTGTAACTATGGTACATTTATACATACCTCTCTAAATACTATCGTATGGGAAGTACGCGTTAAAGGTGAATCCCCTGGCTAATGATGCAGGCAGAGTATAGTCCTCAGGCCATGATACCGGTTGTTACATTGTATGGCTGTATGGTTCGAAGTGATGTAATTCCGGGTATTGTTATGACTCACTGTCGAAGGTATATGTTCTCTTCCCACGTATTGCGATTTAGGATACCCAGGTCGTCTTTGTTATAGGCTCTAGAAGATGATAGTATTTAGGGGCGCATCCAGTGGGGTGACTCCCGAAAGGATGGTCTTAGAACCTTTATTATTATGATTGTAACTGTTCTCATTGAAATGGTATTTCACCCAAGTGATTAATTAACTGAAGTAAACTGTGAATTAACTTAAATGGCTCATGGTCCCTAATGACTTTTGACTTATGAATATGTTTCCAACTGATAAACTTATCATGTGGAATATAGTTAGGTTACTCCTATTAAGTAGATGGGTAGTTTAACATAGAATGAATTGTACGCGTTAGGATGTGCACTGAGAAGAGAGCTGAGGATGATTTCTTAAATGAAGAGAGAATTGTATTATTTATGATAATAGTATTCATACTGTCGTGCATTTATACTCATGTATATCATATCAAACTGGGCCCTGACCCGTTTGTATTTCTCTTTCTTGTGTGGTTCTTATATACGTTCAGGTGATCCATCGCCTGGGAGCCCGATGTGACTTCCCTTCCCAGTGTTAAGGAGCTATGGCATTTTGCGGATGTTGTAGGACTTTTATAGTAGATGCATTATTTCTTTTGATACTCTAGCTATGATATGTCTGTATATTTGAGTGTGTTGCCCAAGTTTAGTATTCATATATAATGTCATACTTGGTGTAATCTTTTGTATTCATTCTGTTAACCGACGGCTTATTCGGTTATATTTTATAGAAATGTTGTTAAACTGTTATGTGTATATAAATATCAACCTTTTGTCATAAACTGATTTATGGAAATTGGTTTTATCAAATTTACAAAATTCTATATGACATCTATTTTCAAAATATTTGGTGGTTGTCTCGTATTATTATTTTGCGACAGTTATGCTAAGAATTGACCATTTAAGATTCATGTTCTATTGGATTGATTGGCTGGCCACCTCTTATTTTAATAAGAAGGGTGTCACAAATGGTATCAGAGCATCAGGTTCTAGAGTCCTTAGGATCTATGAGGACTTATCACGTTCCACTGTATCGTTCTTTGATATAAAGCCCTATTATTAGGATTGTTTTGCTTATCTGTGTTTACGATTTTCCCGTAAGGATAAATTGTTTTGACTGTATATTGATTCAGTTGCTTTTTATCTCAGATGCCACCTAGACGAGGTCACCCGGCAAGGTTAAATAGAGTAGAAGATGATGTAGAGCCCCCACCACTACAAGGCACTATAAATGCGACGGAGGTGGCTAATATTGTGGCCCATGCGGTAAACGCTGCAATGACCGCTATGGCGTAACAATTTCCCCAAGCTCGAAAATCGGTAGCACCGGTGGCTCAAGCCCATACGGGACCTTCGACATGGGAAATAATTAGAGAATCCTTCCTGAAAGGTCACCCTCCAGAATTTCAGGTTGCCGCTAATGTCATTATTGCAAATAAATGGAAGAAAGATGTTCAACACCATCTTCGCAAGGTGGAATGCAGCGAAGAGCAAAAACAGATTCTCGCCAATTTTAAACTCGTGGGAGCATCTCTCCAATGGTGAGAGTTGGTGACCACTCCAGAATAGAGGGATAAGATGACGATCTTGTAATTTTGGGCCTTATTTGATCGAAAGTACTTTCCTTGAGCAATCCAGAAGGAGATGAGGAGGAAGCTACAAGATGTAATTCAAGGTAAGCGAACGGTGGCGGAATATGAAGAAGAATTTACTCTCTTGGAAAACTTTGTACCGGACGAGGTAAATCCATAAGAAAAGAGGATTTTAAAATTTGTTGGGGGATTGAGTTAGAGGATAAGGCGGCACCTTTTGGGAAACCTCGACTTTGCAAACTTTCGGTGATGTGATAATTGCAGTTTTACTCCATTGCCAGGATCACCGCCTTCATTTGAAGGTGAGTAAGAAGATAGGAGATTCTGGTCAATCAAGTAAACCAGGAGGGAATGGTGCCGGTGGAGCACTACCACCACCACAGAAATCTGGGAATAAACATAAGGAGCGGGACCTCCAGCGAGGGGACTTAGCTAAGAAGTAACGCTTTAGGGATTTCAACTTTAGCGGAGGCTATTTTAGGCACGGTCAGGGTGCTCAGAAACAGCAACAGTTGGGCCAACCGGGCCAAGATGGCAGAGGGAATAATGGGGGTCGAGGCCAACAGGGCCAAGGCATGGGGAAATTTTGAAATAATAACTGAGGACGATATCTGGAGGGTTTTGCGGGCCGTTATTTTCAGTGCGATGAGACAGACCACATGAAGAGAGCTTATCCACAGTTGAACAGGGGGAATTTCCAGGAGGCCCTCAGAATCCACAGGCACAGCAACAACCTCCAGCACCTATTCCAGTCATCCCATTGCAACAAGGACAACTTCAGTTTGGACGCATGTACAACATCCAAGATGCTTTGTTTCCTCCAGCATAGTTAGCACCGCCAGCTATTGAGGGTAAATTTCCCATCCAGGGGTTTGTGGGTCGGGTGTTATTTGACACTTGCGCCACACACTCATTTATTACTAAGAAATTTGCTCTTTCGATAGGATTGTTTAAGTTTGCTGAAAGTACTTTCACTATCGTCGAGTCTTCTATAGGTGATGGTTCACTTATACTTTTTATTTATAAAGGGGTGGGAATAGACCTTGGTAGATTACGTTTTGAGGTTGATTTGCTCGTCCTGGATATGGTCGGGTATGATGTAATTTTTGGAATGGATTGGTTAGTAAAGTATCGGGCCATGTAAATTATTATGGGAGGAGTATAGTTTTTGCCATTCCGGGGCAAGAAATGCTTGTAGTGGGTATGCCTATCCGGGGGGAGGTTTGAGCACCCACTTGTATTGTATGAAGGAAGAGACTTTACAAGAAATTATGATTTCCTTAGACTCGATTCCAGTTGTTAGGGAATTTGGAGATGTCTTTCAGGAGATCCCTAACTTACGTCCTAGTCGTGAGATTGAATTCGTAATTGACCTAGCGTCGGGAACCAGGTCGATTGCGCGAGCTTTGTACCGTATGGCTCCTTTATAAATGAGGGAGTTAAATGATCAAATTCAACAACTGTTGGGGCAGGGGTTCATTTGGCGTAGCACGTCGCCATGGGGTTCCCTTGTATTATCATGAGGAAGCGAGATGGTTCCCTCCGGTTATGTGTCGACTACCACGAATTGAATAAGGTGACCATCATAAATAAATACTCGTTACCTCGAATCTATGATTTTTTTGATCAATTAAGAGGAGTGTCGTAATTATCTAAAATAGATTTGAGGACTGGTTATCATCAGTTATGAATCTGAGAGCAAGAAGTGTCGAAAATTGCATTCTTAACAAGGTATGGGTCCTACGAGTTTTTGGTTATGCCCTTTGGGCTAACTAATGCTCCCGCGGTATTTATGGACGTATTTCGGGACTTTCTAGACCAATTTTTGATCATGTTTATTGATAACATTTTAGTATATTCTCGAACTGAAGCTGATCATGCCGAACATTTGCGATTGGTCCTGCAGACAATATGGGATCATCAGCTTTATGCTAAGTTCGAGATATGGGGCTTTTAGTTGCAGGAAGTGCAATTTTTTAGGCATATCGTAACAGTCGAAGGTGTTTCCATGGACTCGAGCAAGGTTGCAGCGGTGATGGAATGGGATCAACCTACAACTACAATGGAGAACTGTAGCTTTCTGGGTTTGGTGGGATACTATTGCCATTTCATTAAGGGTTTCTCCAAAATTATTGGCCCTTTAACGAACTTGACCCAGAAAGGAGTATGATTTGTTTGGGATAACTCCTGTCAGCTGGATTTTGACAAGCTGAAGGATAAATTAACTTTTGTTGTTGTTCTCTCGTTGCCAAAATCGGGAGTAGACTATTTGGTTTTCACATATGCTTCCCTATAAGGATTAGGGTGTGTATTACAACAGGATCATAAGGCCACTGCATATGCATCTCGTAAGCTTAAGCCCCATGAAATAAACTATCCCACACATGATTTAGAGATTTCCGCAGTGGTGTTTGCCTTGAAGATATGGAGGCACTACCTTCTGGGGGAGAGATGTAGTCTTTTCACGGACCACGTGTCGTTACAATATTTGTTCTCGTAGAAAGACCTAAATATGCGGCAAGCCCTCTCTTCAAGAATCCTCCAAGAAACTAAGGAGAATTCTCTTTCTCCTCTTGCGTATCATTGACAATGCCTGCTACTAATCAATTGATTCCTCCAAATCCACCTGATTCTACATGGACCAAATCATTCGCGAGTATCCTCATGAACCAACAACCAAAAGATCTGGCATTGAAGAGTCCGACCAGGTTTAAGGGAGAGCCTATTGTTATGTTCTCTCAAGAAGACATTGAAGCCCTAGCTTAACCTTTTAAACATTCAATTGTGGGGAAATTCTCTCATGGAAGACCTCCAATTGATTATATTCGGAAAATATTCCAAACATTTTCCCTGAAATCTGCATTTTCGATTGGGCTTCTTGACTCAAAGCATATCTTGATTAGATTAAATAGTGGAGAAGATTATGTTAGACTTTGGCTAAGAGACATCTGGTACATTGGGAAGTACCCTATGCGTACTTTTAAGTGGACAACTGAATTCAAACCAGATGAAGAAAGCCCTATAGTTCTAGTGTGGATTAATCTCCCCAACCTTCCATTACATTTCTATGCGAAATCAGCTTTATACTCTATTGCCCAACTTGTGGGAAAACCTCTTAAGTTAGATGCATCTACAGCCTCTATATCCAGACCTAGTTTGGCTAGAATTTGTGTTGAAATAAACATTATGAGAGAAAGAATTAACAAAATTTGGATAGGTAGTGGCAGTTCTGGTTTCTGGAAAAATATAGTATATGAAAACTTTCCTTCTTTCTGCGATTACTGTAAGAAACAAGGGCACTCAGAAAGCAAATGTATGATCAAATTCCCTCAATTAAAGCCCAAGAGAGATGTGGCCAAAAATCAATCCAAGAGTGAGGGAATTCAAGAAGTGCCCAAAGAAACTGTTACTAAGATACCTGCTGAAAAAGAGCCTCAATTGGATACAACAGCGAATCAAATAGCTGTCTATATTTCGGGAATAGCAGACAAGGTGGATCCTAATTTTTTTGACTCGAGAATTGAAGGTACTCAACTTGCTAGATTAACTAATAGGTTTGATGTCTTACAAGATGACAATATTTCGATCCCAGAAAAAAGAACCTAGAGTATCAAACCACCTACTCAAGAGAAGGAGAAAAGAGAGATCAAGAGGTGCTGCTGCATTCTCAAAATCTGAATTCTGAAGAAACATACATTGTTAACCAAATAAACCTTTCACCAAAAGCTTCTAAATTACCTCCAGCAGTGAAACATCCAGCGTCTATGAAAGATAATGTATCTGACACTGAAGTCTCTTTAAAAAAGTCTCTTAAGATTGAGGAGTTGTTTAGGTTTGCAAAATGGTTTGATGACAAATGGAAGGGTATTCAGAAAGAAAAAGAAGAAAAGGAAAAAACAAAGAAAGGTCCAGATATATCCAGGGCCCATTCAAAGATATCAAAGCAAGGTAATTCTTCTAAGCAAGCTCCTTTTGATCCTCTATTCAGAAGAATCACCAGACAATCAGGTAAGTCCTCTTCCTCAAACTTTAACTCTTCTGTCTAAATGCTGAATTTCATTTATTGGAATATTAGGGGTGTTGCCAATAAAGCAACTAATAGAAGATTGAAAAATCTTATTAGGAAATACAAACTTCCTTCTATTTCCCTATTAGAACCTAAAGTAGGTATTGATAAAATATCTAAATATAAACTTAAGTGGAAATTCCCTTATAATGCATCTAATATATCTAATAAAATTTGGTTCTTTTGGCAAAATGAATTAAAAGTCAGCATAACCTATAACACTGATCAACTTCTCTTTCTTAAAGTTAAATTTGATTACTTGAATTCCTCTATATTTTTGGTCTTAATATATGCCAAATGCACTGCGCTGGAAAGAAAAAGCTTATGGCTTGATATTTGTCAGTTAACTTCTCAAAATTCAAATATGCCTTGGCTTATAATAGGAGATTTTAATGTTGTCTCGAAACAGGAAGAAAAACTAGGTGGATCTGATATAGATTTTCATTCTATGGAGGATTTTAATGATATGATTACTACTTGTTCTTTGACTGATCTTGGTTACACAGGATCTAGATTTACCTGGTCTAATAATTGTATTCATGGTACTATATTTTGTAGATTAGACAGAGGTTTGGTAAATATGCATTGGCTTAATAAATTTCCATCCACTACTATCTCTCATTTACATAAGGCATGTTCTGACCATTGCCCTGTGCTTCTGTCTATAAAAAGTCAGCTTGATGATCTGCCTAAACCTTTCAAGTTCTTATCTATGTGGTGTATTCAATCTAATATGAAAGATATTAGTCAGCAATCTTGGAACTGTGATGTTAATGCCCCTCCGATGAAACTTTTCTCTATTAAACTTAAAATTCTTAAAGAGAAACTTAAAATTTGGAATAAAGAAGTTTTTAAAAATGTGTTTCAATCTGTCAGTGATCTAGAAGATGAAGTTTTGATTAAGGAGCAGGCTTTTGAGCACAATCCTTCTTCATCTTCTAGAACTGAGTTATTTAAAACTAGAGCTAATTTGAATATCACTTTACAAAGGGAGGAAAGCTTTTGGTTCCAAAAAAGTAACAAAAAATGGCTTAAACAAGGGGATCTGAATACTAAACTTTTCCATGCTTCTGTTAAGATCAGTCATAGAAGATTGAACATAACCAAGATTAAAGACTCCCATAACAATTGGATTGATAAACAAGAGGACATTGATAGAATGTTTGTATCCCACTTTCAAAATATCTGGAAATCTGATCTTATCAATATTAACAATAATTTCCTAAATGTTATCGATAAAGCTATTTCTGAAGAGGATAATAAAAACCTTTCTGCTTTCCCATATGAAGAAGAGATTCTTAGTGCCATAAAAAATATGAATATTGCCAGTGCTCCTGGCCCTGATGGTTATGGGGGAGAATTCTATTATAAGTATTGGGATATCATAAAGCATGATCTTAAAAAGGCCATTCACTCTTTTTTTGCTGGAGTTGAAATTCCTAAAAGCTGGTCAGCTACGAATATTGCTCTTATCCCCAAAGTTGATAATCCTATAAATTGCTCTCAATTTAGACCTATAAGTTTATGTAACTTCTCTAATAAAATTATATCTAAGATTCTTAATGACAGAGTAGCTGAGATTCTTCCTAAAATTATATCCCCTAACCAATCTGGTTTTGTAAAAGGGAGAAGTATAAACGATAACATTCTACTTGCTCATGAGTTATCTCAAACTATAGGCAAAAAAGTTCGCGGTCATAATGTTATTATGAAATTAGACATGGAAAAGGCTTACGATAAAGTGTATTGGCCTTTCCTATGTCAAGTTTTGAGGAAATTTGGTTTTAATGAAATGTTTATAGACGTGATTTGGTGGTTAATTTCTAATAATTGGTTCTCTGTTTCCATAAATGGGCAAAGTAAAGGACTTTTTCAATCTTTTAGAGGGCTTAGGCAAGGTGACCCCCTGTCTCCTAGCTTGTTTATTATAGCTGTTGAATGTTTAAGTAGGAATATAGATAATTTGTTCAATAATGGTAAAGCTATTCCTTTTTCCCATCCTAGAAATTGTAATCTGATTTCTCACTTGGCTTATGCTGATGATATTATAATCTTTGCTAATGGGAATAAGAAAAGTTTAATCGCTATTTCTAAATTGCTTAAAACCTATGAAAATACCTCTGGTCAGTCTATAAACATATCTAAAAGCTCTAATTATATTGATAAAAATCTCTCCCCTTCTATTAGAACTAAGATGGGAACCAATTCTGGTTTATCTATCAAAACATTGCCCATGAAGTATTTAGGTTGCAACATTAATAAAGGGAGAATTAAGTTGTCTCAATTTTCTGATCTTATGATCTCTATTAGAGAGAAGCTTAATTCTTGGTCGTCTAAATTAATATCCCAAGCTGGTAGGGCTACTCTGATTAGAAGTGTTCTTTTATCTATCCCTATTCACATCATTTCTGTTATTTGCCCCCCTAAAACTATTATTAAAAGATTGCACAATATCTTTTCTAAATTTTATTGTGGTGGTGTTAAGAAAGATAAACCTTACCAATGGTCTAAATGGTATGACATGTGTTTTCCGTTTGAAGAAAGTGGATTAAATTTTAGAAGAATGGAAGATATCATTAATGCTTCTAGCATGAAATTGTATTGGAAGTTTTTATTTGATAAAGGTATTTGGGCTTATTTTATGAGAAATAAATATCAGGATAACATGTTTTTGAAGTCTGGTTCCTCCACTATTAGAAGAATTAAATCTATTTCTAGCATAGCGGATGATCATATTGACTTTGACAATCAAAAATGGATTCCTTCGTACTCTGGTGATTTCTCTTTGAAAGAAGAATTTCAAATATGTAGGAAAAATAATCCAATTTCTCTCACTTGGAAAATAAATTGGTCTATAGAATGTCCCATAAAAATTTCTAATTTCATTTGGAAATTATTGAATAATTTTGTGCCTTTTGAGACTGAAATCCAAAAAATTGGTATAAGACTTGCTCCGGTTTGCAGGGAATGTTTAGCTAATGATGATAGCGACAAACATGTGTTGCTAGATTGTAATTTAGCAAAAAAAGTATGGCAATATTTTTGTCATCTTTTCAATGTTACTCCTAAAAATACTTCTTGTAGGGCTATGATTTTATCTTGGTGGATGACTAAAAATAACAAAGATTTTCTAAAAATTCTTTATGCCATAACTCCTAAAATTATTTTTTGGGAAATATGGAAGGCTAGAAATAGATTGGTTTTTGAAAATTCTAAGTCTTCTACTAATTTTATAATAAATCAAATTATTTTTTTAGCTTCTTCCGTTCTACAAAATCTCAAAATCTATGACACTCCTAACTCTTTAGATTTTCAAATTATAAACCAATTTCAAGTTCATATAAGTCCTAAAGTTGTTCAGATTATAAAATGCGTTTGGTCTAATCCCCCAAGTGGTGTTTTTAAATTAAATATTGATAAAGCTTCTAAAGGAAATCCGGGAAATAGTGGTATTGGAGGGGTGATTAGAGACTCCAAGGGGAACTTCATTGTTGGGTTTGAAAGATCTATAGGAGTACAATCATCTTTTTTTGCAGAAAGTTTGGCCTTGGTTGAAGGTATGAAATTGGTTTCTCAATTAAATATTCAAAAAGTGATAGTAGAATCTGATTGCAAGCTCTTAATAGATGTGATATTGAAAAAATCTAAACCTCCTTGGCAAGCTAGAAAGATTCTTCAAGACTTCCAATGCTCTGATGAAGTGACTTACAATCATATATGGAGACAATCAAACCCAGTCGCTGATCATTTAGCCTCACGGGCTTCTCTTTTCAACACGAACTTTTTATATTGGGATCAAAGCTCTCTCCCGAGGATGGTTAAAGGTTTACTTAAGCTGGAAAGTCTGCATACTCTGCAAATAAGGCATATAATTTTTAAGATGTAAATGGGGATAAGATAAATCCCCATATTTCTTTCAAGTTTTCTCTATGTAATGGGGTTATTATAAAATCCCATATTTATTGCTTTCTTTCTAGAGTATTGGACCCAACCTCTAGATTTTAAGTTTTGCTTGGGTTTGTAAGCTTCGGAGAGGCTTTTTCTCCTTATTATATTAATAAAACGTGTGGGGGTTCCGTCCCTCTTTGATAAAAAAAATGGTGGTTGGATTTCATAAAGGTCTATCAATTTGATATTCACTGTCACCCAGGCAAGGCAAATGGGGTAGCTGACGCGCTGAGTCGAAGGCCCGTGGGGTAACTAGCAAAATTATGAAAAGCTAAGTGGAAAGAACTTGGCCATGATGATGCTGTAGATAGAGTATGCATGTCAGTTTTAACCATTACGCCAGCTATCGTGATGCGAGTCGTAAAAGTGAAAGGAGGGGATAAAGACTATCAGGACCAGGTACGCCAATTGTTGACCGAGGGAGCAGAGTCCTACTATATTAGTTCTGAGGGTGGGTTGTGTTTCCACGGAAGACTTATAGTCCCGAATGAAGGAGACTTGAGACGTGCTGTTATGACACAATCCCATGGTTCAAGATTTGCGGTGCATCAAGGTGGGGAGAAAATGTACCAAGACATGCGCCGTCAGTATTGGTGGGTGGGAATGAAAAGGGACATTTCTGAATTTGTCTCCCAATGTGCCACTTGTCAATTGGTAAAGGTGGACCACCAGTGGCCAACTGGATTGTTATAACCGTTAGAAATACCGATGTGGAAATGGGAGAGTATCTCAATGGATTTTATCACGGGATTGCCGACGTCGCAAAGAGGCCATGATTCTATTTGGGTAATTGTTGATCGTTTGACCAAGTAGGCGCACTTTCTACCGGTACGGACGTATTGTAACACTACACACTATGCTCGGCTATTTATTGTAGAAATTGTGAAACTTCATGGGGTGCCTATCAATATAGTCTGAGATCGAGACAAAATTTTTGTATCCCTTTTTTGGTGAAGTTTCCAAGAGGCAATGGGGACTGAATTGAGGTTGAGTAAGTCATACCATCCGAAACCTATGGGCAAACAGAGAGGGTCACATAAATGTTGGAAGATATTCTTCGCATGTCCATACTTGATTTCAAAGTAGGATGGGAGCAATACCTTCCATTATTCAAATTTGCATATAATAATTCGTACCAATTCACGATAGGTATGGCATCGTATGAGGAATTGTATGGCCGGCCATGTCGATCACCTACTTGTTGGTTGGAAGTAGGAGACAATAAGCTCCTTGGACCTGAAATGATCCAAGACACCTCTTCGAAAATTGAACTCATTCGAAATCGCATACGAATTACGCAAGATCGCCAAAAGAGTTATGCCGACGCAAATCGGAGGCACGTGGAATTAGAAGTGGGGGATCAAGTTTTAGTGAGTGTGTCCCCGATGAAGGGGGTGATGAGATTTAGGAAGAAGGGCAAACTCACGCCATGTTATGTAGGCCCTTTTCCCATTATTGAAAAGGTAGGCCCCGTAGCTTATCAACTGGCGTTTGCAGGAAAACTTATGGAAAATTCACGATGTATTCCATGTCTCGTCTTTAAAGAAGTATAAAAGATGTTAGGGAGCTCATTGGCATGTTCCATTAGACAATATTGAGTTGCAAGCCGATATTTCGTATGAGGAACAACCGATTGCCATTTTAGACCACGGTGAGCATAGACTAAGATCGAAAGTGGTTCCCTTGGTTCGAGTCCAGTGGGGACACCACAATGCTGAGATATTGACTTGGGAACAAGAGGATAATATTCGAGAGAAGTACCCACACCTCTTTTTACCAGGTACGCCTAATTTTGAGGGCAAAATTCCCTTGTAAGGGGGGGAGTATGTAATACCCCTTACTTTTGAGCATTTATTTTTATATTAATTTGCCATGTGGGTTAGTTATATAAATAAAGGAATTTGGAGTAAATATTAATTTCAGTAATTTAAGAGTTAATATTTATGAGTATTGCATATTTACCTTTACGCGAATGTAAATAGTGTAATATTATGTTAATGTTGAGTCACTATGCTTTGAGGCGACGGGTATAATTTATATTTCAATTGCATTATTATTAGAATGTTAATATGACGTTGGAATAGAAAATAATAAATGATTTCCCGAATGTCATTTTAGAGAGCGCGGTTAGTTCGGGAAGGGTCGAGATAATCAAAATAAGTGCTAGGGTTGTTTTTGGGTTCCGTGGTACTTTTATCTAGTTATGGCTTAAATATGATGTTACGAGTCATTTTAAGTATATAGTAGCATTAAAAGTTGGACTTAATGTATTTGAGTTATATTTAGGTATTTAGTCTTGCATGAGTGTTTATACCTTATTTGTGTATTTTCTAAACCTAGAAGTTACAGAGAAGTGAGAGCTTGAGAGAAAGAAGATAAAGAGAAAAGATTGTCCATTTGAGCTTGGAATCATTTCTATGAGGAAGAATTCGAGACTCCAACAACAAGGAAAGTATAACACTTGCAATACCTTATGATTATATTGAATAAATTGTGTGATTAGTTATTGTTGTTAAGATTTCACCCACTTAGGGTTTGATTGAGTTGTTGTTCAAACCTCCACCTAGATAAGTTAGATATGATTTGAGGTTGTATATTGTTACGTGATCATATAGGAATGATTTGTTGATAATATTGGTTCATGATAGTTGGTGTAGAGGGAAGAAGAAGAGCTGGGGATTTAGTAAGTAAAAATGGGGAATGGTCGAGTGATCTGGTGTGATCGGTAGACCACGACCAAGCCGTCGGTTGACCAGGACTAAAGGGAAAAGCCTATTGGTTGCCTCGCAAGGCAAATTTCAATTACGCAGTCGACCAGGGGTCAGGGGACGGTCCACCGATACTCTGTTTTCAACCCAAGAATTGGACTTTCTTTCTACTCCTCTTCTTTTATGTTTAAGGTTTAGGAACCTTCTCTTAGGAGGTATTGAGAAGTAATAACATCATATAAGGACAGTGGTACTCTAGGATAGTACGGGAGTGTTCGGGATTATTTTAAGGACTATTTATAAAGGTATAATGTCTCATTTCGTCTAGTAAATGAGATAAGGACTACTGTAGGATCGGGTAGTGTGTGATGGACCTTCGAGGGCTAGAATGATAATAATTATCTCTTTTAGCCAAAATTGTATGTACCTATGGTTTTAGAATTTAAGGACCTTATGTTTAACTTAATATAGTTTGTAACTATGGCACATTTATACATACCTCTCTAAATACTATCATATGGGAAGTACGTGTAAGAGGTGAATCCCCTGTCTAATGATGCAGGGAGAGTATAGTCCTCAGGCCATGATACCGGTTGTTACGTTGTATGACAGTATGGTTCTAGGTGAGGTAATTTCGGGTATGGTTATGACTCACTGTCGAAGGTATATGTTCGCTTCCAACGCGTTGCGATTTAGGATACCCAGGTGGTCTTGGTTATAGGCCCTGGAAGATGATATTATTTAGGGGTGCATCCAGTGGGGTGGCTCCCGAAAGGATGGTCTTAGAACCATTATTATTATGATTATAACTGTTCTCATTGAAATGGTATTTCACCCAAGTGATTAATTAACTGAAGTAAACTGTGAATTGACTTAAATGGCTCATGGTCCCTAATGACTTTTGACTTGTGAATATGTTTCCAACTGATAAACTTAGAATGTGGAATATAGTTAGGTTACTCCTATTGAGTAGATGGGTAGTTTAACTTAGAATGAATTGTACGC
This sequence comes from Sambucus nigra, assembly GCA_949130495.1. Lineage (NCBI taxonomy): Eukaryota > Viridiplantae > Streptophyta > Magnoliopsida > Dipsacales > Adoxaceae > Sambucus > Sambucus nigra. Next base: position 425,866,698 of record OX422210.1, read on the forward strand.
GTTAGGATATGCACTAAAAAGAGAGGCGAGGATGATTTCTTAAATGAAGAGAGAATTGTATTATTTACGATAATAGTATTCATACTGTCATGCATTTATCCACATGTATATCATATCAAACTGGGCCCTGGCCCTTTTTTATTTCTCCTTCTTGTGTGGTTCTTTTATACATTCACATGATCCGCCGCATGGGCGCCCGATGTGACTTCCCTTCCCAGTGTTAAGGAGCTATGGCATTTTGCGAATGTTGTACGACTTTTGTAGTAGACGCATCATTTCTTTTAATACTCTAGCTATGATCTGTCTGTATATTCGGGTGTATTGCCCAAGTTTAGTATTCGTATATACTGTCCTACTTAGTGTAATCTTTTGTATTCAGTTTGTTAAGTGGCAGCTTATTCGGTTATATTTTGTAAAAATGTTGTTAAACCGTTATGTGTATATAAATATCAACCTTTTGTCATAAACTGATTTATGGAAATTGCTTTTATCAAATTTGCAAAATTTTATATGACATCCATTTTCAAAATATTTGGTGGTTGTCTCATATTATTATTTTTGTGATGGTGATGCTAAGAATGGACCATTTAAGATTCATGTTCTATTGGATTGATTGGCTGGCCACCTCTTATTTTATTAAGTGAAGTGTCACAAGAGACTCTAATGCATTATAGCTACGTGCACATAAAACTACCTTCTATACATATATAAACATACATTTACTTATACTTAATGCATGAAACAGTTTACTTCCGAAAATCCTATATACCCAGATTAATTCACTTTAATCTTGTAAAAGGCTGCATTTTTTCATTTTATGCATTTCTCACTTTATGTAACGCACACGGTTAAATACTTGAACAACCGTACTTGGTTTGACCAAAAGCCATTTCTTTACCGAAATTACCCTTTTTATTTTAACCGATCCACATTAGTATTTTCATTAAAAATCACCCTTTCAACACACGCGAACACCGTGTTAGAAAATAGTTATTTAGTCTTTGAAAACCTTTTACAACACACTCTTGTGTTAGTCATGAGCTGAACCACTTAGGTTGCTTAACCACCTGTTTACCAACTTACTTTACCTTTTTCCTTCACCTCATGGACATCATTCAATTTCACATTTACTTTTCCATTTTAACCTTTACCGGAACATTCATTAGTTCATTCAAGTTAGGTTGTCTGATTACAATTTTACCATACAACCCATTCCTTGATATGTTCCTTATTCCTTTATCTTTTTCTCAGATTTTTCCAATAACTGCGTACTTTAACGGGCTCCATACTGTCGGCGACGCCACCATATGCCCTGGCCAGTGATTTTGGTTCTTTCACCCCACGGCTCTGAGGCCTCCTTAATAATCTCGGTGTCATCCGAGTTCAGTTTTAATGTGTTTTAACATTTTGCAAATGTCCACATTATTTCACCTTTCCTTTTTACTCGGCCAAAGCCAAAATCCTGAGTTACACCCGAACTTGTGTTACACTTTGAAAATCATTATTTCATGTCCTTTATATTTTAACCTTGATTTTATTCCAAAAGTCATGTTCATGAGGACTATCATATGTAACACCCTTTCTAACATTTTTATCCCATAAAAATATTCCACTTTACGTAAAATTATCATTTTACCCATTTGTTTCCAAACTCATCATTTACTCCATTTTCACAAGTGTTAATTTTTCTCAAAACACTATTAAGTTACCCATATTGACTTCTTAAGTGATTTGAACACCTTTTTAACCTTGGAGTAATATTCCTCTTAATTGGAAATATCTTTATTTCATTATTTCCTTTCCAATTTCATAATTGTTAATCTTTTAAAACATTACTAACTTACACAAACCAACTTTCCAATGTTTAACCATTAACACTTATTTAACAGTTTTACCAACCATATTTCCAAATTATACATTTCTCTACTTTCTTTATTCAAGAAATCTAATTACCCTTAAAGACTACTTTTATAAGAAAATACTATTTCCTTTTATCAATTTAAGTAGTTTTGCAACTTAATACTTATCACACTTTTAACCCCTTTATACACACTTTGAAGAGTAGAATTTTTATTTTTCTTATTTCTTGTTTAAACCCACTAAATATTATTTAATCTTGTTTATGTGTTTATTATCAAAATACTACAAGTCTGCATATATGAGGAGATGGATTTTACTTCAAACATTCGATTCAATGGGTTAAATATACATTTCATTCTAGAAATTCATACTATTTTCAAAAATGCACTTCCAAGTCATAAAAGATATTTTTTTACTTCTTTCAAGCTCAACAAATGTCCATATGATTTTAAAATCTACATTTTTGCAAGAAACTTGAAAACATTATTTCATTAATGTTCTAGCAAATCAATTATCATTTCAAATATTTTATTTCATAAATGTTTAACATCAATTTTCTAGAAAATACACCTTTTTCATAATATACCTACTTTAATCGTCCAAAATTTTGAAATATTTACTCATCCTCTATTTCTTAACAAAATAATATTGTAGCAGCGTATTTATTCCACAAAAATATTTAATATTAATCTATTAGAAACCATTATTGATTCATGTGCATCCTACTCATGCAATCTAACAACAAGACTACTGGTAATACAAATACAGTCTTAAACACTAGGGATAGATTTTTTCACCTCAAAGACTTAAAATGGTGGTAATAAGGTTGGTGTAGGAGAAGCAACTGCCACCTCTAAAGGTGACCTCATGGGTTACCAAAAGCATCCTCCAAAAATGCTCCATATGTGCTCCATTTAATCTCCTAAGCCAGAAAGACCCTTAAAACTCCATGAAAGCTTCCATCATCTTCTCTAAAATCCTCCAACACTTTTTCAAAATTCATAGCTCCACATCAACAATGGTGGACATGGGTGTTATAGGCTTGAATATGGTGAAATACTAGAAGAACGTGGTGGTTTATGGTGGTTTATGGTGATGGGATGGTGGAGAGGAGCCAACCATGGTAGAAGACTTTTCCACCTCCTCCCTATCTCTTCCATATTCTTGTCTCTTCAAAAACACACTAAATGATCCAAACAACCCCTTATAAAGCACCCAAAAATCTTTAATTCCCATTTTGCCTAATCTAGGCTCACCAGAGCTCGACAGCTCAACGATCCAATGATCAAATTCATGACAGTGCATAACAATAAGTAAGATTAAACATTTTCTAGACACATCATTTAAACTACATGATCTTTATTCGGATGACATCTCCATCTCATTCGATAAGTGGCTTCGCGCGACCTTCGCGTGACTTGGGACTGTAAGGTAGTGAGACCTCGCTCGAAGGTCGTTTGAAATCCTGCTTCAACCGACATTGGTTCTCTCTTCTAACGACCCCCCATGTTGTTTGAACAACCCCCTTTACCTATTCATTTATTTCCTTCCATTTTGACCTACAATTTCCAATAATTATCATCAAACTTCACTCCATTACAATTTATAAAAATATTTAAATGGAATATTAGGGCAGGGTATTACATAAGTTTTACAGGATTACGATACATGAACCCAACCTAGGTATTATGAATGGATATAAAATTGGATAAAATCTAATAAATAATTTAGAGGTTTGATATCTTGTCGGAACAAATATTGTAGATCTTTTAATTTCGTTTGCCCTATGTAACCAAAATATTTTAGAATATAATACGCGTGTCGATAATTTGTCGTTCACGTTAAATATATTTTTGACTTGATATTGTGATGAGTGAAATCTTCATATGTTAAGTGCTTAGATAAATTTAAAGTTTTTTTTTAATTGCGAATTAAATTCTTGAATGTTTTATATCCGATGTAATTTCTGATGTTTCAGGGAATTGTATTCCAATTCTATTTTCGAATATAGTTTATTGCAAAAATCAAAATTTGGTCGTACGTTAATTTAGTTAGTTTGTATTCATTAACTAAGTTGCATTAGTTCTCAGTTAATCTCATAAACATCTCATCACCTTTTATTTTCTCCTTTTTTAGTCATTCCTTACTTATTAGGATCTCACCGATAGTGTCGTCATGAAGTTTCGTCTTAGTCCCTGAGTTCAATACCCGACTTGCTCAAAAATATTACTTATGCGATCGGCTTACACTTGAGATGAATTTAGACGCACTAGAGACATATTTATAACCACGCCAAGTTTTTTGCGATGTTGTCGGGGACTAGGTAGACGCTGTAGATTTGGTCGAATCCCCTTAGGAAGTTGATTCTAAATCTAAAAAAAAAGCATAAAATCAAAAATCCAAATAATTTAGAAAAATTAATATATATATATATATATATATATATATATATATATATATATATATATATATATATATATATATATGGGGAGAGGTTCTCTAGTGGACCAAAAGAATGGACTTTTTAATGGACCTTAACAAAAAATACATAATAACACATTAATTTTAATTTTTATAGTGTAATTGGTTGGGGATCGATCGACACGCGTGTTTGGTGCCGCTCGCGCGGACCAATTACACTATAGGAATTAACATTAATGTGTTATTATGTGTTTTTTCTTAAGATCCATTAAAAATCCCATTCTTTTGGTCCACTAGAGAACCTCTCCCTATATATATATACATACACACACACTAGGGTATGACCGTGCTCAAAATGACAAAAAATTTCAAAGTAAAAAAATTTCGTTCCTTAACAAAACAAAATGTAGTTTTAAAAAAATTGGTCATAATATCCTTTGTTTATAGGACTATTCACCCTGCTTAACTAATAACAAATAGTCCAACAACATTCAAATAGACTAAATTCATTAAATAAACTCGCATTGTGAATCAAATTAACAAAGTGTTAATTGAAAAAATATGGACACGGTCTCCTTTGTTTATTGGAATATCCATCATGCTTAAGGGGTAACAATCAATCGTACAATATTCATAAAGTCCAAATAGTTCATTTAAAACAACTCTACTCAGGTTTTTTTTTTTTTTTTTGGGTACATGTCCGTGTTAAGAGTTTTCATATTAAGATATGAACACAACTTTACTCAGTTTTTTGTTTTTGTTTTTTTTTTTTTTTTTTTTTTGAGTTGTGTGAAGACCTAACACAAATCTACTAAATATATGAACACAACTCTACTTAACACATCCGTGTAAACCCAGCAGAATCACAACTGATATTATGTATATATATATATCTCCGTGTAAACCCAACTATTGTTCACTATTATTTTTTAGGGGTCAGGTATAACAAAAATAATATCAGTAACAAAATCGTTTGAATTGTGTTAAAACCTAACACAACTCTACTTAATAAATGAACACAACCCTACTTAACACATATAAATACACCTGATATGTCTGACTCCGTGTAAACCCTGCCATAAACACAAATCTACTTGACAAAGTTCAACGTTGATGATATGATATTAGATATTATGAACACACGCTGATATTAGATATTATGAACACACGTTGGGTGAACACATCTGATATGATATACTTAACGCTGATATATTACATGATAATTAAAAAAGTTCAACGTTGATGATATGATATTAGATATTAAGAACACACGCTGATAAACGTGAATCTCATTGTAAACCAAACTATTGTTCACTACTATTTTTCATGGGTAAGGTTTAACAAAAACAATATCAGTAACAAAATCGTTTGAGTTGTGTTAAAACCTAACACAACTCTACTTAATATATGAACACAACTTTACTTAACACATATATAGATATCAGATATAAAACAACACCTTGGTCTTCATACATACATATATATATAGAGAGAGTTTGGAGATAATGGCTTAGAGACCGCCATTTTTTACCTTGATAGCCCAGAAACCCCTCCTGTGAGCATACAGAGCTGTGTTTCAATTCAACGTGAATGACTTACAAAGATATTAACACTGAGATACACACATTTATATCTCATCTATTAATTTTTATTAAATCAAAGCGTGGGGAAAGTTAGGTATTAAATGATAAGAAATATATTAAGGTGGTGTAAAAGCATATGTTTGAAAAGCATTTACCAGTCGGTCTCTACGGGGGTTTGAAGCCCTAAAATTAAAATTTATGGTTTGAAGAAAGAGAAAATAAAGATATTTATATTTTTACAAGAAGGTGGGAATGTAGAGAGAATAAAAAGGGACAATTTATAGGAAAGAGAAAGAGGTTGTGCCGGATCTGCGAAAAGACTGATGTTTGTTATTAAAACGATAGCAGGCATGAGAGAAAAGGACGGACGATGATGATTATTTTGATGATGATGATCTGCTTATTCAAAGGAGAACACATATATAGATATTAGATATATACATGCATTTGATATGTCTGTCTCCATGTAAACTCAGCAGACGAATTATATTATGGATATATATATATATATATATATATATGTAAACCCAGCTCATCTATAAAACAAGTCATGCCTCCACGTAAACACAGCCATAAACAAAAATCTACTTGACAAAGTTCAATGTTGATAATATGATGTTAGATATCATGAACACACATTGGGCTTACACATCTGATATGATATATTTAACGCTGAAATATTTGGCAAAGTTCAACGTTGATGATATGATATTTGATATTATGAGTTTACACATCTGATATGATATACTTAACGTTGATATATTATATTATACTTAACAAAGCTCAACGTTGATGATATGATATTAGATATTATGAACACGCTGATAAGCATGTAAACCAAGCCATAAACCTTATATTTATGTGTAAACACAACTATTGTTCGCTACTATTTTTCATGGGTCAGGTTAAACAAAATAAATATCAGTATCAAAATCGTTTGAGTTATGATGAAACCTAATACAACTCTACTGAACACACATATACATCATTTTTTGGTACTCACACATCTGATATGTCTGTTTAATGTTGATAATAATATGGTACTTAACACACGCTGATAAATGTGTAAACCCACCCATAAACCCAGAAACTCATAAACCCAAACATAAACCCAAAAACTTACACATGCTGATACCCAACCATAAACCCAAAAAATTGATCAGAAATGCAATTAGCAGAAATTCACGTTGAGGAGAAGAAACTCATGAAGCTTTAGCTTCACTAACGGTGAAGATTTTTTTCTCCGCAACTTTGTCTCTTGGGTTGTGGAGTGAATGGGGTGAAGTACATGGTTTGAAGTGAAGATATGAAGAAAGTATGTCCAAGTGATTGTGAGTCTCTTAGGTTGTACTTCAACCGCTCTATGATTGTGAGTTCCAATGAGAAGTCTATCCAAGTGAAACATATATCTTTCAAAGAGTAATCCGAACCATATATCTTTCAATGATTTCCAACCATTTATACAAACACCCCACATTCAATCTCAGCCGTGAACAATCTTATCACCTTATGAAATAGTAAAAACACCATTGCGTTCTAAGACGGATTAAAAGAGCGGGTAAAGGAACGGATGTCTAAAATATGGCATCCACGTATATGAGTAGATTGAAAAGTATCCACCCAACAAAACCTTAAACCCACCTTTTGGACCCATTCTCTTTCTCTCTCTTTAAACCAATAAGGCAGGAACAAAACCTTAAAAACTTTTTACCCACATTTTAGACCCATTCTCTTTCTCTCTCTTTAAACCATACGACACCAATTTTTGAGAACAAATATTTGCTCTCTCTCTCTCTCTCTCTCTCTCTCTCTCTCTCTCATCTTTCAAAACAAGGTATTGTATTTTAAACCTTCTCATCAATTTAATAATCTTTTTTTGTGGTGTCTTTAGTTTAGATCCCTGTTTTTTTTTACATTTCGTAAATCCAGTTTCTTTTGTTGTTCTTTCCCCAATAAATACATGATAGATCTTTTCATCAATTTTCTTCTTTTATTACTTTTGCTGTTTAAAATACATTATAGATCTTTTTTTGGGGAAAAAAACAACCCAACATCGATTACAACCAAAACAAGTTGTTTTTTTTAAAGAAATCCGAAATATTTTTCTTTTTTTATTACTTTTGTTGTTTAAAGTACATGATAGATTTTTCTTTTGGACAAAAATAGTCCAACATCTATTACAACCAAGACAAGATGTTTTTTTTAAATAAGAAATATGTTTTCTTTTTTTATTACTTTTGTTGTTTTTTTAACCATCTATTAGCATATTACTTTAAAAAAAATACATGTTCGATATTTTTTTGGGAATAAACAGTCCAGAATTTTTTTATGGGAAGAAACAACCCATAATTTTTAAACATTTAAGCTGTCATTGTTGTTCTTTTTGTATGTTGCTGTTTTGGTAGATGAAATTAATAATGTTTTATTTATTTTGGTTATTATTTAGGTTGGATTTGAAATGGATAATGAGGTTATTTAGCCACAAAATGCAGAAAATTTACAGTGGGATGTTGGGGGGGGGGGGGGGGTATGGAACTTGAATTACAAAGTGTAATAAATGTTGAGATGGAGCAATGCGTTGGGTCACATTCTAGCCATATTGATTCGATATATACTCCACAATTAGCACCCTAATTGAAGCCTAAATTGAGTCAAGATTTTAAAACAGTAGAAGATATTAAGAAATTTTATAACGATTATGCTAGAGAATCGGGGTTTAGTGTTAGAAATTAGTTTGAGAAAAAGGGACGCAGAATTGATGAGATCATGTTGGAAACAAGAGAAAGGTGCACTTGTTACCGCCAAAGTGGTGGAAAAGCAGAGGGGATTGATTAAAGTTGGTTGCAATGCTAAAATCGCCGTTTTAATGTCCCAAAATGGTTTATATGAAGTTAGTATATTTGATGAGGGATATTGTCACCCATTATCCACTCCAAGAAAAATACATTTGTTGCGTTCCCACCGCCTAGTATCTTGTGCTCAAAAATCATTGACTCAACAACTAGACATGGTTAATATTCCAAAACATCAATAATTTAATTTACTTGGGTTGCAAGAGGGGTTTTTGAAAATATTGGGTGTACCCAACGAGATTTGTATAACCACGATAGGGATAAATGTAAAGAGTTGAAGGGGTACGATGGGGATATGCTTCACGAGTACTTGATATTAAAACAATCAAAAAATCCATCTTTTACTTTAAGATTAAGGAAAATGACGAAAACAAAATTACCCATTATTTTTGGGCCGATGCCACCTCGAGACAAGCATACACTTTTTTCGGGGATGTGGTCATTTTTTACACAACATACAACACCAACCGATATGGTTTTTACACAACATACAACACCATTGATTCTTTTATTTGGATATTCAACATGTTTCTAAAAGCTATGCCAGGTGATGCTTGTAAGATGATAATAACCGATCAAGACCCCGCAATGGCAAATGCAATTTCAAAAACACTACCGATGACATTTCATAGATATTGTAGTTGGCACATTTTAACCAATTTTTAGAGAAATTAGATTTGGTTAAATATAGTGCTTACTATAAGGAATTTTCAAATTGTATTTGGGGATCGAAGTTAATGGTTGAGTTTGAGGTGAGGTGGACGGAACTTGTTAACAAAAGTGGTTTGAGTAACAATAAATGGCTAAACTCAATTTATCAAATCTATTCAAAATGGGTGCCGAGTTTTGTGAATCATATTTTTTTTTGACGAAAATGTCGAGTAGCCAACGTGCAGAAAGCTCCCACTCCTATTTTTAAAAATATGTTTCAAAAAATATTTCATCGGTTGAATTTATGATCCAATTTGGGAGGGGTCTAATGCATTAATATCATGAAGAATTAATGGCGGATCATAAAGATTTCATTGAGAAGCCTAAGTTAAAAACCGTCCATGACTTTTTGATACATATGGTTGATGTGTACACAAATGAAATGTTCAATAAATTTCAAAATGAAATCCTGGAGAGCTTCACGTATAAATTTGAGCTTGTTAAGGAACATGAAAGACAATATTTGTATAAGATTTAGAAATCAAATATGCAAGTTATAAAATATGATAAGGTATTAGATTTCGCTTCTTGTACTTGCAAAAAATTTGAATGCTCTGGAATCCTATGTCGACATGTTTTGGGGTACTTAAACAAAATGCATGATTATGAAAAATTACCGAATCAATACATTTTGAGTAGGTGGACCAAAGTGGCAAAAATATGGGGTGGTAGTGGATGATATTGGTTGTGAAATTATTGATGATAAATCATTTATACTAAAGAGGTCTCAATTAATTCAATTGGCATTAGATGAGGTTGATAAGGCCTTTACTCGTCAAGAATCCACAAAGGTATATATTGATGGTTTGGTTAAATCAAATTATGGGGATTCAAGTCAAATCAAGAAATAAGATGCCTAGTGTTCATGCTTCGGGAAATGTTAGTGGCAATTACTACATTGAACCTAGACAAGTCTAGGCAAAGGGGTGTGGTAAAAAGCTGAAAGGTGTGTAACAACACGAGGTCTTGGAGACGATGATTTATTTATTTTAGGAGAAATAAATATTATTTTATTGGAGAATAATTTAATTGGCAATTGAGGTCAAAACTTGAAGTCGTTAGAAAGTGTTTCGAATGGCGATTCTGAGGGTGTAGTTGTGTCCGGAAGGGTCGAGAAAGTCAAAATGATTGTACTTGGGGTCTATTTAGGTTCCTAAATAATTTAAACTCGTTTGACTCGAATTAAAGTTACCGAGTCATTTAAAGTGTGTATTATCATTTAACGATGTGTATCTTGGGAGTTAAGGCTTATTAAGCCTATTGGAGATTTATTCTCCTTAGAAAGAAAGAGAAATAGAAAGAAAGAAAGAGAGAAGAAGAAAGAAGAAAAGAAAGAAGGAGAAAAGAGAGAGAAAGTGGAGATTTTCGACATCTACGCGATCTCGAGGACGAATCAGACCCTACGAACCTGAGGAAAGTGATTAAACTTGCTAAATAATTGTTGTGTACCATTTATTGCATGATTTGTGGATTAAATCTTTGGGTTTTAGGTTTAGTTTATCAAAACTTAACTTTTGGGTATAATCTTAGATTTGATATGTAGACCTTTGATTTGATGATAGAAATTAGTTTATATGTGTTTTAGGATGAATATTGATGATATATATGTGATTGGGTTGAAGAAAAATGAAGAGAAGATGATTAAAATGAATTGTGGGATTTTTGGCTTACTTAAAAAGTAGCCATTTTCGAGCCTCCAGGTAGGCCGAATCGATTCGGCCCCCTAGCCGAATCGATTCAGAAATATGCAGGTGTCCAGGTATGAGTGACCGAATCGATTCGGACCCCAGCCTAATCGATTCGGCCTGAGACAGAGTCCTAGGTCTGATGACCCGAATCGATTCGCCTTGGAGGCCGAATCGATTCGCTGGGCCGAATCGATTCGGAATTGGCCCGAATTGATTCGGAAATAGGGCTTTTGGGGGAATGTTTTTTTCTAGGGAGAATTTCATTTCGTTTTGTTCGAGGTTATCGATTGGGAACCTCTATAGGAGTTATTTGGAGTATGTTTTGGAGACTTTTAGAGAGTTTCCCTTTTAAGAAATTATTGGAGTCATATTGACTAAATTTGAGGAATACCGATTAGATATTATGGTGTATTCTAAGTGGGGAAGCCCACCTTAATTGGAGATTCTAGTCAGAGATAATAATTAAAGTCATATGAAAGAATGAGAATAACTTCGAGATACCGAATCTTTTTATCCAATCCCAAATGGGATAACTTTAAAAGTTCATAAAATGAATTGAACCCTATTGTGAATGGAGGATTATAAATGCTACTTGATGTGCGTACGGATATATAAATATCCTTACCGATAATTAATTTGGGAGATATCTCACACAAATGAGAAATGCTAATTGAGGTGCATTAGGATAAGGAATATCCTTAACTTAAATAGAATTGAGAGAGAATTCAAAATTGGAAGAGACATGTGAGCTTCAAGCGAGAAATAGTATAGTGTATACTAAGTGGGGAAAATGTGTGAGAATTGACGACTAGTATATAAAGAGGGAAATATACTAAACAATGACATTAATTCTATTGTGCCTAAGAGCGTATAATAAATATGAAAATGATGTGATAGGTATACCTTATATGATGGTATATCTTTATATGATGTGGTGATGTATGTATACCTTATATGATGGTATATATATATAGTGAAGCATACCCCCTTCTTTCTATCATTGGGAAGTTGTGTGCGTAGAGGGTGAACATCCTGGCTCAAAGAGCAGGGTGTGGATATTCCCCAGGTCATAGTCGTCCATGTGATTATTATATGATATAGATTATTATTTTGGGGGTGAGAAGTCGTGGGTATGTGTCGTTCTCACCTGCCGGTTAGGAGCTATGATCGCTTCCCGGGACTTTGTGTGCGTGAGTTGATCACGAGGTAGGTGCCGTTGAACCCCACCAGGTGGCCCCAATTTGCTACGAGGTATGGGCAACTGGAAGATGATAGCATGTGAGCCTGCGTCCTTGAGTTATAGCTCGGTTGGATGGTTATGATATTGTTGATTGTGCTTGTATTTGGGTATCGAGGGCATAATGGACCTCAACTATATACATTGCCAGGATTAGTGTATCAGGGGGTTCCTTGTTTGGATTTCGCTTCGGCGAGACGTCCCACGCACGAATCGCAGTGTAATGTTGGAAATTGGGGAGAAGTTAGTCCTTAATGCTCATATATATATATATATATATATCACCTATCCCGACAATCGACAGTGCTAGGAGTAGTGTAACGGGGGAGTTCCTTGTTTGGATTTCGCTTCGGCGAGACGTCCCACGCATGAAACGCCGCGTACTGTTGAGAATTGGGAATATAAATTAATTAAAATGGAGTAATAATAATTTGGGTTACATGTATCATGCATTGAGGGCATAATGAATCTCGAGGATCAATATTGTCAGGAGTAGTGTAACGGGGGGTTCCTTGTTTGGATTTTGCCTCGGCGAGACGTCCCACGCACGAAACGCAGTGCCGTATTGAGAATCAGGAGAAGTTTAGTCCTTAGCACTTGATGCTAACAACTCATATATAATTAATTATATATATATGTTTACATTCCAAATGAGGGCACAACTAGAATATATGAAATTCTAGTAAAAGAGAATGTTGATGTATTGTGATGATGTTATGATGAGGATGATTATGCAACTTTATATGTTCAATAAATGAACGAATATAAAGAGAACTATAACATTAAAGTTAATGTGTATGATTTAAAGAATATAGATAAGAGTAGATTGGTAGATAAGTTAGATGGTTTTAAATTAAATATTTCAATTGGGTTTAAGTTAGATTTTTGTGCCTATTGGGCATAAATTTGGAGATCACGTGCATACGTTTAGTTGTGCGCTTTAGTTGAGAGGTGAGGGAGATTTTTATGGAGAGTTCGATTCCACCTTAATCATGTAATAATGCATTTATAATTATTATGCATTTTAAGGCACTTGCTATAAAATGTTTTCAACTCGGGCTCCGACCCGTTTATATTTTCTCCCTCCATGGTATATATTGTATTACTTTAGGTGTTCCTCTGTAAGGACGCCATTGATGTTCATCCATCCAGTATTCGTGGAGCTGTGGAAGTAGCGGACTGTTGCGGCACCTTGCTTTAGTCGATTCTTATCTTTGTATATCTAGATTAGGATTCAGTTTGTATATCGGGTCTATACTCAAGTGTTGTAGATTAACACTTTTATATTTCATTTCTCAGATTATTGTATTGTCTATTGCCCGACAGTATATTCGGATATTTTATTTGTACATTGTATTGCACTCTTGTATATATTTGGAGTTTGCACTTATCACTCATCACAATTAGATGTAGTATTGTAGTTTGTTTGTTGTATGGTTGGTTGTACTCGGTGTTAAATAAAAGTTTTAAATTTTTGACAATCCACTTTTAATGATTTCGGGTAGTTAGCCTTATATTATTACGTATTGTCAGTTGATGTTGAGACTGTGCCATCTGAGATACCTGATTTAATGTAGTATAGGGCTGGCCACCCGTTATTATTTTGAGCGGGTTATCACAAGGTGGTAAAGAGAAAGCATTAGAGAAGGCCAAAAGTTCGAAACTAAGAAAGTGCAATGGATGCGATTTGGTTGGCCAATCACATAATAAAAGAAATTGCCCAACGTGGTAAGTAACTTATATATTTTGCATTCATTAGTTTATTTATAATTGAAATGTTCAAACTGGTTTGGGATGTGTTTATAGGTATTCCTCATGTCAACAAGACCCGGACGAAAGCCTAGGTGATGACAGTTATTCATTAGAAGGTGATTACAACTATTTATCAAGTTATTTAAAAAGTTGAAAGCTATTTATTTTTACATACTAATCTTACTCTTTTGCCTTCCTTTTTAAGAATATCACTGTAATTTGGATGCAAGTGGTGTTGGATGCTTTTTGGAGTTGTATGAACTACGTTTTATTTTTTTAGATGAACTATGTTACGTTTATTTTGGATAATGCAATTGAATGAACTATGTATTATTAGGCTTGAATGAATTGAATGAACTCTGTTACATTTTATTTTGTTTCAATGAATGTATTTGAACTTGGATATTGTAAGAAAATTTAGATGAGTGTATTTGAATTTTTAAGGATGTACTCGTTTAACTTATGAATCTATTCAAATTAGGCATCAAACAACAAATTAAGTCTACCATTACATACTAATCACTAGTCTAGCAGTCTGAAAAACATGATAACAATTGTAAATGATAAATTCAATTAAATATTAGATATGCTTCCACACGCGACAACAATCTGCGGCATTCCTCCCCATGAGACACCCAGGTAAGTAACTCCTGAAATCACCGTTCGGATCAACATCCTTATAGTCTGGTAGTTCAGAGTCGGAGATGTATAATGGATCGTTACACTCCTTCTTCAAACGTATCTTGTTATGACCTGATTTAAACGACGAGTCATTTGCTCAATCTCACGTTTCAATAGAGAGATTACCTTTGGATTGTCTTTAGTCTTGTCTTTACAGTAATTTGTGAACCTAGCCTGTGGAACAGGTACTCCATGCCACCGGCAATACACTTCAAGATCACACAGTCGATCAAATAGACAAGGCCATTCTAGATCAAATTCTAAAATGGGAGGATCTCCTACATATGGTAGGGAACAATATAACATGACCAACCGTATAGAATGGAAGGATTGTTTCTATAGGTTTGTTCTTAAAAGCCCTTTTATCACCTCACCATAGCTTGCTAACTGGATCGTAGTAAATTTCGGGATTTAACATCTGTCGTGGTTTTCGGGATATGATTTTTTTCTTTTTGAGACCGCCTCTTTGACTGTGGTTTAGGTTTTGGTAGGGTCAAAAAAGGCATGAAAGGGTATGGCCTTGGTCTTTTAGCAAATGGGGGTGAGCATATAGCCCACGGAATAGGTTTTGGAACCTTTGAAGATGTGCCTTCTTCGCCGTTATCCATTTTAAACCAACCCTATAAATAATAAGCATAAAAATAATAAACATGATTAAATCATACCCTTTCAGATTTCAGATTTAAAAGCGGATCTAAGCTAAAGACACCACAAATAAAGAAAGAAAAAAGATTTCAGATTTTGTTAGAGAAAAAGACAACTTAAGTATATATTTTTTTAAATTCTCAATGGGTTAAACAAATAACGGAAATATTCCCAAAAGAATATCGACCATGTATCTTTTTTAAGTAATATGCTAATGAATGGTTAAAAACAACAACAAAAGTAATAAAAAAATAGCAAAAGTAATAAAAAAAAACATAATTCAGATTAAAAAAAATAACTTGTCTTGGTTGTAATAGATGTTGGACTGTTTTTTTCCAAAAAAAAAAAATCTATCATGTATTTTAAATAGCAAAAGTAATAAAAAAAGAACAATATTTCGAATTAGAAAAAAAAGAAGAAAAAAGCAGCTTGTTTTGGTTGTAATAGATGTTGGACTGTTTTTTGCTAAAAATAAAATCTATCGTATATTTTAAAAAAATATGCTAAGAGATGGTTTAAAAAAATAACAAAAATTAAAGCTTAAATATATTTATTTGGGAAAATGACAACAATATTTATTTGGGAAAGAACGGACAAAGAAACTAGATCTAGAGAAATGTAAACAAAAACACATATCTAAACTAAAGACACCACAAATAAAGATTATTAAATTGATGAGAAGGTTTAAACTACAATACCTTGTTTTAGAACATGAGAGAGAGAGAGGAAAGATTTGTTCTCGAAAATTGATGTGTATGGTTTAAAGAGAGAGAAAGAGAATGGGTCCAAAAGGTGGGTAAAAAGTTTTTAAGGTTTTGTTCCTGCCTTATTGGTTTAAAGAGAGAGAAAGAGAATGGGTCCAAAAGGTGGGTATCATATTTTTTTGGATGGATACTTTTCAACCTACTCATACACGTGGATGCCACATTTTAGACGTTCGTTCTTTCGCCCTCTCTCTCTCTATATATATATATATATATATATATATATATATATATATATATATATATATATATTCTCTTGATCCTAAGATGCGAAATAATCATCCATATCTAAGTCTTACTATAATCAATCTCCCTCGCATCTACGATAACCCCTTAGTCGACCTCACCCCTGCTAGTCCACGTACTCCCGACTCTCCTACTTTTTTGGTTCCTCCTCCCACACAGAACACTTTTACCATTACTCAAACTGCGAGTCAGTTGTCTAGGATCACCGGTGAGGACAGTGAGACGACTAGTGAGAGTGCGATGTTTGATAACACTAGTTTTGGTACGGGTGAGAGTGTGTTATCGTATCGCCTCATTAGGGACGTCATATATCCTGAGTGAATTGTCACTCCGGGATTCATTATATTACCACATAATGCGGGGCAGTTTCACTTTAAAAATGGGATGATTCAGATTCTTCCCACATTCTATGGTATGGAGTCGAAAAAACCATACCTCCACATCCATGAGTTCGAAGAGGCATGTGAAACGTTAAAATATCAAATGTGCACTCAAGATGTCATTCGCCTCAAACTCATTCCCTTCTCTCTGAAGGATAAGGCCAAGACTTGGCTATGGTCACTGGCACCGAACTCGATCAGAACATGGAGGGACATGCAAGTCCAGTTTATCCAAAAATTATTCCCAACTCTTCGAAGTAATTATATATGGGCTTAAATTCAAACCTTTAGGCAAAAAGATAGCGAGCCCTTTGATAGATGTTGGGAGAGTTTTAACGAGTTAATTAATATGTGCTTGCACTACGATTTTGATAAGTGGAGAATCATCTCCTTCTTCTATCATAGGGTAAACTTAAGTTCTAAAAAACTCGTTGAAGCCATGTGCCCCGGGGACTTCTTAGGGTTAGACTCGAACGATGCAGAAGCCTACTTTAAGCATGTCGCTGAGACTACTCAAGTGTGGTACACATCGGATCCAAACACCCAATCCTGGGCACGACCGATGTTCATACCTCCTTCTGCATCCAGACTTTATCATTTGGCCAAGGAAGCTGAGTTAAAGCTTCAAATCAACCAACTTTCTAAGAGATTAGAAGATGTAGTCGAGACAAGAGGGAGAGATGTATTTGAATCCACTTGAGATGTTAAGGAGGAAGTGTGCGCTATTTGTGAGGCAGTACATTTAACTAAGAAATGTCTGATGATACCTGCCTCAAAGTGATGCTACAAGAGCAACTTGAGGCGGTGGGAAAATATAAGGGGCATTTTGATGGTCCTCACGGGAATTCCTATAACCCTTCGTGGTGAAACCATCCTATTTTTTGTTACGGGCAACCCAATGTCACTTTGAACCTGAATCCATTTGATGCCCAACAACCACCACCACACCCACCACGTCACATATGCAAGCGTCCCATCCACCTCCTTACGTAATCTTACAGTGGAAGAGTCTCGAGGACACTTTAGCGCAATTCATTCAAACTCAGTTAGATATAAATGCCTAAAATGCCGAGAATTTTCCCAACTTAAAGGCATCATTGTCTAATTTACAAACATCCTTAGTATCCAAGAGAAGGAAAAATTTCTCGCCCAAGGCCAAAGACCTTCCCGAGGTTCGAATTGTGTGAGTTCTAACACCAACAAAAATAAAGAGCAATGTCAAGCGATTATCACTCTACGTAGTGGGGGAGTCATTGATTTATCACTTCCCCACACAACGAGAAAAATGACAAGGAGATTTTTCTCGACACGAAAGAGGCCAAAGATGTCCCCTTGGAAGAGAGTGATAAAAACAACACAATTAGGCCCGAGGTTATAGTGAAACCCCAAAATTTTTCTCATTTCCATCAACAGTTGGTTCCTCCTCCTAAAAGGACCTCCCTTGAAGACGTGTTAGATGTGCTAAAGCAAGTCAAGATAGATTTACCTTTTCTCGAGGACTTGCTAACGCAAAGTTTCCCACCTATGCAAATTTTCATAAGGACTTGCTAACAGTGAAACGTAGATTAAAGGTGAAAAACAATGTTTTCTTATCATAAAATGTAAGCTCCGTACTTTTGAGTGACCTTCGATCGAATTATAAAGATTTGGGTGCACCGACCATTTCGTGCATCATTAGAAAAAATCATATTGAGAGAGCCTTATTAGATTTAGGGGCAAGTGTTAACATTATCCCTTCTTCCATATATAGGAAATTAGATTTGGGGGACTTCAAGCCCACTAAGACTACTCTCTAACTCATGGATCGTACCATGAAGATACCTTAGGGGGGTTATTAAAGATGTGATAGTCCAAGAGAACACTTTATACTTCCCAATATATTTTGTCATTTGGGACATGGAGCCATTATCTCTCTTGAGCAACCATGTTCCCATGATCCTTGGCCGTTCATTCCTAGATATGGATAACGCATTGATTAATATAAAAATGGGAAAATGCAACTCACATTAGGGAATATGACTCTCAAGACAAATATCATCAACATCACTAAGCAAGTGGGTGATGAGGATAAGTTCCACGAGGTAGATCTCATAGAGGAGGTAGTATATGAGAACATAGAGGGTAGTAACATGGGAAATGAGTTAAGAGTGTACCTTATTACCGAAAGTGAGAGAGATAGTACATACACTGATTTCGAGCATGAGGTAGGTGAGATGAGAGAATTTTAGATGAGGATGAGAGCATCGAAGACATGAGAGATGTTAATTGGGTCTCTCTATTTGAGGAATTACCACCGAGGGAAGCTAGCACTATTCCCTGTAATGTGAAATTTCCTGCCCTCATATTGAAAAAGATTCCTTCTAACGTCAAATATGCTTATTTAGTAGAGGATGAGACATATCTTGTTGTTGCCTTCTCGAGCCTAAATAAAGAGCAAGGGGAAAATATGGAAATTTTGAGGAAGCATCGAAGTACTTTTAGTTGGAGCATCGCATATTTGAAAGGTATAATTCCTTTTATTTGAAGCCATAAAATCCATCTCGAGGAGGACATGAGACCCTCGAGAGAGAAGCAAAGGCGTTTAAACCCGGCGATGAAAGACGTGAGAGAGAAGATCATTAAATTATTAGATGTGGACATCATCTATCCCATCTCGAATAGAAAATTGGTGAGTCCTATTCAAGTTGTCCCGAAGAAGTCGAGAATGACCATGGTTGAAAACTTGAAGGGAGAACTTATTCCAACACATATTATACCCGGATGGGGAATTTGCATCAACTACCAAAAGCTCAATGCCAGGACTAGAAAAGATCACTTCCCTTTTTTATTTATGGACCATATACTTGAAAGAGTCTTGGGCCACCCTTTCTATTGCTTTTTAGATTGTTATTCTGGGTATAACCAAATCGACTTGGACGTGTTAGATCAAGAAAAGACTACATTCAAATGTCCTTTTAGAACGTTTACCTACAAACGTATGCCATTTGGATTGTGTAATGTGCCCACGACTTTTCAAAGGTGCTTGCTTTGTTTTTTAGTGACATGGTCAAAAAGGGTCCTTAAGGCTTTTACGAATGACTTTAGTGTCTTCACCCCCTCCTTTGACCATTACCTCGCTAATCTTGAAAAAGTGTTAGCCTGATGTGTGAAAAAGAACTTGGTACTAAATTGGGTGAAGTGCTAATTTATGGTTACCGAAGGCGTAGTTCTTGGTCACATTGTGTCATCCAAAGGTATAGAAGTTAATAGGGAAAAAATTAATGTTATAATTGACCTTTCCCCACCTAAGTCACTAAAATACATGCACTCTTTCGTGGGCCACGCGGGGTTTTATCGTAGGTTTATTAAAGATTTTAGTACCATTGCTAGACCCTTAAGAAACCTACATATAAAGGATGCCTCCTTTGAGTAGAGTGAAGCATGGCATTAAGCTTTTAACAAATTAAAAAGCATGCTAGTATCCTCTCCCATTATGCAAGATCCAGATTAGACTCTTCCGTTCGAGATTATGTATGATGCGAGTGACTTTATGATTGGGTTTATTTTGAGGAAACAAAAATACAAGAAATACCACGTCATTTACTACGCTATCCAGACCTTAATCGGGCCTCAATTGAACTACTCGACCACGGAGAAAGAGTTTCTAGCGGTAGTGTTTGCCCTAGACAAATTCCACTCTTACCTCATCAGTTCACCCATTACATACTTTGCCAACCACGCAACGCTTAAATATCTCATTTCCAAGAAAGATGAGAAGCCGCGCCTCATTAGGTGGATCTTACTACTCCAAGAAATTGACCTTTCCATTAAAGATAAGAACGGAGTAAAAAATGTCATAGCCAATCATTTGTCTAGGCTATCGTTCGACGTACCTCAAGATCCTTTACCCATAGACGAATACTTTTTGAATTATCAATTATCTGCCACTTCCTATCTCCACTAGTTTGCGGATATCGTGAATTATCTTATCACGGGTTCATCCCCTTCAATTGGACACTGTAAGAGAAGAGGAAGTTCTTTACGTAGTCACACATGTTTTTCTATGATGATCCATACTGATTTAAGTATTGCACCAACCAAGTAATCCAGAGATGTGTATCGAACGATGAGATTCTTAGTGTCATCTGGTTTTATCATTCAAAATCTTATGGAGGACACTTTTCCACAAAAATACAGCCACTAAGATTCTTCAAACCAGTCTCTATTAGCCCACAATCTTTCGAGATGTGAATGCACATTGCAAACCTTATGATAGATTCCAAAGAATTAGAGTCATGACACGATGAGACATGATGACATTCACCCCTATTCTTGTTATCGAGATATTCGACTCTTGGGGCATCGACTTCATAGGACCTTTCCCTCCTTGTTTTGGATTCCAATGCATCCTTGTTGTGCTAGTCTATATGTATAAGTGGGTAAAGGCCATAGCTACAAAGATAAATGACAGTAAGGTAATGGTCAAGTTCATTCATGAACATATAATCTATCTCTCTAAAGCTTCGAAGGCCATCATAAGTGATAATGACACACATTTTTATAATAGGTCTTTTGAAGAACTTATGAGAAAGTATGGTGTCATCCACATGGTTGGGATAACATACCACCCCCAAATGAATAAGCAAGAAGAATTTGCAAATCAAGGGATCAAAGATGTTCTCAAAAAGATTGTCGATCCTAACCGAAAGGATTGGTCGAATTGGTTGATCGATGTGCTATGGGCATATACGATAGCTTATAAGAACAATATTGGGATGTCTTCATTCCGCTTTTTCTATGTCAATCCTTGTTATTTCCCTATCGAGTTAGAGCACAAAGTGTATTGGTTCATTAAGAGGTTGGGCTATAACCTCGATCAAACTAGTGAATCAAGGGAATTACAATTACACGGGTTAAAAGAGATATGCAATGATGCGTATGAATGCACTCGAATTTTTAAAGAAAGGATGAAACTTGCACATGAACTCACTATCAATCATAAGGAGTTTCATCTGGGATAAAAAAAATTCTACTATATAACTCGAGATTACACTTGTTTCTCGATAAATTACGTTCGTGGTGGACTATCCCTCTTGTCGTTGAGGAAGTGTTTCCCTAAGGAGAGATAGAAATAGGGAACCCGGAAGGTGGGCATACTTTCAAAGTTATTGGACAATGCTTAAAGCCATATCTCAAGGCATGAGTTGAGGAAGCCGACACAATTTGGTTACCTGACCCTGTTTACGAGCTGAATAAGCCTCCACGAGAGGTCGTCGCACCCCAATGCGTATGGAGGGATTTTTGTTATATTATTGAGTTGGGTCAGTTTTAGGGTATTTTAGAGGTCAGTAGAGTCCATGATTTATGAGGGTTATGAGCACCACATTGGTATACCACACATGGGAGAGAATTAGTCTTGTTACGGAGAAATTTTGAGGTGTCCCGAGGTTCCGAATTGATAGGAGGGCCTTATGAGGTGTTAGATATGAGAAAACCTAACTTTTCATAATTATCTAATGACAAAAGGGGGCACAAAACAACGTTAGGCAGAATTTTTGTGCGAATCGGTTCGCCCTAAGTCCGAACCGATTCGAAACCCCTATTCATAATTCTTTCCTTCTTTTCTTTTTCACTTCCCACCAAATTCACTCCCCCTCCACTCCGAAAATTACCCTCCCAAAACCTCGCTCCACCCATTCTTTTCACCACTTTCATCTCCCCCACCCTTTCCTACCACCATTTTTCGATTTCCAACCAAATTCCACCACTTCCCACCTATAAATACCCCACCCCCTCCCACCATATCCTCCACACCAAAAACCATCCTATTTTTCTCTAAAACTCTCAATTCCCTCCCTAAAAATTCCAACCATGAGACGATACGCTAAGTATGAATCCACCGAGATTCTTGACGAGAGTGATCACCCTTTTCGCTTCAATCAAGAGGGAGATTGGATTTGTGAATACTTTATGCACGCCCGCGTCATTTTTGTGGAATGCAAAGTCAAATAGGGAGAGCTCCCAAAAAATTTCATCTCTCTATTCTGGCGATGCGTGTGGTGCAACATATCCAACCCGCCCACTAACACCTTTTATGAACGCGAAGTGAACTATTTCCATAGCACAGTAGTTCACAAGTCGGAGGCATCCCACAAATCTTATGTCAATGAAACCATCATGCCTCTTTCACTTGCCATCATCCAACATAAGATGCGGGCCAAAGGGTCACCATCCCTCAACAACATGCCTGTCCCACGCTCGGAACTCCCCTCTCAAAAGGCGTATGCATGGATTATATACCACTCGGCCACAAATGGCTCACGGACAACTTTCTCATGGGCCAACTTTTCGAAAGGGTCCAATATGTGCACCTTATCACTAGAGGGACTATCCTTCAAATGACCAATAATTCGGTCATTTGCATCTGGCATGGTAATTTTCTCTATCATCTCCTTGACGAACAAACGAATATCAATCTCACCCTTATCTTCTACCAAGAGATACTCAATGTCGCTTATGACTGCAAGGATAAAGTTTCTCTTCCCTATGCCAAATTCATAATGGATATTTTAGATGATGCCGGGGTGCGGGGTGCACAATCCACTATTCGCATTCCTACGCCCATTGGGCACATGTCCGTTGATAGGAGTGCACGTCAAATGCGGGAACCCCCCTCATTTTTTAGGACGTTGAGATCGAAGAAGAGGGGGAGGAACCCGAGGCGAGTGGTAAGTCCATTGAGGGGGAGGAAGGTGACTCCAACTATGAGCCCAACTTTGACGAGGGTACTTATCAAATAGTGGTTATCAACCATCATATCGATGAATTAGATGCTCGACTCGATGGGTTCATCAACGAGTATAGGGATGATCACCACGATTACCAAAGGGATACGAGTATAATGGTGTGTGTCCAATCGAAGATGTATCGTCTATAATTGGGTCCAAATGCACAACTTCCAGAGTATTTTTATGACCCGTACACCGGCGACCCAAATACGTCCGGCTCATCCCATTGATGTTCATGTTGTGCTGTCTTTTATTATGTAGTTCTTTAGTTTCTCATTGTAGTTCCTTGTCGAAAAGAACTATGTAATTCCTATCCTTTCATCGTTTTGTATTTAGTGTTGGATATTAATATAAAAATTCGCATTTTTTTCATTTGTTCTCTTTAATTCCGCACTTTTCTTTCATAGTTAGATTTTTGTCCTTTTTGCAGAAGGACATTGCAAAAGTCTGAGTTAGGGGGGGTACATGTGCGACTTTAAATTTCACAAATTTTGAAATGCCCCAAAAAATCATAAAAATTTCCAAAAAAATTTAAAATTTTGAAAAATTCAAAAATATTTTTTCAAAATAGATAAAAATTGAAATTTTAATTCTTCAAAATATCACAAAAATGTTTGTTTAAAGTCTTAATTTGTAAAAATCAAATGCACTAAGCCCAAATTCACCAAAGATGAAAATTGAGCGAAAATTGACGATTTTACGAATAAGTGTGGAGATTTTTAACCCGGTGAGATTTCGAGCCTATTAATTTTTATGAGTAATTAAATCACTCTAAGTTAAAAATTAACTTAAAATTCATTTAAGTATTTAAATAAGTTATTGATGGTCTTTAAAATGCTATTTTGATCAATTATGGAAAACAAGTGAGACGTCGTCTTGAAAGCGCGCTAAAAATGTCTAAATTAAATTAATCTCGAGATGCATATTGTAAAATAATTAGTAATTCAAATAAATGAGGTTAGGTCA
Source organism: Sambucus nigra (assembly GCA_949130495.1). Taxonomy (NCBI): domain Eukaryota; kingdom Viridiplantae; phylum Streptophyta; class Magnoliopsida; order Dipsacales; family Adoxaceae; genus Sambucus; species Sambucus nigra. The sequence goes on from OX422210.1 coordinate 425,891,251, forward strand.
TCATTTGTTCACCCAAAAATATTAGCCATAAAAAGTTGGGCTCATTTTAACGTTTTTCAAGCCCAATTAAGCCTAATAATTTTTTCCCTTTTTTTTTGTTAACCCAAAAAACCAAAATGCCCGAATTCGTTTAAATTAAAAAAATCATAAATTACGTCCAATTAGTGCATACAAAAGGGCAAGAAAAATAGAACAAATGCTCAACAAAAATAGGAAAAAAAGAAAAGGAAAAAGAATATAGAAAAATGAGAAAATATGAAAAATGGAAGAAAAAGAAAAAAAATGAGTAAAAGCCCAAAAAAATGCCAAAGGACATCGTAAGAAAGCTTTTCAATTTCGAAACGTCCAAAATAATCCCATAGTTTACCCAATACATCATAACCCAAAAAAGTCCTAATCGGGTCCGAATGACGAAATTAATTATCACATGGAGAGCTAAAATACGAAATGATAATAAGAAAGATTAAATGGTGCGAATAAAAGTTGATAATTCTCATTTTTCAATGACCGTAATCCATTGATGAGATCTTTTCACCTAAATAATTTCGTATTTTAATGTGTGCGTGAACTCGTGTCCCTTATATTTTAATCTTTATATCATGCACACCGAGAGAAAATAGTCACATTTTGAGAGATTCGTTTATGAGATCATCCCGTGAGAATTTGAATTAAAGTGAATTGTTAGAAAGTAACGTAATGATTAATTGGTGGAAATTAGCAGTTTAATTTTCGGTTTCGCACACACACACTTATGAATTAAGTTTCTTGAATAAAAAATTTAAGTGATTATTTTTAAAGAATTTAAATTGTACGATTTTTAATTATTTTGATATTTTATTTGAGTCAAAAAATGAATTTCTTAGGTAAATTCACGGCAAACCCTCACGATACACCACCTGTCCTACTAGGGTAGACTAGGGATTTAATGTCCTGTTGCATACGTTAAATACAATCGCTCGCCTGTGAAAAATGTATTTTATCTCAATAAATCATTTTGGATATTTTTTAGACCATACTCTTATTCTTTTACATTGCTCGGGACAAGCAATGTCCTAAGTTAGGGGATTTGATTCGACACAAATATTTCATATTTATCTCCTTAATTTCCGTAATTTTATAGTCCCGTGCGGTGTAATTATACCAAATTTATCTCATATTCAGGCTACTAACATTTTCGACAAGTATTTCTTATTTTGTGTAGTTCTCTCTTATTTTACAGGTTTTTCGTGCAAGTGAATGCGAGAGAGAAATATAAAGAATTTAAGAAAAGAAGGAAAGGAATTGTATGGTCATTAAGTAATTTAACAGCCTGAAACCAGATGTAGAGCCTAAAGAAAAGTTGAATAGCTTGAAGCCATGAGCACACTAGAAGAAACGACACCCAATTACGAGCTACGGTTAAGAAGTTACGCACAATTGAAGTTGAAAGAAGATCCAGTGGTAGAAGTGTAATTTTATCATCATGCAAACCGGTTTGGAGCTAATGGGATCGACTTGATGCAGCAAATTGGTTCGGGCATCAAACGAACCGATTCGAATGATATGTTCTTAAAAATTGACGTTTATCTTTATTTTTAATGAGAGTTATGTTATTTTAAAACACTTAAAAAAATTACCCTAGTTGTTAGAGTTTTGTAACTAAACTTAAGTTACATTAGTTTTTACCTAGTTTTTCATATTTGAGAGGCAAGGAATAAGGGTTGCAAGAAGAAGAATAAAACTCATCCATTATTGCCATAGTTTTTCTATATTCTTAATTTAAGTATTACCTTCTTCTCTTATCGTCTCAAAGTTGCATATTTAGGTTATAATTGTTCTTATTTCTGAGTTTTTGATTAAATACATGTTTTCTTGCATTTTATATATCATCATGTTTCCATGCAAATTATTCCATGACCGACTAAGTTTTAGAGGGTTGGGATGAACCCAACCTAGGTATTACAAATGGATATAAAATTGGATAAAATCTAATAAATAATTAGAGGTTTAATATCTTGTTGGAACAAATATTGTAGGTTTTTTAATTTCGTTTTCCATAGGTAACCGAAATATTTAAGAATATAATACGCGTGTCGATAATTTGTCATTCACATTAAATATATTTTTGACTTGATATTGTTAGGAGTGGAATCTTCATATGTTAGGTACTTAGATAAATTTAATGTTTTCTTTTAATTGTGAAATAAATTCTTAAATGTTTTATATCCGATGTAATCATCGATGGTTCAGGGAATTGTATTCCAACTCTATTTTCTCATACAGTTTATTTCAAAAATCAAAATTTAGTTTTGCACTAATTTAGTTAGTTTGCATTCATTAATTAAGTTGCAAAGGTGCGTCACCTTTTATTTTCCCCTTTTAAGTCATTCCTTATGTATTAGTATCTCTCTATTAGTGTCGTCACAAAGTTTTGTCTTAGTCCCTGAGTTCGATACCCGACTTGCTCAAAAATATTACTTACATGACCGACTTAAACTCGAGCCGAATTTATAGGCACTCGAGACACATTTAGAGTCTTGTCACCTAGCTGCTCTGTGTAAAAACCCTTATTTTTTAGTAATTGTTTTTATATTATTTTTCCATGTGGGGTAATTATATAAAATAAAGGAAGTTGGAGTAAATATATATTTAACCTTGGTAATTTGTGTTTTGAGGCCGATTTACTCGTCCTGGATATGGTCGGGTATGATGTTATCTTGGGTATGGATTGGTTAGTGAAATACCGTGCTATAGTAAATTGTTATGGGAAGAGTATAGTCTTTGCCATTCCGGGGCAAAAAATGTTTCTAGTGGCTATGCCTCTTTCGGAGGGAGGTTCTAGCACATATTTATATTGGATTATAGAGGAGGCTTCTCATGATATAGTCATTTCCCTAGATTCGATTCCTGTTGTTAGAGACTTTGAGGATCTTTTTCGAGAGATATCGAGTTTACCTCCAAGTTGGGAGATTGATTTTGTAATTGATTTAGCATCGAGAACTCGACCGATAGCTAGGGCTCCGTACCATATGGCTCTCATGGAAATGAGGGAGTTAAGAGATCAGATTCATAAGTTGTTAGATCAGGGGTTTACTAGGCGTAGTACGTCGTCGTGGGGTACTCATGTGTTGTTTGTGAAGAAAAAAGATGGTTCCTTCCGGTTGTGTGTTGATTACCGGGAATTGAACAAGGTTACCATCAGGAATAAATACTCATTGACTCGAATTGATAATTTTTTTGATCAATTAAGGGGAGCGTCGTACTTCTCTAAGACAGACTTGAGGACTGGGTATCATCAACTAGGGATTCGAGACCAGGACGTGTCCAAAACTGCATTCTTAACTAGGTATGGGTCATATGAGTTTTTGGTCATGCCTTTTGGGCTAACCACTGCTCCTGATTTGTTTATGGACCTTATGAATAGAGTGTTTTGGGACTTCCTAGATCAATTTGTTATCGTTTTTATTGATGACATCCTAGTATATTCTCAGACTGAAAAAGATCATGCTAAGCATTTACGGTTGGTCCTGCAAACGCTACGGGATCATCAGTTATATGCCAAGTTTGAGAAGTGTGGTTTTTGGCTACAGGAAGTGCAGTTCTTGGGTCGCATTGTGACAGTTGAGGGAATTTCGTTAGATCTGAGTAAAGTTATCGCGGTGAGGGAATGGGGTCAGCCCACGACACCTATAGAGATTCACTATTTTCTGGGTTTGGCTGGCTATTACCGTCGATTTATTAAGCTTTTTTCCAAGATTGCTAGCCCTTTGATAAATCTAACTCCGAAGGGAGTGAAGTTTATTTGGGATGATTCTTGTCAACTATCTTTTGATAAGTTAAAAGATAAGTTGACTTCTACTCCAGTACTTTCGTTATCGAGGTCGGGGGTGCAATATTTAGTATTTACTGATGCATCTCTGGATGGATTGGGAGGTGTGTTATATTAAGAGCATCGGGCTATTGCTTATGATTATCACAAGCTAAAGCCCCGTGAAAATAATTATCCAGTTCATGATTTGGAGATTGCGGTGGTAGTATTCGCCTTAAAGATTTGGAGACATTACCTTCTGGGGGGAAATTTTAGTCTTTTCATGGACCACAAATCGTTGCAATAGTTATTTTTGCAGAAGGATTTGAATATGAAATAACGTCGATGGTTGGAGTTTGTGAAAGACTATCAATTTGATATACATTATCACCCTGGCAAGGCTAATGTGGTAGTGGATGCACTAAGTCAGAAACCTGAAGGGGAGTTAGTAATGGTATGGAAGGCTAAATGGAAAGAACTTAGCCAGGAGGATGCTGTTACAAGGGAGTTTATGTAGGTGTTGATCGTTACGCCTACGATTGTAACGAGAGTTATGGAATCTCATGGAATAGACAAAGAGTGCCAAGATCGAATACGCAAGTTGTTAACCGAGGGAGCGGAATCCTACTCTATAAGTTCCAAGGGTGGGTTACGTTTCCACGGAAGACTTATTGTCCCGGATGAGGGAGATTTGAGGCGTGCCGTAATGACTGAATCTCATAGGTCCAGATTTGCAGTACATCCAGGTGGAGACAAAATGTACCAAGACATGCAACATCAATATTGGTGGGCGGGTATGAAAAGGGACATCTCAGAATTTGTTTCCCAACTTAATACTTATCAATTGGTGAAAGTAGACCATCAGCGACCAACGGGATTACTACAACCTTTAGAAATACCGGTATGGAAGTGGGAAAGTATCTTGATGGATTTCATCACGGGATTGCTAACGTCACAAAGTGGTCATGATTCCATTTGGGTTATCATCAATCGTCTAACCAAGTCGACACATTTCTTACTGGTACGAACGGCTTACAATACGGCTCGTTATGCCCAGCTATTTATTGCATAGATTGTGAGACTCCATGGGGTGCCCGTTAATATAGTCTCGTATTGAGATAAAATTTTTGTGTTCCATTTTTGGTGAAGTTTTTAAGAAGCAACAGGAACTGAATTGAAATTGAGTACCTCCTACCACCGTCAAACGGATGGACAGACGGAAGGAGTCAACCAAATATTGGAGGACATGCTCAGAATGTGTGTACTTGACTTCAAACGAGGATGGGAACAATACCTTCCATTGGTCGAATTTTCTTTCGTACCAATTCACAATAGTTATAGCACCTTACGAAGCATTATATGGTCGACCGTGTAGATCACCTACTTATTGGTTAGAAGTAGGGGATAATAAGTTTCTTGGACCTGAAATTATCCAAGATAACTCTTCCAAGATAGAGCTCATTCGCAACTGCATCTGAATCGCTCAAGACGGTCAAAAGAGTTATGTCGATGCGAATAGAAGGCATATGGAAATGGAGGTTGGAGATCAAGTTTTGGTACGGGTGTCGCCAATGAAGGGAATAACACGATTTGGGAAGAAAGGGAAGCTTGCACCTCGCTATATAGGCCCTTTTCTCGTTATTGCTAAGGTAGGTCTCGTAGCTTATCAACTTGACTTGCCGGAACGCCTACACCAGATTCATGATGTGTTTCATGTTTCATCCTTGAAAAGGTACAAAAGGTGTGACGGGGCTCACTGGCACATTCCTTTGGATGATATTGAATTACAACCCGATATTTCCTACGAGGAACAACCATTTGCAATCTTAGATCACGGGGAGCATAGGCTAAGGTCGAAGGTGGTGCCTTTGGTTCAGGTCCAATGGGGACATCACAAAATCAAGGAATCGACGTGGGAGCGGGAGGACGATATTCAAGATAAGTATCCACATCTCTTTTTACAAGGTACGCCTGAATTTTGAGGGCAAAATTCCCTTATAAGGGGGGGAGTGTGTAATACCCCTTATTTTTTAGTAATTGTTTTTATATTATTTTGCCATGTGGGGTAATTATATAAAATAAAGGAATTTGGAGTAAATATTGTTTTAAGTGAATTAAGAGATAATATTTAGTGAATTTTTGCATATTTACTGTTAAGTGAATGTTAATAGCATCATATTTTATTTTGTTGTGTCATTATGCCTAAAGCGACGAATATGATTTGAAATGATGTTGGATAATGAAATAGTTTATATTTTTTCGGATGCCAATTTAGAAGGTGCGATTAGTCCTGAAATAGTCGAGATAGTCAAAATAAATGCCTTGTTGTATTTTTGAGTTCTGGGTACTTTTGACCAGTTATGGCTTAATTATATTGTTATGAGTCATTTTAATGGTGTAGTAACATTGAAAGATATAATTTAATGTTAGGGGGCATTTTAGTCTTCCAACCACATTTATTCTCATTTATATGTCTTAAACCTAGATACAAAGAGAGAGAAAGAGAAATTAGGAGAAAAGAAGAAAAAGGAAGAGGATTGAAGAATTGGAGCTTGAATTTTTTTCTACCGGAAGACAATCCGAGATTTCTGCCTTAAGGCAAGTTTCTAACTTGCAAATTTATGATCTATTATGGATAAATTGTATTGATAGTTGTGTATTTGAAAGAATTGAACAAATTGTTGGTTTTGAGAAATTTGGTGTTTAAACCCTTAAAAATGGTATTAGATTTGATTCAAGTTGGTTTTAGTAAGTGTTGTTGGTTTAGAAATGGTTTGGGGTTAATATGAGTTGATTTGGTTGAGATTTGAGGAGAGATGTATGAGTTTGGGGTAAAATTAGGGTTCTTAACCCGTAGCCCCCAAACTTGGCAAAGCGAATCGATTCACCATCCCTAGCGAATCGATTCGCTTAGAAGGGAGGCTACAGGTCTGGGGAGCCGAATCGATTCGGCATGAGACAGGAAGTTTGGTATTTTCAGCCAAATCTATTCGCTTTTAAGGGCGAATCGATTCGGAATCTTGCTGTTTTAGGATGTTTTTCTAGGTTAGTTTTTATCCATTTTCTTCTAGTTTTAAGGCCTAGGAACCTTCAATTATAATTAAAATAAATTATTAGAGTCTTGTATTAAGATTATGAATACTCTAGACTAGAAGGGGGATTATTGGGCCTACTTAGGGAGATATAAAAGGGATGTTAATGTAGTTTCTCTATTTAGTAACTAGGCTAGGACCTTAGGGAAAGTAAGTTTACATAGTTTTAGACTTTTAAAGATTGGTATAAGGTAATCTCACTTGATGGCTTATTGGGTTGTTGTTAATTCATGGAGAAAAATGTGAAGATAATTGAATATTGTATTTTACGTTGTTAAACATATATGGCTCCGGATAATGTAACGTACATTTTTCAATTGGCATACCTTGTGAATATTGACTTGCATATACATACCTCTCTAAATGCGATCATAAGGGAAGTTTCGCAAATGAGGTGAAGTCCCTTGGCTAGTGAATCCAGGGTGAATATAGTCCTCAGCCATAGGACCGATTGTTATATTATAATGTTATTTTATTCGGAGTGAGGTAATTTCGGGTATGGGTATGACTCATTGTCGAAGGTATATGGACACTTCCCATACGACGCGATTTAGGATGCCTAGGTTATCTTGGTGGTAGGCCCTGGAAGATGATAGCTATTTAGGGGCGCATCCAGTGGGGTGACTCCCGGAAGGATGATCTTAGTATCGTTATGTATTGTGATTACAACTATTCTCACGTGTATGAAATCAATTGTTTCAAATAAGTTTTCGAATGAAAACTTGGACTTGTGAAATCTTATTTATCCAATAGACTTCTAAGCTTATTAAATTGAAATTGAGTTATTTCTCTTGCATTAATGCATAGTTATCATTATAAATGACTTTTCGCTAGGTTTTTCATGCAAAAGAGAGGTGAGGATTATTTGATTATGAAGAGAAAAATAAGCTTGTTCATAATGTTAGATATTCATAACTGTCATACATTTTATTCACATGTATATCATATCAAACCGGACCCTGGCCCATTTATATCTCTTGTTTTTGCATGAATTCTCTTTACACCCAAGTGCTCCGCCGCAAGGTCGCCCGTGTTGAACTTTCTATCCAAGTGTCCTGGAGTTATAACATTTTTGCGGATGTTGTACGATATTTTTTATAGATGCTTCTATCTTTTGTACTCTAGTTATGATCAGTCCATATATTCGGGAGTGTTGCCCAAGTTTTGTACTTGTTTATGTAATGTGATATTTTATTTTTATACTCGGTGTAACCTGTTTGTAATGGTCTGTTAACCGATAGCTTATTCGGTTATTATGTTGTATATGATTGTTAAAATTTTGTCTGTCTTTATTTATATCCACCCTCTTTTTTTAAATTGGATTGTCTAAATAATTTTCTTTAAACTTATAAAAATAAATTTTAACATCCGTTTTCTAAAATAATTGGTGGCTATCTTGTATTATTATTTTTTATGACAGTAATGCTAAGAATGGACCATCTATGATTCCTATAATTATTGGAGTATCGGGTTGGTCACCTCTTATTTTAATAACCAGGGTGTCACAGATGGTATCAGATTATTAGGTTCTAGAGTCCTTAGGATCTATGCAGACTTATCACGTTCTACCGTAGCTTTCTTTGATATAGAGATCTATTATTAGGACTGTATTGTTTGAATATGCTTGCGATCTTCTGCAAAGATAAATTGTTTTAAATTGCATTCTGATTCAGTTGTTTCTTCGTCTCAGATGCCGCCTAAAAGAGGTCGCCCAGCGAGGAGAAATAGAGTTGTAGAAGATAATTTAGAACCCCCGCCACAACAAGGAACGATAAATGCCACATAGGTAGCTAATATCGTTGCCCAGGTAGTCAATGCTTCAATAACTGCCATGGCTCAACAGTTTCCTCAAGCCCAACAATCGATAATACAGGAGGTGAAAGCCCATGCGGGACCTTCCCCGTGGGAGAAAGTAAGAGAATCTTTCTTAAAGGGTCACCCCCCAGAATTTTAGGGTGGTTCTGATGTATTAGTAGCAAACCAATGGAAGAAGGACATGCAGCGTCATCTCTGAATGGTTGTAGCGGGGAACGAAAGGAGATCCTTACCACTTTTAAACTAGTCAGAGCAGCCTTACACTGGTGGGAGTCGATGACCACACCGGAGCAAACAGATACTATGACTATATCAAATTTTTGGGTTTTGATCGACCAGAAGTATTTTCCACCCGCAGTCCAAAAGGAGATGAGGAGGAAACTTCAAGATGTAGTCGAAGGAGAACAATCTGTGGCAGAGTATGAGGAGGAATTTACTCGTCTGGATAGTTTTGTACCGGATGAGGTAATTCCAGAGGAAAGGGGGATATCTAAGTTTATTGGAGGTTTGAATTAGAGAATACAGAAACACTTGCTAGGAAACTAGCTTTACAAACATTTGGTGAAATAATGAATGCCACATTGCTTCATTGCCAAGATCACTGTTTACATATGCAAGGGAGTAAGAAGGTTTCAATTTCGGGGCAACCTAGTAAGAAAGGAGGAAATGGTACCGGAGGAGCACTATCCTCATCTCAACCGTCGGGAAGCAAAAAGAAGGAAAGGGACATGCAACAAGAGGATTTGTCCAATAGACAGCATTTTGGGGGCTTTAATTTTGGTGGTAGTTGTTTCAAGCACGGTCAAGGTGCCCAGCAGGAAGCAGCAACTGGTGGGCCAGCAAGGCCAGGCAGGTCGAGGTAATAATGGGGGTCGAGGTCATCCGAGTCAAGGCATGGGGCAGTTTCAAAATAATAGGGGTCGTTATGAGGAGAATATGGTGAGTCGTTGTTTTCAATGTGGGGAACCGGGTCACTTTAGGAAAGCTTGTCCACAGTTGATTGGGGGACAGTTGCCCAGGGGTCCACAACATCATCAGGCACATCTACCGCCACCAGCGCCTATTCCAGTCATCCCTCCACAACAAGGACAATTACAGTATGGGTGTGTTTATCATATTCAGGATGCTTTACTTCCTCCAGCCCCGCCCATGCCGCCAGCTATCGAGGGTAAGTTTCCTATTCATGGGTATATGGGTCGTGTATTGTTTGATACGGGCGCTACGCACTCGTTTATTTCTAGAAGTTTTTCTCAATCGACAGAGTTGATTAAGTCTGCAAAAAGTACCTTTACTGGTGTCGAATCTTCCATGGGTGATGGTTTGCTTATTTTCTTTGTTTGTAAAAGAGTAGAAATAAACCTTGGTAATTTGTGTTTTGAGGCCGATTTACTCGTCCTGGATATTGTCGGGTATGATGTGGGTATGGATTGGTTGGTGAAATATCGTTCTATATTAAATTGTTATGGAAAGAGTATAGTCTTTTCCATTTCGGGGCAAGAGATGTTTCTAGTGTCTATGCCTCTTTCGGAGGGAGGTTCTAGCAAGTATTTATATTGTATTGCAGAGGAGGCTTCTCGCGATATAGTCATTTCCCTAGATTTGATTCCCGTTGTTAGAGACTTTGAGAATGTTTTTCGGGAGATACGGGGTTTACCTCCAAGTCGGGAGATTGAGTTTTTAATTGATTTAGCACTAAGAACTCAATCGATTGCTAGGGCACCGTACCGTATGGCTCCTAGGGAAATGAGAGAGTTAAGAGATCATATTCAGAAGTTGTTAGAGTAGGGGTTTATTAGGCGTAGTACATCGTCGTGGGGTGCTCCTGTGTTGTTTGTGAAGAAAAGAGATGGTTCCCTCCGGTTGTGTGTTGATTACCAGGAATTGAACAAGGTTACCATCAGTAATAAATACCCGTTGCCTCGGATTGATGATTTGTTTGATCAATTAAGGGGAGCTTCGTACTTCTCTAAGATAGACTTGAGGACTGGGTATCATCAACTAGGGATTCGAGACCAGGACGTGTCCAAAACTGCGTTCTTAACTAGGTATGGGTCCTATGAGTTTTTGGTCATGCCTTTTGGGCTAACCAATGCTCCTGCTGTGTTTATAGACCTTATGAATAGAGTGTTTCGAGACTTCCTGGACCAATTTGTTATCGTGTTTATTGATGACATCCTAGTCTATTCTCAGACTGAAAAAGACCATGCTCAGCATTTATGGTTGGTCCTGCAAATGCTACGGGATCATCAGTTATATTCCAAGTTTGAGAAGTGTGGTTTTGGGCTACAGGAAGTGAAGTTCCTGGGTCATATTGTGATAGTTGAGGTCATTTCAGTAGATCAGAGTAAATTTTTCGCTGTAAGGGAATGGGGTCAGCCCACGACATCTACAGAGATTCACTATTTTTTGGGTTTGGCTAGCTATTACCAGCGATTTATTAAGGGTTTTCAAAGACTACTATCCCTTTGATAAATCTGACTCGAAAGGGAGTGAAGTTTGTTTGGGATGATTCTTGTCAACTCGCTTTTGATGAGTTGAAAAATAAGTTGACTTCTACTCCAGTACTTGCGTTATCGAGGCCGGGGGTGGACTATTTAGTCTTTACTGATGCATCTCTGCAAGGATTGGTAGGTGTGTTACAACAAGAGCATTGGGATATTATTTATGCTTCTCACAAGCTAAAGCCATATGAAAAGAATTATCCTATGCATGATTTGGAGCTTGCAGCGATAGTATTCGCCTTAAATATTTGGGGACATTACCTTCTGGAGGAAAAGTTTAGTCTTTTCACGGACCACAAATAGTTACAATATTTATTTTCGCAGAAGGATTTGAATATGCGACAACGTCGATGGTTGGAGTTTGTGAAAGACTATCAATTTGATATACATTATCACCATGGCAAGGCTAATGTGGTAGCAGATGCGCTAAGTCAAAAACCTGAGGCGGAGTTAGCAAGGGTATGGAAGACTAAATGGAAAGAACTTATCCAGGAGGATGCTGTTACAAGGGAGTTTATGTCGGTGTTGATCGTTACGCCTACGATTATAACGAGAGTTGTGGAAGCTCATAGAAGAGATAAAGAGTGCCAAGATCGAATACGCCAGTTGTTAACCGAGGGAACGGAATCCTACTCTATAAGTTCCAAGGGTGGGTTACGTTTCCACGGAAGACTTATTGTCCTGGATGAGGGAGATTTGAGGCGTGCCATAATGACTGAATCTCATGGGTCCAAATTTGCAGTACATCCAGGTGGAGACAAAATGTACCAAGACATGCACCATCAATATTAGTGGGCGGGTATGAAAAGGGACATCTCAAAATTTGTTTCCCAACTTACTACTTATCAATTGGTGAAAGTATACCATCAGCGACCAACGGGATTACTACAACCATTAGAAATACCGGTATGGAAGTGGGAAAGTATTGTAATACCCCGTACTTTTAAAGATATTTAAATTACACTGTGGATGTAATTTGGCAATTTGAAGAATTATTGTGAATAGTAATTCTGGGATTAATTCGGAGAGGAAGAGGGCAGATTCAGCACTTGGTACGAAAGTTGTAGATCTTTTCGATACGGTCGCCTATGCACTGACCGCGTATTTTTTTATTTTTCTTCGAATTGTTATGATTTTTATAAGATGACAGTTCCGGGGTGAAATCATCAACTCGAAAATGCACTCGAAAATTGGAAAAATAAAAGCTAGAATTATTTGGAGATAAATATTTGGGGTTCCTAAAAATAGTGTGGGGACTTCTAAATATTTTTTTAGTAAGGTACGTATCTTGGGTTAGATGAAAGTAAACCCCAAGATTTACCCAAGTAGGGGTGTTTGGGAGGAGTAACACTCGGGGGTGATGTTTCGATGAGCAAAATTTTATATAAGTAATTGTGCGCGTAGAAAACACGATTATATGCAAATTTTGGTTGAGTAAAATACTAGGAGGTGACTAGGATGAAATTTAGGATACGGGCTAAAGAGAATTGAGCAGTAATCCGATACGTCTATTTATGACAATTATTATAGGTGAGAGGAATGCCTATCATTATTTATGGGACGAATAAATATATCGGTGTTCTTGGTATTGTCATCGTGCGGTGAGAAAAGCTCGGAAATAATATATTGAGGATTAGTCAAAATTAAAAAATGCGTAGGATATTCGAGAGATAAATATACTACGTAGGAAATTTATTATACAGGTTGTGCGTATACCCGAATGTTATTATATACGTGGGTTAAATAATTACCTTTCGGGAATTATGTATAGGTGAGAGAAATACCTATAATTATAATATGGTTGTGTGAATACCAAATTGATGATATATTTATATAGGTGGAATGTGTACCTATATGATTGTTTATTATGTGTATGACATACCTACCATACTTGCTATCACGGGAGGTTGGCGTTCGTGTAAGAACAATCTTATCCTGTGTTGCCTTCGGGGGGATTTCAGATTTGGTACCTCAAGAACATAGGACTATGAAGGGATTATTTGTGAGTCAAGAAGTCTGCTGACTATGGGAGCGTAGGTATTTGCGTAACCCATGGGTATGTTAACTATGTTCACCTCCAGCATGTGTGATTTGTATTGATACGGTTCCTGAGTGATGCGAAACGCGTGATCCTTATGTGCGCGATGTATAAGGATTTGATAGCAGAGTATGAGTGCACCGCAACTGAGCTTAGGGGTGCCATATATGTATATATATATGTATTGTGATTAACATATATGTGTACTTGAGATAATCTACGGATGCTTAGTAAATGGGAATGACTAAGCCACTTATATTATAGTTCAGTGGATGATTAATATACTTGTTGCGTATAGTATATTGTTTATATATATATATATATATGAGATGAGATATCATATAACCTAACCTTGTATAAAATGAAAAGAATGAATGAAGTGTGATATTACTTCCGGTAAATGAATATCCGGATTTATATGAATATGAATCTTGTGTTCTAATGAGAACTATTAATAAATACGGGATGGTATAAATATGGTATGTACTGAAGGCCTAATAGATCCCGATGATAAACATTGTCACATAGTAGTGTATCGAGGGGTTCCTTATTTGGATTTCGCTTCGCGAGACAACCCACGCACGAACGTAACATAATGTTGGGAATGGGGAGAAGTTTAGTACTTAGTACTCAAATTGATGAGGATTATTAGAAGATGGGTAATTACATTAGTTAGGCAGGGTAGCTTAACTAGGTTATCTAAAAAAGTATGCAATAGTTGTGCACTGTTAGAAGAGGGGTGAGGTGTATCTCATGTGAGAGCGATATCAGTTTAAATATGAGAAATAACATATTTTTAAAATATGGATTTTAAGCACTTGCTAAAATGTTTTTAAAACTCGGGCTCTGGCCCGTTTCTCTATTTTCCCCTCTTGATATATATATATATATATATATAAGTGTCCAAACACAGGGACGCCTGGATGATGATTCATTTGAGTCAGACGTTTGCTGCAGCAGCTGTGGATGCAAGCAGGTTTATATTAGACGCTTCTATCATTAAGATCTAGATATGAGGTATTGTAGAAACATTCGGGCTTATGGCCCAACTGTACTCATTTATTCTTTTATCGCCTTTTAGTGAGGCATTCGATTTGGTTGTATTATTGTACCGAGTGTTCGGTTGTTTTATTTTATTTCATTTCAGTTGCTGCATATACATTGTTATAATTGTTTTATTTGAATGGTTTGGTTAAAAAGATTTGTTAATTAAAAATTTGACGCCGGCCTAATAGGATATTAGTAAATAAATTGGTTTTCGGCAGTGATGCTAAGAATGAACCATATGAGACTCCTGTTTTAATTTGATATAGGAGTGATCGTCCGGTATTTTATTAGGCGGGGTGTCACGGGTGGTATCAGAACATCAGGTTCTAGTGTCCTTAGGAATCTGTGCGAACGTATTAAGATTTCAGCGTTACTTTTGATTTGATATAGAGCCTTATGATTAGGATTGTTGATATCCTCTTGTGAGATTTCGTTCTCCTATCATTATGTAAGATTAGAGTAAATCTTTTGCGCGCTCATTCGGGATTCGTGTGTTGATCGACGAAGGGCGACCATGGAAGTCCATTGTGAGGGCAGTAGGAGATGGGGCTTAGTTAGAGCTATAAGTTGATGTTGGAAATGAGGACCGCGATAAAGGTCATTTTCCTTGCAGCATTGTCATTGATTGCTGTAATGACTACTATTGGATAGTAGTTATAATTATCTATGCACCGCTATAGTAGAGAATGGTGCTAAACTTGAATTACACAGTGAAGTTAGATGGGGAAAAAGCTTAAGAGGTATTGATGAGGACCGTGCATTGAAGTTAAGCTAGGCGGATATGGTGTAATTTCATTTCTAGGAAGTCGAAGGCTCGGAATCTTTGGCATAAAGTTGGATATAGAAATACCCATATGTAAAAATTTGAGGAAAATTTTTTCACTCATTGGAGAAATGTGAAATAGTGGGAACGATGGTCACCATATTTAGAGGTGCATGATATTTTGCTCATAAATCAATGTTACAGATGGTTTTAAACTGCAAATTCCCTTGATTTAGAATAAAGTGAATGCAGTTTCTAGGTTATTCACATAAGAATCGGTCAGAGACCGACGATGAATAAAGAGTGACATGGTTAAGTGAACTTAGTACCGGGTAAGGTAGGTACAATAGAGAAAGAGGCTTCTCCAGTGGAATAATAGACTCACTAGTAAATTGGACTTACGTAGAGTGATTTATATTGTTTTAGTGCAAGGTGTGAAATCTGCAATGAAAAATTAAAGTTGTGAGACTTTGTGATTTTTAAGAGTCTAATGGGATAAAGACTTTTGGGCTTCGAATTGGAATTTTAGATGTAATTGGGATACGATCTAGTTGTAATAAGCTTAATATTTATTTATATTATAAGTAAGTGAATACTTATGGGATTAAATCGAATATGTATATTCGAGAAATACAGGCTAATGTTACGAGAGATATACACGATTAGACAGATTATATTGTGTATATATATATGAGCATATTGAGACGTATATGTGATATGTTTAAATATATCTGTATGTGATTGGTATATTTGTATGAAACATACCCCTCTAGTGCTATCATGGGAAGTTATGCATTTTGGGTGAGGCCCCTAGCTTGAGGAGCAGGTAGCGTATAGTCCCCAGGTCATAGTGTCCATTCTATATTGTGTGATTTTTATCAGGAGTGAGACGTAGTGGGTATGTTTCATTCTCATCTCCGGTAAGGAACTATAATCGCTACCTATTCGTTGTGATTTGGTTTTTATCAAGTCGGTGTGATAGTCCGACCGCTGGTACCCAGGATGATGTGTGAGAAATTCCCTGGAAGATGATAGCATTGAGAGACTGCATCCATTGAGTTATAGCTCTGAGGGATGGTTATTATACTTATATAGTGTGTGATATATAAGTATGGATATACTTGATGTGTATAGTATAATGTATATATATTTATATAAGATGTGAAATATATATATATATATATATATATATATATATACGGATATATTAAAGAATGGAATGCGAGATAAATTCTGGATGAGCCCGCCTTTATCATATGTTTAGATGGAACTTCGATGAGGAAGTGTTTCATTACCACGATTTTAGTGCATGGGGACCTTATAGATATAATTTAAGGTATGCAGGTTTTATTGCTGAGATGTAATTTTAAGTTCATTGTTGTTTGCGCTAAGGACTTAGTGTTAGTACAAGTGCTTGGTGGTGTGGCTCCTGGAAAGAATTTAGAGTTCTGACCACATTTTTGTCGATATAAGAGAGATGGGATTATCCGAGCGGCATATTTGAACTAGCGGACCTCCACGACCGACAAAGTTAAGTAATAGTGTATAGGAGGGGTTCCTTGTTTGGATTTCGCTTGCGAGACGCTCCACACATGAACATTAACGACGTCGGGAGTGGAGAGATGTTATAGAATGAAAGGATGTTGGTTTTGATGATAAGTCACCTAGTGTAGAGAAAACACTATAGAGTGAGAGACGTTTGATGATTTTATAATTATATAAAGATATAAGTGCTACGGAGAAGCACTGAAATTACTCTCTCACCGCAAGTGTGTGGGTGAGTTAAGGTGAAGGAAATCGATTTGAGACGTATATCCAGGCCTTGAATTGAAGGAAAATTCAGAGGAAATACATTTTGGGTATAATGTTCGTAGCACTTTTACAGAGAGTAGGTGCCCGATTAGTTAGATTTTCCATTTCGTTAAGATGAAAGGATATAGTGGTAGAAGTACGTTGGTAGGTCAATGAGGTAAGATTTAGAACATCCCATTGGTGTCCCTTGGACCGCTATATCTCGATGACCGACGATGCGAGGGAGTAGTGTAACGGGAGGGTTACTTGTTTGGATTTCGCTTTGCGAGACGTCCCACGCACGAAACCGAACAAATGTCGGAAGTCGAGAGAGGTCTTGGGAACTAGGGAAATAATTAGAATAGTACTCATATTACGTATATTAGAAACACCTTGATCTTAAGACTACCACGAAATAAGTCCAGTTGGACTAGTGGCGCTGATGTAGGAAGACTATTGTGAGATAACCACAAGAAGATCGATGGGATAATCTTGAGAAGGATTGAATTTTCCAGGTATCGAGAGAATTAAATTTTGGATTATTCGGGTTAAGGGATACCCAAGTGTTAGTACCAAGCCAATGAAATGAGGCCCATTATTTAGAGTGAGTGTGATGTATCAAAACGTTTGCAATGGTGGTGCATATATGCACGGATGATAGCGGGCATGGGTACCCTGATTAGTAAATCCCAAAAAAATGTTCGAGATGGAAAGATGTGAAAATAAATATGTATAATATATGCCTGAAGGGTGGCTATAAACAAGGTTAAACGGTATAGCGTATTGAATGTCATGCGAGAATGAAGATAATGCAAACATTTATGTGCAACGAGAGCTAACACACCCAAGATGGGATTGAAAGGCTGTGGAAAGTCATTTGAAAAGGTACCTCTTAATGAACAGGTTACCCAATTTATTGTGAGAAAGTAGAGCGGAGTCTTACTTAAGCGAGTATTGAAGAGTGGCTTGCGCGTGACTGTATGGTTAGCATACTCCAAGTAAAGAAGGAGTGTATGTAGTACCAAATTCCGTAAGAGTATATAAGAGTTAATACTTTCATTATTTGGTATAGGGAATGTACCTTGTAGATTACGAGAGAGACAGTAATCTGAATAATTATATAATACGTAGCTATGAGAATAAAATACATATGATAAGTGTATAATTAGGTTAGGAATATGCCTATGAATCTTAATAGGATGTGTGTATGCCTATTATGTGATATTATTATTAAGAGCACTAATAGGTGATAACCCGGGGGGTGCAAAAACATTATTGATTAAGTGCGCTAATGGGTATTAACTCGGGGGTGCAGGATATATATATATATATATATATATATATATATGGATGATGTGACTATATGTGTATATATATGGATTTGTGAATATTTCTATTGTGTGAGACTAGTAAATATGGTATTAATAATAAATACTTTGCGCTAAGTGGTCTTAACAAAAGGGTGCAAGATTAGTGTAAATATATAGCAATAATGAGAATATATATATATATATATATATATATATAGGGAGAGGTTCACAAGTGGACCAAAAGAATGGACTTTTTAATGGACCTTAACAAAAAACACATAATAACACATTAATTTTAATTCCTATAGTGTAATTGGTCCGCGCCAGCGGCACCAAATACGCGTGTCGATTGATCCCCCCCCCCCCCCACCCCCTCCCACCCCCTCCCATATGGAAGCCCTGCTGTCATAAGGGCTGCCACAAGGGCTGCTTTGGTGATGGTGGTGGGTGGGGGGGTGGGGGGCGGTGGGGGTGGGTGGGGGTGGGGTGGGGGGGGGGGGGGTAGTGGGGTGAAGGTGTGGTCTCGGGTGCCGCTGGCGCGGACCAATTACACTATAGAAATTAAAATTAATGTGTTAATATGTGTTTTTTGTTAAGGTCCATTAAAAAGTCCATTCTTTTGGTCCACTTGTGAACCTCTCCCTATATATATATATATATATATATATATATATATATATATATATATGAGCATACGCCTTGAGATGGGTGGAATATAGTGGGAGACCATTGTGTTAGGCTATATCTAAATTTGGTTAAACTGAGACATAATGTATATACCGATCCTAGAGTAGTGGTACAGGCTATATTTGAATTACGAGGACGAAATTCTGTTGTAAGGGGGGAAGTATGTAATACCCCATACTTTTAAAGATATTTAAATTACACTGTGGATGTAATTTGGTAATTTGAAGTGAATAGTAATTCTAGGATTAATGAGTGAAATTAAATAAATTTAATGTTATAAAGTGAATAGTAAATATTAGTTTTCAAGTGTCGGACTAATATTTACATGGATTATATTTTCTTATGAGACTAAGTATATGAGTGGATTATTTTTAATTACATGTCGCGGTTGGGTAAATCGACAAAGAAAAATGTTTTAAATTGAAAAATACGCGTATTGAACGTGTTGGGTGAAAATAGTGAATTTTAGTTAAGTGATTCGGATGGAGATTTCGACTCCGCCATTGGGTTCGGAATGGCCGAGATAGTAAAAATAGAGTACCCGGGGGTAGTATTTGAGTTCCGGGCATTTTTGGACTAGTAGGGGCTCGTAAATGAGTACATGATTCATTTAACAATTGGGTATACACCCAATTTCGAGTTTAATAAGAGAAAACCCTCATTTTTGCCCAAAATCAGATCTAAGAGAGAGAAAGATAAGAGAGAAGGGAGAGAAGAAGAAGAAGAAGAAGAAGAAGAGAAGAGAAGAGAAGAAGAGATTTCCAGCCAAAATTCACGGAATTCGACTCGGGGTCGTCAGATTTAATCCACGAGGCAAGTGTTTACTTGCTTTATAAATTTAGTGTGTTTATTTCTCATATTATAGTTGGTGTGTAAAACTATAAAGATTTTTGGGATGAGTTTTCGTGAATAAAAATGGGTTTTTCGGAAGATTAATGAGTAAAACCCGAATAATATCAAATTTGAGAAATTTAGGAATTAATTGAAATTAATTGTTGGATCTGGGTTCTAGGAATTAATTTAGGAATTAGGAATTAGGAATTAATTTGAGAAACCTTTGTATATGTGTATTTATGGTTGATTGAGGTTGTACGATGATGGGTGAGAAAATAAAAACCTCGGAGGTGTTTTAATGGAGGTTTGGGATTTTGGAGAAGACGATGAATAGTAACTCCGTAGCTTGCGGGGTAAATTCGGAGAGGAAGAGGGCAGACTCAGCTCTTGGTCAAAGCACGAAAGTTGTAGATCTTTTTGATACGATCGCGTGAGCGTTGACCGCGTATTTTTCTGATTTTTCTTCAAATTGTTATGATTTTTATAAGATGGAAGTTCTGGGGTGAAATCATCAACTCGAAAATGCACTCAAAAATTGGAAAAATAAAAGCTAGAATTATTTGGAGATAAATATTTGGGGTTCCTAAAAATAGTTTGGGGACTTCTAAATATTTTTTTAGTAAGGTACGTATCTTGGGTTAAATGAAAGTAAACCCCAAGATTTACCCAAATAGGTGTGTTTGGGAGGAGTAACACTCGGGGTGATGTTTCGGTGAGCAAAATTTTATATAAGTAATTGTGCACGTAGAAAACACACTTATATGCTAATTTTGGTTGAGTAAAATCCTAGGAGGTGACTAGGATAAAATTTAGGATACGGGCTAAAGAGAATTGAGCAGTCATCCGATACGTCTATTTATGACAATTATTTTAGGTGAGAGGAATGCCTATCATTATTTATGGGACGAATAAATATATCGGTTTTGTTGGTATTGTCATCGTGCGGTGAGAAAAGCTCGGACATAATATATTGAGGATTAGTCAAAATTGAAAAATGCGTAGGATATTCGAGAGATAAATATACTACGTATGAAATTTATTATACGGGTTGTGCGTATGCCCGAAAGTTATTATAAACGTGGGTTAAATAATTACCTTTCGGGAATTATGTATAGGTGAGAGAAATACCTATAATTATAATATGGTTGTGTGAATACCAAATTGATGATATATTTATATAGGTGGAATGTGTACCTATATGATTGTTTATTATGTGTATGACATACCTACCAAACTTGCTATCACGGGAGGTTGGCGTTCGTGTGAGGACAATCTTATCATGTGTCGCCTTCGGGGGGATTTTAGATTTGGTACCTCAAGAACATAGGACTATGAAGGGATTATTTGTGAGACTCCATGGGGTGCCCGTTAATATAGTCTCCGATCGAGACAAAATTTTTGTGTCCCATTTTTGGCGAAGTTTCCAAGAAGCAATGGGAACTTAATTGAAATTGAGTATCTCCTACCACCCTCAAACGAATGGACAGACGGAAATAGTCAACCAAATGTTGGAGGACATGCTCATAATGTGTGTACTTGACTTCAAAGGAGGATGAGAACAATACCTTCCCTTAGTCTAATTTGCTTATAACAATTCGTACCAATTCACAATAGGTATGGCACCTTACGAAGCATTATATGGTCGACCGTGTAGATCACCTACTTGTTGGTTAGAATTAGGGTATAATAAGTTTCTTGGACCTGAAATGATCCAAGATACCTCTTCCAAGATAGAGATCATTCGAAACTGCATCCAAATCGCTCAAGACCGTCAAAAGAGTTATGCTGATGCGAATAGAAGGCATATGGAATTGGAGGTTGGAGATCAAGTTTTGGTACGGGGGTCGCCAATGAAGGGCATAACACGATTTGGGAAGAAAGGGAAGCTTGAGCCTCGCTATGTAGGACCTTTTCCCGTTATTGCTAAGGTAGTCCCCGTAGCTTATCAACTCGCCTTGTCGGAATGCCTATAACAGATTCATGATGTGTTTCATGTTTCATCCTTAAAAAAGTACAAAAGGTGTGACGGAGCTCACTGGCACATTCCTTTGGATGATATTGAATTACAACCCGATATTTCCTACGAGGAACAACCAGTTGCAATCTTAGATCACGAGGAGCGTAGGCTAAGGTCGCAGGTGGTGCCTTTGGTTCATGTCCAATGGGGACATCACAACACCGAGAAATCGACGTTGGAGCGGGAGGAAGATATTCGAGAGAAGTATCCACACCTCTTTTTATATGGTATGCCTGAATTTTGAGGGCAAAATCCCCTTATAAGGGGGGAGTATGTAATACCCCTTACTTTTTAGTAATTGTTTTTATATTATTTTTCCATGTGGGGTAATTATATGAAATAAAGGAAGTTGGAGTAATTATTGTTTTAAGTGATTTAAGAGATAATATTTACTGAATTTTTGCATATTTACTGTTAAGTGAATGTTAATAGGATCATATTTTGTTTTGTTGCGTCGTTGTGCCTAAAGCGACGAATATGATTTGAAATGATGTTCGATCATGAAATAGTTTATATTAATTCGGATGCCAATTTAGAGGGTGGGGTTAGTCCTAAAATAGTCGAGATAGTTAAAATAAATGTCATGTTGTATTTTTGAGTTTCGGCTACTTTTGACCGGTTATGGCTTAATTATGTTGTTGCAAGTCATTTTAATGGTGTAGTAACATTTAAAGATAGAATTTAGTGTTAAGGGCCATTTAAGTCTTGCAACCACATTTATTCTCATTTATATGTCTTAAACCTTGAGAGAAAGAGAGAGAAAGAGAAATTAGGAGAAAAGAAGAACAGGGAAGAGGATTGAAGAATTGGAGCTTGAATTTGTTTCTACCGGAAGATAATCCGAGATTCCAGCCTTAAGGCAAATTTCTAACTTGCAAATCTATGATCTATTGTGGATAAATTGTATTGATAGTTGTGTATTTGAAAGAATTGAGCAAATTGTGGGTTTCGAGAAATTTGGTGTTTAAACCCTTAAAAATGGTATTAGATTTGATTCAAATTGGTTTTTGAAAATGGTTTGGGGTTAATATGAGTTTATTTCGTTGAGATTTGAGGAGAGAAGTGTGATTTTTTGGTAAAATTAAGGTACCCATTACCCCCAAACTTGGCAAATCTTCAAAGGCGAATCGATTCGCCCTCCCTAGCGAATCGATTCCCTTAGAAGGGAGGCTACAGGTCTGGGGAACCGAATCGATTCGGGTTAAGGCCGAATCGATTCGGCATGAGACAGGAAGTTTGGTATTTTCATCCAAATCGATTCGCTTTTGAGGGCGAATCGATTCGGAATCTTGTTGTTTTAGGATGTTTTTCTAGGTTAGTTTTTAGCCATTTTCTTCTAGGTTTTGAGGCCTAGGAACCTTCTATTATGAATTAAAATAGAGTATTAGAGTCTTGTATTAAGATTATGAATACTCTAGACTAGAAAGGGGATTATTAGGCTTACTTCGGGGGCTATAAAATGGATGTTAATGTAGTTTCTCTATTTAGTAACTAGGCTAGGACTTAGGGAAAGTAAGTTTACATAGTTTTAGACTTTTAAAGATTGGTATGAGGTAATCTCACTTGATGGCTTATTGGGTTGTTGTTAATTCATGGAGAAAAAATGAATATTATATTTTACGTTGTTAAACATATATGGCTTCGGATAATGTAACGTACATTTTTCAATTGGCATACCTTGTGAATATGGACTTGTATATACATACCTCTCTAAATGCTATCATAAGGGAAGTTACACGAATGAGGTGAAGTACCCTGGCTAGTGAATGCAGGGTGAAGATAGTCCTCGGCCATAGGACCGGTTGTTATATTGTCATGTTATTTTATTCAAAGTGAGGTAATTTCGAGTATGGTTATGACTCACTATCGAAGGTATATGGCCTCTTCCCACACGACCGTATTTAGGATGCCCAGGTTTTCTTAGTGATAGACCCTGGAAGATGATAGATATTTAGGGGCGCATCCAGTGGGGTAACTCCCGGAAGGATGGTCTTAGTATCGTTATGTATTGTGATTATAACTATTCTCACGTGTATTAAATCAATTGTTTCAAATAAGTTTCCGAATGAGAACTTGGACTTGTGAAATCTTATTTTGCCAACTGACTTCTAAGCTTATTATATTGAAATTGAGTTATTTATCTTGCATTAATGCATAGTTATCATTATAAATGACTTTTCGCTAGGTTGTGCATGTAAAAGAGAGGTGAGGATTATTTGATTGTGAAGAGAGAAATAAGCTTATTCATAATGTTAGATATTCATAACTGTCATACATTTTATTCACATGTATATCATATCAAACCGGGCCCTGACCCATTTATATCTCTTGTTTTTGAATGAATTCTCTTTACGCCCAGGTGCTCCGCTGCAAGGTCGCCCGTGTTGAACTTTCTATCCAAGTGTCCTGGAGATATAACATTTTTGTGGATGTTATAGGATATTTCTTATAGACGCCTGTATCTTTTGTACTCTAGTTATGATCAGTCCATATATTCGGGAGTGTTGCCCAAGTTTTGTACTTGTTTATGTAATGTGATATTTAATTTTAATACTCGGTGTAACCTGCTTGTAATGGTCTATTAACCGACGGGTTATTCGGTTATTATATTGTATATGATTGTTAAATTATTTTTTGTCTTTATTTATATCCACCTTGTTTTTAAATTGGATTGCCTAAATAATTTTCTTTAAACTTACAAAAATAAATTTTGACATCCGTTTTCTAAAATAATTGGTGGTTATCTCGTATTATTATTATTTTTTACGACAGTAATGCTAAGAATGGATCATCTATGATTCCTGTAATTATTGGAGTATCGGGCTGGCCACCTCTGATTTTAATAAGCGAGGTGTCACACTCCGGAACTGACCTGGTATTGATCTCTTAGGAGTAATAATTTGTCATTGATAGAAATATGGGTGACTAACTGTTAGGGGGGCCGATGTACACCCTTTAGACCATTCTCCTCCTATTACTGGGGCTCTAGTTCTCCTTAATACAACTTCATTATGGTACCCCCTCCTCTTACTCTACCACTGAAGGTAAAGTAAGCCTGCTGAGAATGGTGGCCAACTGCTCTTGAAGCATTTTCTATTAAGCCTTTATTTTGTAAAGCAACAAGATAAATTTTCATTGGTCACCATTTTAAGAGGAGCAGTTTTGCATTTAAGAGAATTTGAACTTTTTATTCTCACAAACGGGGCCAAACTGATGAGTGTTAAAATTGTGAGTGACTTTATACCCACAGTTTCTCCCCTCTAGACCTCAAACGGGTACGAGGAGAGATGTCTCAACATAAGAGACAAAATTTTAAAGTAGTTCAAACCTCAAATGAGGTCCCTACATCCATTATCAAAGGTTTCCACTGGTTTATTAAATTAAAAATACAGTATTATAGTCAAGGAGACCTCTTGAACTTTGGTCAAGATAGTTTTTGGTCTTGTAACCGTTGTCAGCAACAAAAAGGACTTAGGAAGTAAGTGGATGACTTCTCTAAGGATTCTAAGGTATTGATTTAGGGATCTATTAGAATTACAAAGTGTATAAGTGATGGAACTGGTCCAAGTCACAAGTGTAAGACCATAAGAGTGGGTTATGAGTGTTGAACGATGCATAAACACTTGTGAAATGTTAAAACTCTAGTAAGTTTGATTGCTTGAATACTTTAATTTCTTTGAATGCTAGAGAGTGATCCCCTTTCACCTTCCACCAGCCTCCTATTTATTAGGGAACTCCTGGAAGGAGAACGAGTGGACTATCAGGCTGGAGTGTCCCTATGGTTTACCGGTGTCACTAAAGTGGGGGAGTGTTGGGCAAAGTAATTGCAAGTGGTTGATTATTGAGTACATTTAATGCTGATGGAATCATTCAATGCAATTGGAGATGGGTAGTGAGGGTAGATGGAATAGTGTTATATTTTTCACTCACTCTATCAGATTGTTTGCAAATGCTTTACTAGAGGTACGAAAGGGTTTGAAAGAACTATGCAATTGGTAAAATTTGATCATGAAGTATCACGTGCTACCACATCATAGTAATATGTCTTGGGTGACATCGGGAGCTCATCATCCTTCAATCTGAGGTTTGCTTTAAGCACAGATCATGACAAAAAATTGATGATGTGATCTCGGATCTTACTTGAGGAAGTAGGTCGGAATGACTAACTTTATTAGGACAAAGGATGCATGGTTGAGGTGTGATACAGTACCATAGTACATCCTTGAGAATGGAAGAGGTTTTGTAGAGCAATTAATGGTTTGTCTAAGGTCTCGTGTTAGCCTTGGGACTTGTGCCTTTCCTCCGAGAGGGTTGGGGAGCTGAAAGAGCTTTTAAAAAGTAATGGCATGTTTGGTTTGAAACTATAATTCTGTTTTCTGTGTTTAAATACAATTCTGATAAAAACATTCGTTTAGCAACCTGTTTTTGAACACATAGTTATAATATTTCTGTGTTATAATCAACTTTTTCAGAAAATAGGTTTAGGGTGTTTTATAAATTCGGTTTTTTATTTTTCAACACAGAATTATTCATTCTTCATATTTTAATGCAGTTATGCGTTAATATATAATATATATATATATATATATATATATATATATATACATAATACATTAATATGTGTGTAATTCTTATAAATAAAAAATATATGTGTATATGTACACAAAATTACATATGGAATAATATAAAATATACATATAGTACATATGTATTAAAAATATTATCAATTCATGTATGTATATAATTTTATAATAAATTATACATGCAATATATATATAGTTAAACTCCCCAACATACCTCATTAAATATACCTTAAAACACATGATATTAAATGTAGAAGTATATAATTTATGGTGTATGTATGTATATATGTATACATTCATGTATAATGTATGTATGAAAATACTCCCCAACATACCTCATTAAATATACCTAAAAATACATGAAACTAAATGTTCATGTATATAATTTATGATGTATGTATGTATGTATATATGTATACATTCATGTATCATCTATTCTATCAAAAGAAATCAGTCCGTATCTCTTTAGTTCCCCTTCTCACAATTAACGCCCCTTCCATTTAATACATTAGCACCCATATGTCTTCATCTGAATTAGCAGCATATATATATACTAGGTGTCAACCCGCGCGAGGCGCGGGCGAGGCGCAATGTGAGACACATAATGAAGAAGAAAAAATACGAATCGAAAATTCAAATCAAGTAGATATTTTTCACCATAATCTTTGAGACATTTGTTCAAACAATACATAGATAATATGAGGAGAAGAAATAGGTAAATAAATATTAGAAGCATATTTGGTGTTCTATTTTTACATCCAATAATATATCCTCTAAAGTAATGAGGAACGTTATCCCTAAGAAAAAATGAGAAGGCAAAAAAAGGACTAATGGGCAAGAAATATAACAACGATGCGCAGGCACATAAATCACTTTATATAAATATTTTACAACATTATTGTAACTCATTAATACCATAGCACAAAAAATTACATTTTATTTTAAAAAATTAAACATTACATTGGACAAATAGAAAAAACCACTTGCATGACATGGAATGTAATACTTTTGGATTTGTACCTTTGGTACTTTTGTTGTTTAATTTGAAAAATGTTATTTTTAAAAACATTACAATATAAATGATACTTTAATTGTTCCAGGTTATAAATTAGTTTAATGAAATATGTAAAAATTTAAACTTGAAATAAAAAACTTTTGATATAATAAAAAATATTATTATTATGTTTTTTTCCATAAGTAATAAGCCCCAAGGTAAAAAAAAAGGGGGGGGGGCTTAATTACGTTCCATGATTGCATTGGAGTTTTATATCCTTAGTGAAGGTACAATGCTTTTATCCATTTAGAACAAAATATTTTATTAATAAAAATAATTCAGACAACACGAACAAATGGTATGAGCTTGAACTAATAACAAATACTAAGATTTATTTAGATGACTAAATACTAACATTTCCATTCCCAAAAATTAAATTTTACAGTAAGATATTTAAACAAAATAGCAAAGAAAAATACTCTAAAGAAATACATGAAACAAAAAATATGGCTTCACTACATATTATGAAAATTAATAAAAAAAAATCACCTTCTGGGTATATATATTAATACAAAATTCCTTAAGATGCAATTTGTCCTCCTTTTCTATAAATAAAAAATGAGATAATAGTAATTTTTGCTCCTCTCAATTTAGTGGAAACGAAAATTATACAACTATTAGCGGTTTCCATAACTGCCGACAATTGTATAAAATCCAAATTACCTCTAGCATAAAATAACACTATTGACGACTAACAATGGACACATTTATTTCTCATGTATTGCTTTAAAAATGACACTCTTGACAACTAACAACAATTGTAAATGAATATGTGGTCCCTTTGTAGATAATTAGAAATGAAAGCAAAGACATAATTCATTAAAGGCAAATACACCCAACAGTATATAAAATGAAATTAGTAATAGTCATTTAGAGTAAAAATATATAGAAAATCTAACAGTGTTGTGATCACAGATATGCATTACAACAAAGACTCTAGTTCCTTTCTTCTCAAAAGCTAACCTAAGAAAAAAAAACTTGTATTGCATCCAAGAATCTCATTCCTTTATTCAAAGCAAGATAACTAAATTTCACAAACTAAACAAAGACAAACAACACCGCCCATATATACACAACCAAAACCCTCGATTTTTCTATCGCCAAAGTATCATTCAATTTCATAAACTAAACAAACTAAACAACACCCATCTTTGTATAACCCAAACCCTCTGATTTTTCCTCCTTAATGCCCAACCCAAACAAATTAAATTTCAAAAAATTGTTGTTAAACCAAGAAAACTATACCCATATCCCCATAACCAAAATCCTCTCTCTCTTATTTTCTAATAGCCATAACAAATTAAATTTTAAACCAAAACCCCCTAAATCTAAGAAATGTATCCCACCTAACACCAAGCCACAAACCCACCTATTTAACTCCGCTGTACCCACCACCACCTCCGTAGTATCCACCACCAACGCCTACCTCCACCAAAGCCAACGCTTGTGTCCTTTCATTCGCATAATACACCCTTACCATATGACCATATAGATCATGTCCATCCAAGCCCTAGATGGTAGATTAAGCATCCTCAATAGCGGAATAAGTAACAAAGACAAAACCTCTGGATCTACAATAGAGAAGAAAACGAAGAAAAAAATTACCTTATATCAGCTCTGGCACCTATGAACGCCTAATCACCGGAGAGTTTTGGAGGAAAGCTGAAAATGTTGGGGAAGTTTTGGAGTGATTAGTCTTTATTATATAAAATGAAGAAGATGAATAGGTGCATAGGGGAGCTGAAAAGCCTAGATGGTTTGTTCATGTATTTATGGAGGGAGAAAAAAAATGAAGGCATTATTAGTGAGAGAGAGTCTCCTACGTGTACACTCTATGAAGAGAGCAAAATTAATTGCATGTATCCCGTTTTAGAGTATACGAATGTGCCACGTGAATAGTCTTAGAAGAGCCTGTCATTAAATGCTTGTTTAGCATTTTATAGTATATAGAGAAATATATATAATATATTTTTTAGTGGAAAGGTTTGTTAAAAACCAAAAAATTTTAGGGGCCAATCAAAACATAGATTATGTGATCAGCCGCTCAACCGTATTTTCTCAACATTGAACCGAACCCTCCCCTACTAAAGTTACCACTAGTACCAACTGTTAGCCATATCCCAGCTGGAAAAGTGTGGATCAGACTTTTATCGGTGATCAAGTAATAGAGTTCGCCAACCATTTCACCGAACCGGATCCACGCGTTGTCGTTTTCAATATCTACGTTGATTGATCTGATCTTGGCAAGGTCAAGGATTACGAAAGGCACATTCGAATTGTAAAAGAGACTTTCATAGCAAAGGCCACTACTTCAGATTCTCATCTATAGTTTGTGTCGTCTGCATAGATTGATGTGGCCTGAACATGAGAATAGGTTGATTATAATCCATAATCAACAAATGTTTTACATGGAGACACCTTCGAAAAGGTAAGAGCTCCTACTCGGATCCATATAAAAGTTGGCCATTGGGATTTAACTTTTCAAGTTGGCGATGCACTCTCTATGCCAACAAATAAAATAACTACAGGCATGGAAAATTGGTATTCATTAATTGAATTGGACTTTATCATTTTATCCATCATAGGCTTTTTTTTTTATCTTACATTAGTTCTTTCCAACTTTTTGATAATATATAGATTGATTTTACATGTTCATCTTCGTAACTTAGGTTTTTTTGTATTGTGATTTTACTTATTTCTATAGCCAGTGGTGGATCCAGGAATTTGAGTAAAGTGGGGCGAAAAATTCTGATGAGACAATTTTTTGGGGTTGCTAATAGCATATATAAAATTTAATCCAACAGAGTAATAGCATACATTATAAAAATATGCACATATAAAATAAACACATATAAAAAAATATACCTCTCTTTTTATTGATTGAAGTGAGATGAGGGAAGGAAGGGAGACGTATGAAGGAGCAGAGAGCTCTGCTAGACTGCAGAGAGCTCTGCTAGACTGCTAATGATGTGTTGTTCCGGCAACAGCAACGGTGGTGAAGTGGTGAGATGAGGCGGCGGCAGTGAGGGGGAGATAGAGGGACAAACGCCTGAGGCGGTTTGAAAGAAGAAAGGAGAGAGAATATGTTAAATGTTGTGTGATAAAAGAGGGGCGAACATGTGTATAAACGTGTTTTTTTTAATTTATTACACATTTACACGCTCATCTTTGTAAATAATAGAAATAACCTCCAAGTTTAAATTTTTACCAAAAAAACCCTATTTTTATTTCTATTTTTTTAAAATCGAACTAGGGCGGCAGCCCCACCTCTTCCTGGGTGGATCTGCCCCTGTCTACAGCCATATATTTATAAGGTCATGATAACTTGTGCCCAAGGGTACACGCTAAGAACCCAAAAATAGTAGAGATGGAGTTCTTACATTCATTTAATAGGGCACAAACACTAATTTAGTACTATCATACTTACTATTTTGAGGCTCAAATCGAGTAATCTTTTGAAGAGGAAAAAAGTTTAAAAATATTACGAACACCTTTCTATTTATTATAAATATGGATAATGATAACATGCACATGTTATCATTATCCATATTTATAATAAATAATATGTATTCCCACACCAAAATAAATAAATATGTATTCCCATACCAAAATAAATAAATATGTATTCCCACAACAAAAACCCAATTTCTACTTCTTTCTTTTGTTTTGTAGGTTGTAAAATCATGTATTCCCACACCAAAATTGTTTTTTTTTCTCTGTTGTGTATTAATAGGTATTCATTATTTTTTATGCTTCTTTTGTGTATTGAATTAAAGAAATTGATTTTATTTATTAGTTTCAAACATACTATATAAAAATTTTGACATTTTATTTTTGGTTTCAAACCCAGTTTGTACGAATTAAAGAAAATGATTTTATTTATCTCTACGATATGTTTCTTATATGTTCTTTTATATATGTTTAATATGTACATATGGTAAATATAATTGTTTCTTAGATTTTAATGCATATTTGGTTGATATAGTTTTCGATTTGGTGGTTTTATTCTCTGTAAGTTTGGATTTGTAATTATATGAATGATTTTTTTTACTTGAAACCGAGAGAGAGAGAGAGAGAGAGAGAGAGAGAGAGAGAGAGAGAGAGAGAGAGAGAGAGAGAGAGAGAGAGAGAGAGAGAGAGAGAGAGAGCAATAAATACATTATCTATTCATGTTGATATCATCTCATTTGTAATGTTGTTAACTAGAAATATATGTGATTCTTTCCCTTAAATGCCCTTTGCCATATATTTGTTCTTACTGGGCTTGAATTATTTTTTATAAAATAGTTAATGTCTTTTACATGTTTGATAAAAATAGTTAATGTCTTTCATGATTCTCTTCATATTTTTTTTGTTTAATGTTCCTCTTTTATTCTTTTTCTTCGTTGGGGTTATGAACTATTACCTAAAGAAACAAATGGATGCATTTAGCTTCACAATGGAAGCGAAAATCAGAACAGGTATTGTTGTCATATTCATACTAGAACCTCTTTCTATGGTCTCATATTGTTTGGTCATGGCAATGTGATTTAGACTTTATGGTTCCATTTTAATTTTTATGTGGAGCTCGAGCCATAGAAGAGGTGAATACTCTTTTGAATACCAGGGAAGGGGGACTATTAGAGATATGGTAACTCGATGATGTGTTCAATGTGTTGTAGTTTCCTTTAATAAGAAAACTCTAATGTTGGACCTCATATATAAAAGAGAGGTGTGTGATTATATATATATATATATATTCAAGGGTATTTTTTTGTTTTCTATACCTCATATCTGAGTTATTCTTTTGTCTTTTTCTATATTGTAATAAATGTGCTATGGTTGGTTTTTCTTTTACTTACAATAGTTATTACAAAGTTTAATGTTGTCCAATAATAGAGGATAATAGGGGATGTGGATTTCTTCCCGTATCTTCGTCTAATGGACTATGAGTCGTGGTTTATTCTTTAATACCAAATGCATTCGATAAAGGTATCTGAGTAATAGAACCTTCGCAAATGTTAGTTTATTTACTATTTCATACTGTTTTGATGCACAGAGAGCTACCTTAAGTATCAGAGCTACCTTGCGTAAGTTATTTCCATCCAATACCGCTTTGATTAAATTTTATACTATGTTATGCGTAATACCCTACCACCTTATGCTTCTTATTTCCTCTCTCAGTCTTGGTACTACTTTAAGTTTCTGAGCCACCTTGAGCAAGTCATTTCCATCCGATAATGCTTATAATAAATTTTCTACTATGTTATGAACCTACCGCCGTATGCTTCTTATTTCCTCTTTCAGTCTGGGTTATGTTAGAATACTACTACCTTAAGTTTCTTGCCTTAATTTGATGTAGTCTTTCAATGAGAGAAATTTTCCATCCAGTATACCAAAATGGATAGTGAGGTAATTTTGGAAATATATTTCAAATTTTCCATCCACATTGGTGGATGTATGTGACTATAACTCTTTCACCATAAGATATTAATTGCCATCTTTTATTAAAATCGTTGTTTGTGCTTTTTTGCGAATCACACATTTTTCGTTGGATTTGTGTAATCTAATCCACATCAGAATTGGATATTGTTGATGTTTTGATATCTTTGTAGTGATTAATAGCCCGGATAAAATTTAAAAAACTGTGGCGCCATTGGGCAATTTAGAAAATCATTCTTGAATATATTTTGGTTCAGTGGTGCCATTGGGTAATTTTAAAAAGTAATCTCATCTTGAGACAAGTAGGTGCAATTTGTGTCATAACTAGACCTGAAAAAATAAGGCACCACACGATAACACGACATAAATCGACACGAAGTTATAAGTTAATAGGTAGGTCCGGGTCATATCAGTGTCAACCCGATAAGACATGATAGTTAATGTATCGGGTTAGGGTTTACCTCCTTCACCCGTTAATACTCGTTAAGACCCGTAAAGACCCATTAATTTAAGTAAATAAAATATATTTTTGAGACTTATAAAGAGTTTATGTAGCTTAATGCTACTTTATTCGTAACAAATTTTACGAAATGAGAGAGTTAGTAATGTCAATGAATTAATGGGTTTGATTGTGTTTAAAAATAAACTAATATGTCAACTTGTATTTGATTCAAAATAATTTATCATCCTCATGGATAATAACATTGAACACGACACGACACATTAAGATAATGGGTTGGGTTTTAATATGATTTCTCACACGATAAAAAAATCATTCGTTTAGACACGAATCCAATAAGATTTGAAGACGATAAAAATCGACACGAACACCACTCGATACGATCCATTGCCAGGTCTAGTCATAACTGAGGTACTCAAACTATACTAAAAAATTATTGATTAAAAAAATTGTTTTGTAAAGACCACATTATACTTTCATACATCTGTCTCTCTTTAAAAAAAAGTTTAAACATTAATCTTGATGTGAAGTGTTTGTGTTACAATCTCTACACATACATGTTTTTTTTATTGTTTAAACAATAATCTAAATGTATGATTTTTTCATTGTTGGACATAAGTACTGAGATCATAAAATATATGAAAGAACTAAAGTTTAGAAGTATTGTTTTGAGCAAGGCACTTTCTGTAGATGGATTTCGACATCTGACATATTAAAAGATGTAAGGATAGGTCTATCTTTTTTTCTTAAATCATGCAAGTATGTTTTGGTAATTCATACTAACTGTTTGGCATCCCAATTTGAATTTATGCATTGTATACACTTTGTTGTCGTTATCTGAGATAACTCTGGGCTGAACATTACGAGAAGTTCTGATGAAGGTAAAGGGAAGTGAAAAGCCAAAGAAAACGTTATTTTAGATGGGGTAGGTGCCATTAGTCCATATTTTCGCATTTTATAAAGTATACATCAGTAGTTATATTTTTAGAATTTCTTTTATTTAATACATTTTTTTCATTCTAAATGACTATAGTCATATGAAATATATAGGCACAATTTAAAAGTGGAATCTCAAAGGCTGCATTTACCCAGCGGCGACGACATGAACGAGAGTAAATTGAATGTGAAACAATAGCTCATCATTTCCTTTCACCCTTACCTTGCCTACCACCGTCAATTTTGCCCTATTGCTTTACTACAAGAGAGGCAAATAATGCACAGTATACCCTTACTCAGTCGTGTCTAACACCTAACCTTATTGATCACGTTTGTCGTAATATAACTCCCCTTACAAGTGCTTTGTTCAATGACCAAGGTCTCAATGAAATGTGTCCCCTTATTTTTTCGCAAAAGGAATAGCAAGATTTTTATAGTCCAACTTGCACTCTCTAAGATAGGGTATGTATCTTTAATAATTAGTTTCACATTTAATATATCATTTTACATCATTTAATACGTCACTTTGAGTACGTGAATTGTGTTATCTTAAAATATTCTTTTACATCTTAATACATCATTTTATATTCTCAATTTCTATCATTATAGGAGCAATCTAAAATTGAAAATTCAAAGGCCGCATTTGCACAGTGCTGACAAGGTGAACGTGAGCACATTAAACGTGGAACAATGCCTTCTTGCTTCCCTTCAACTTTCCTTGGCCTACTGTCATCTAGGCGGTCACATTGTAGTTCTACTAGAAAGGCAAAAGGCAAATAGAAAGGTGTTCCCGATGGGATGTGTTTCTTTAATCATTACTTCGACATTTAATACATTTATTATGAAAATTGTATTTACTTCTATCATTATATGTATATATATATATATATATATAAATTGAAATTGAAATCTCAAAGGTTGCATTTTCACAGTGCTGTCGACGTAAACGTGAGCATATTGAACATGAAACTACGCCTTATCGTTGCCTTTTAATCTTCCCTCGCCTACTGCCGTCTAGGCATTTAGGTT
Source organism: Sambucus nigra (assembly GCA_949130495.1). Taxonomy (NCBI): domain Eukaryota; kingdom Viridiplantae; phylum Streptophyta; class Magnoliopsida; order Dipsacales; family Adoxaceae; genus Sambucus; species Sambucus nigra. The sequence goes on from OX422210.1 coordinate 425,926,416, forward strand.
GTAAGAGCATCCTTAGTGGGGGAGAAGGATGAAAGCTATATCTACAAATTGTAAAGGGCTTTTGCCTTTTCTCATCTGAATGTTCTCACAGTGGTGAGATAAAAGGGATCTGGTAATAATATTCCTACGAGGAAGGTTTGTTCGTAGGAAATAAAGGGGAGTTTTCTTACGAACAACATTTGTTCGTAAGAATTGTTACGAACAAATGTAGTTCGTAAGAAGCTAAATATGTAATAAAAATTAATTATTTATGGCCACTAAATGCTTCTTACGAACTTCATTTGTTCGTAGGAATTCCTACGAACAAATGAAGTTCGTAGGAAACATTTACAAATTCAGTAGCCGTTCCGTAAATTTAGACAACCACTACCATTTGTCATGCAAATTTTGTAGACTCAAGCCCACCACTGCAGACATTTCAGTTTGTAAATTTACTGATTCGTGTGTCTTTTAGCTGCACCATTGTGGATGCTCTAATACTACAAGAGAGAAAAATATGGCTCATTTTAGCCGTACTCAATCACTAACTTTACACCAAAATTCTAATCAAGTGGACCATATTGTGATTGATCAAACTCCCGATTAAAAGGAAGAACATTTGCATATAGATCTTGAAGAAAATGTTGATTTTGTTCTTAATGATGAAGAAGCTTCTCAAAATAATCAGTACATTTGATTTAATTTTTTTTATTATACATTTTATGAAATACTTCAATTTTATTTCGCTTTCTAAAATAAAATTTATTGTTACTATTAATTTTTTGTTACAGGTAACATTCTTTAGGTCTACGCAGATATTATCTTGGAATGATGATGTTGAATGTCCTCATTGTTCAGCCTTACATTAGACTGGTGAAAAGTTAAGAAAATCTTTAATTATGCGCCCATTATTTGGTAAATGTTGTCTGAAATAGAAAATAAGGTTACCAACATTGAATGAACCTCCATCGAAGATCAAATCTTTATACGATGGCAATGATGTTCAGCTAGACACATTTCGAAGAAATGCCTTTACTAGTCTTAGAGTATGGATGGATGATAAAGTACTTACTGAATGGTGCCCTACATCTTTCACCATTCATGGAGAATTACACCATCGGTCTAGAACCTTATTACAAGAATAAGGGAAGGAAGGAAGTTATGATCAGTTTTATATTTATGATCCTACTACTGATTGAGATATTCATGAGCGCCAAAATCCATAGCTAAGAAGGGATGTTTTTAGAATTATTCAAGATTGTTTATTGACCATTAATCCCTTTTCATCAAAATTTTGGCAAGCATTTGCTATTTTAGAGCATGAAAACACAATAAATGTGAATATACAAGCTTATTTGCATTATAGCAATGCGGAAGATAGAATAAGGTATAATTTACAATCAAGTGAGGAGATTAAAGTTACCTGGAGATGGAACTCAATTGATTGTGATGAGAGATATCATTCTTCATTAGAAAGGTGATAATCAATTGAAATGAAATAGTGAGTGCCACCCGACGTACTTATCATTACGCTATGTGTTACTGTTCCCGTACGATGAGCTTGGCTGGGAACCTGATTTATCATATTGGGATGTAGTCAATGGACAACCTGATTTAAATCGTTGGTTGACTCAACTTAATATTTATGGTTACCGTATCTTCGAATGAGCGAATGAATACTCAACAATTCTTATAGCAGTGAAATTGTTTCAAGAGTTCATTGCTGATGCTAGAGCTTTAACTGAGCAAAATCATTTAACCTGTTACTGTCTTAATGAATTCGACATGCATGTTGATTTGTATATTGGGCTCGTTGAAAGTATCTCTAACGGGTTAAAAGCAAATGAAATTGGTAAACATAGGATCCTACCGTCTTCCTTCACTATTGGTGCTAGACATATGTTTGAATTTTTTTCAAATCCGATAACTATTGCCTGTTATCATTAACATTCAGATATCTTCCTTACTAGGACTGAAAATCCCAGTTAGCCTGATATTTTTGGAGCTCTATTGGAACATCAACATCCTTCAGATCAACCCGAAATTATAGCTCACCTGTTTAAGATGAAAAGAAAAGCGATGATGAAAGTGGTAGGAAGTAATAATATTTTTGGTAGGAAAGTCACGCACGTTTTTACTACTGAATTTCAAAAGATAGGGTTAATACGTGTTCTTGATCTTTTTTTGGAAAGCAGAAGTAAAATTAATATGTGTGATCAGGTGGATAGAATTGTATGTGCTAAATTTCTCAATCAGAAGGAATATCGAACCATATTCGAGATAATCTTAGGTTATATAGTTCATGGTCCTTGCAGTACATAAAATTCAAAAGCATCGTGCATGGAAAATGGTAGATGTACAAAGAAATATCCTCTGGATTATGAAGAATACACGACTATGGATCAACATGGATATCCAATCAATCATCGACACAATGATGGTCGAAAGTACATTGGTGCAGGAGGGAAAGTAGTATGTAACAAAAATGTTGTGCCGTATAATCCATATCTTTCTGGAATGTTCGCTTGTCATATTAATGTGAAAATTTGTTGGGTTTGAGATGTGTTAAATATATTAAAAAGTACATATATATTGATTTTGATCGCATTATAATGGTGTTAGGGGGATTAGATGAGATTCAACAACACCTTGATGCGAGACACAATGGACTACCCGAAGCTTCTTGGTGTTTATTTAGTAATCCAATGCATAAAGAAATTCCAAATGTAAAATGGTTAGCGCTTCATTTATCGGGAATCCATTGAGTTTCATTTAATCCATATGCTTCTGTTAAAATAATTATGTCTAAGGCTGCTAATCAAAACAGAACTTTGACTTAATTTTTTGCCACATGTACATCAAATGTATATGCACGTGCTTTCACATATTAAGAGTTTCCCCAACATTTTGTTTGTAATAAAGAATAAAAGACTTGGACTTCGAGAACTCCGAGAATGCAAAGTTATTCAATTAGTCAAATGTCTTTTGTTGGCTCAAATATAAGCGATCTTTTTTATTTACGACTTCTTTTTAATAGTTGTAAAAGGACCTCCATCATATGAAGCCCTTCAAACTATTAATAATATAACTTATGATTCATTAAAATTATTATGTATTGCTTTGGTCCTTTTAGAAGACAACAGGTGTAATGTTTGTAAGAGGGTGAGGTCCTTAAAATTGGGTATCAATTGAGATGGTTATTCGTTGTTATCCTTACTCAATGTGAGCCTTTACATCCTGAAATATTGTGGAATCAATTTGTGATGCCTATATGTGATGATTTGCTCATAAGATACGGACTCTATACGACATTCAGACTCCAACTGAGATCGACATTGAAGATTATAGTTTGTAACTCCTTAACGAGTTATTACAAGAATTAAGAAAAATCTTAACTACTTTTCCCCCCAATGCTAGTTTCAGTTTGAAATTGGTGTATAACTTTGGGTAATAAGCTTATTCAAGAACATTGCCAATTGCAAAGTGAAGCTGAACAAGCGAAGCACTACACCAAAATGACAAAATTGTCACCTTTCAGCCGGTCACCCTTGTTAAGGTCATTGACTGTGACAAAAAACACACGTTTTGTGTCACGATCATTGACCTTGACACGACCGTGACAAAGAATTGTCACGGTCAATGACCTTGACACGACCATGACAATGTTTGCAGCAAAAACCCTTTCCCCCTTCTTTTTTCCCTCCCGTCGTTCCCTCCCTCTCTCTCTCTCGACGCTGCTCTCTCTCTCTCTCTACTTTCAGGTTTAATTCTCTCTCTCTCTCTCTCTCTCTCTCTCTCTCTATTCCATTTATATATATGTTTGTGTGTGTATATATATGTGCGTATGTGTGTATATATGTGCATGTGTGTGTGCGGGGGTAGGGGTGGGGCAGGGTGGGGGTAGGGGGTGGGGGGTTAAAAATGTAATATTATTTTGATACAACATTAATTTGTGTATGAGTTTCATAATTATAAATAATATCCAAAAATATTCGATAACAATTTATTTTCATTCAAAATAAATAAGTAATTTTCTACAAATTTCATAAAAAAATGAAGGCCGGCTTAATATGTGATTTAAGTGTGAAATAATCGTTATATACTTATACTAATGGAGAAAAAAACCATATATGGCGTTTTTGGTTTTTATTAGATGCAAAATAACACATATAGGTATCACATGACTTTATATCCATCAAATAAAATTTTACCATAAAATATCATTTTGTGGAAGGCAAGATCTATTACAATATATTTACATACCTAAATGATTTTTTTTTAAATGACATTACAACAAAAAACTACAATAAGGGTTAAAATGGCATCCGAAATTGCTAAAAGCATGAAAAATAAAATATCATTTAGTCTATGTTGTTGAAAAATTTGATCAAATTGGTGAGCCCTTCATATTTTAAAAATGTTGTTTTTATTCCTATTTAACTTTTCTTTCTATACACCCTTAATTATATTTAAAGTTTAATAAAATAGGAGTTATAGAAAGAAAAGTGGGGTTTAAATAAAAACACTTTTTTTAAATTTTAGGTTCTGGTGTCTTACTTTGTCACAATTAATTTATATGCCTCAAAGTTATTTTATCACTCTTAGTTTATATTTGTGATAATACTTTATGAACCAAAACTTTAGGTTGATTATTTTAGAACTTAAACTTTAAGATACAAAAAATAATTCTATAGAACAACTTAGATATCTTAACAAAAGACATATCTAACATTGAATATGATTTATAAAAAGCACAAAACAATAGTAGAAATTCAATACATGAAATTAACATTGAGATTATTTTAAATAGACAGTCACTACTGTGTGTGTGTGTGTGTGTGTGTGTGTGTGTGGTGAGTGGGGGTGGTGGTGTGTGTGTATGTGGTGAGTGGGGTGTGTGGAGGGAGGTGGGGGTGTGTGTGTATGTGTATGTGGTGAGTGGGGGGTGTGGAGGGAGGTGGGTGTGTGGGTGTGTGTGTGTGTGTGTATATATTTGAATTAACCCATGAATTTGTATTTTTGTATTTGAATTAACCCATGAATTTATTTTTGTATTTGAATTAACCCATGAATTTATTTTTGTATTTGAATTAACCCATTATATGAAACATACTTGAAATTAAATATAGTGCGCATAGATACTAGCCTTCTAGTTCTTATGCGTACGCATTCAATAGCCCTTAGACCCGTTCGAGAGTCATTACCCCTGTAATGAGATCTCTCGAATTGTCCCGTTTGGACAGTTTGAGACTGTATAATTTCTATATAATATTCTTATTGGCTTAAAGTTGTTACTTTTGGAGGAAGTTCTGCAGTCGTATCTTAATGTTCTCTGGGTACATACTAGATTGACAAGTGTGACTGTTATTTCAATTGACCAATTGAAATAACACTCACACCTGCCAATCTACGTCGTGTACTTGGAGAACTAAGGGGATATGCTGTCGATTTTTTTTCAAATCGTAACAATGTGCATGAGCTGTTAAGTATATTACAGAAAAATGCAGTCTTGAATGGGATAGGACCACTTACCCTTTAATAGGATAATTAAATGATGGGATAATTAAATAAAACATACTATAAATCTAAGTTTTGTTTACCTTTAATAGGTGTTTAGTTGTAGTAGCTGTGATGGGATATCCGAAATACAAAGAGTGGATGGGTGAGACTAATAGAATGGGGGATGTGTTTCGCAGAGGTGCTAACGAATTTGTGAAATATGCAAAGAGATGTCGTAATGATGAAGAGTTTATGTGTCCGTGTGCTAGGTGTAAGAATGGTAAGGTGTTTGAGTGGAAAACAGTTGAACTACATTTGTTAAGATCGGGTATGCAAGATAATTATCGATTTTGGAGTTTTCACGGTGAATTGAAAGTTGCTTTTGTCCCCAACCAACCCTCACAACAACCTTCAACAAGTAGAATAGATGTAGAAGGGGACGACGTAGATCATAATATGTTAGAGGATTTAGTTGATGATGCGTACAGAGTTTATGAAGCTGAGGAGAATGAGGTTACTGATGATGTAGAAGATTCAAGTGCTCGTGAAGATAACACGATAAAACTTGACGATGACTACCAAAGTTTAAAATTTAAGGCGACCCAACCGTTATACTCTGGCTGTGAGAAAGATCAAACAACTTGACATGCCATGGTTGGTTTGCACAGTTTGAAGACGCATCACGATTTGTCTGGCAATAGCGTGACGGGAATTCTGAAATGGGTGAAGGGCTTATTACCCAAGGTGAATACACTTCTAAATAGCTATCCTGTTATGAAGAACAGTTTGAAAGGTTTGGGAATGAAGTATAAATCAATTCATGCTTGTGTGTATGACTGCATACTATACTGAAAGGAGTATGAAAATCTCAACCGTTGTCCGGTATGCGATGAACCTAGATATGTCCAATCTACTAGTAAGGAAGGCACAAGCTCAAAAGTGCCTCAAAAAGTATTGAAATATTTTCCCGTTGGGCCTAGATTAAAGCGATTTTTCACAGTACCATGGATTGCAGAGGGAATGACTTGGCATGCTAGGGCAGAAGTAGGGGGTAATATCATGCGTCATCCTATTGATTCTACTGCCTGGCAGAGGATGAATTTTGAGTATCCCGATTTTTCTCGAGAACAACGCAACATTCGTTTGGCTATATCAACAGATGGTTTCAATCCATTTGTAAATCTAAGCACCAATCAGAGTGTATGGCCAGTGATCCTAGCCCCACTCAACCTCCCTCCTTCACAGTGTATGAGACCTGAATTTTCGATGATGGATTTATTGATACCTAGGCCGAAGGCACCAAGTGATGACATTGATATCTACCTGGCTCCTTTGGTAGAAGAATTAAATGAGTTGTGGGAAGAGGGTGTGCAATCATTTGACTCTTTAAGAAAAGAAGAGTTTACGCTGAAAGCTATGTTGATGTGGGCAATTCATAATTTTCCAGCTTATGGGACATTATCCGGATGTGTAGTACATGGTTATTTGGGGTGTCCTATTTGTGGAGAGGAGACTGAATCTCTTCGTCTATCCTAACACTAAGAAATGCCATAATCCTATGGAGCGATGCTCTGCAAATTCCTCCCAACTGTTATGTAGCCAAACATCACCAGTTGAAGTTGTCAATTCCACTTTCCATACCCCACCACTTGGAACTTCTAGCAAAACATGGGAGACCATTGAAAGGTGGAATTGACAACTTCAACTGCTGATTTTTGGCTACACAACGGTTGGAAGGAATTTGCAACGCATAACTCCATAGGATTATAGTATTTCTTAGTGTTTAGATATGAAGAGAATTATATTTGACACGATTGCCCGGGGTACATTAGTTGGAAGGAGGTGCCACATGAGCTCAAGTTAGCTGTTTGAGTGACACTACAGGTAATGTATTTATATTTATATGTCAATTTCGATTTCGATTTCAATTACGATTTATATTTATCTATATTTGAGGGGCGGATCCTAATTTTACTTTATTTCAATTCAGGGGACAGGGAGTGGCCCTAAGGGTAGGCCACATATGCTCTATACTTATGTGGCTATTCGGACGAGAAGGGAAGGATAAGGAGGTGTCCCCGAGCGTCGCGGTACAAAATCTCTTTTCCATGCAAATAGTTTGTATATTTGAGATAATTGATGGTGATGTTGTTTCTTCTTAAATAGTTTCTATTTTGAATATATATTTGCATTATCTTTAGTTTGTTTGGATATATGATGTTTGGAACAGGTACAACGTTGCTATAACAGGTACAAATATACTGCTGGGCAGTGGCAGTGGCCATACTGCCCAGCAGATTTTTTTTAAATTCTGCCCAGAATTGTCACGGTCAATGGCCGTGACAATTTTTTTAAAAAGGGTCACGGCTTTGTCACGGTTATAAACCGTGACAAACGTGTCACGGTCATTGACCGCGACACGACTGTGACACAAAATGCGAGTTTTGTGTCAAGGTCAATGACCGTGACACGACCGTGACAAAAAAAGTTGTCTTGCCTCGAAATGTCATGGTCATTGACCTTGACAATTCGGCAGATTTGGTGTAGTGAAGACTCAATATAATGTTGACCACCTTAGTAAAGGACAAAGCATTGGTTATAAAATAATAACCTTTTCAGTTCTAGAAAATGATGGAACTACTTTCTTTTTTAATGTTGGTGCGGGGACTAGGAAAACATTTTTGTACAATACTATTGCTACGAAGCTTCACATCCTTGGATGTATTGTTATTATTATTACTTCTTTCGAAAATAGATCATTCCTTTTGGTGGGTGGTTGAACTGTACATTCGACCTTTTGTCTTCATTTGTGAATTATTGAAAATTTAGTTTGTGGGTTTTGAAAGTAGTCAACTCATTTTGAGTTATTTAAGTTGGCAAAATTAATTATATGGGATGAAGTTCCAATTAAACATCGATTTTGTGTGGGGGCTGAAAGATATTTGTAATTGTAATAAGCCTTTTGGGGGTATCACTATTGTCTTAGGTGGTGAATTTTTTTTAAATTTTACCCGTGATACCAAGAGGTTGTGACACCCCGCCTAATCAAATACCGGGCGATCACTCCTATATCAAATTATAACAGGAGTCTCATATGGATCATTCTTAGCATCACTGTCGAAAATACATTTAATTACTAATAATCTATTAGGCCGGTGTCAAAATTTTACTTTACTACTCTTTTAACAACTACAAAATTAAAACATCCACACAGTTTATGCGTAAATGAAACTGAAATGAAATAAAATAACCGAACACTCGGTCAAAAATATACAACCATATCGAATGTTGTACTCAAAGAATAAATAAATGTTGTTGGGTTATTAACCCAAATGTTTATACAATACCTCCTATCTAGAGTATAAGGATAGAAGCGTTTATCGAGAATCCTGCATGCATCCACAGCTGCTGCAGCAGACGTCTGACTTGAAGGATGTGTCATCCAGGCGTCCCTGTGTCTGGACAACTATATATATATATATATATATATGTATATATATATAATATAGCAAGAAAGGAAAAGTAGATAAACGGGTCAGAGCCCGATTTTTGAAAATATTTAGCAATTGCATAAATGCCTTATTTTTAGAAAAAGGTTTTATCTCATATTTAAGTTTGGTATCTCACTCCCATGAGATACCCCTCACCTCTCCACTAATAGTGCACTCCTAACACATCCCTCTAAACATCCTAGTGAAGCTACCCTGCTAAACTAGTCTATTACCCAACCACTATTAATCCTAGAAAGTCCAAGTAATGTACTAAGGGCTAAACTTCACCCCAGTCTCAACCCTGTGCCATGTTCGTGCGTGAGGTGTCTCCCAAAGCGAAATCCAAAGAAGGAACCCCCCCCCCCCCCCGATACACTGCTACGCGGCAAGGTCGATCGTCGAGATTCGCCTGTCCCTCAGTACAGAATATATATTTATATATATATACATATAATAAACCTTAATATAAGAGCACTAAGGATTAAACTTCTACCCAGTCTCAACACAATGCCATATTCGTGCATGGGGCGTCTCGCAAAGCGATACACTACTACGCGGCAAGGTCGATCGTCGGGATCCATTAAACCCTCGGTACTCGATTCATCCATATACATATTCATTTTACAATATCCATCCGGATCTATCTCCCGGACTGAGGATTCATATGCAAAGTATTTATCAATACTTTTCATTTGTATCTCAAAACTTTCCATTTCCCTTCTCATATCCAGGAAATGTATTTAAAAGCCAATTCATTATCATGAATTGCTTTAACAAATCATATAACTTTTTAAAAGCCAGTTTTATTATCATAAAAATGCTTTTCGGTTTTAAAATATCCCATTTCCCTTTCAGGAAATGTATTTAAAAGACATTTTTATTATCATAAAAATGCTTTTACCATATCATATGCTTCCACTTCCCTTCTTCCATCCGGGAGGTGATACCGAAGCCAAACCATTTATCCCATTTCCCTTCTTCCATCCGGGAAATATAAATTAAAGCCAATTTATTATCATAAATTGCTTTAACAAGTCTAAGACCGCCCCTCCGGGTTTCCCCACTGGACGCGCCCCTAAATGGCTATCATCTTCCAGGGCCTATCCAACAAGACAACCTGGGAACCTACCAACGTCAGGAAGCGGCCATATGCCTACAGGAAAGTCAAGACCACACCCAGAATCTCCTAACCATCGCAGTAACAATAATCGCCCATATGGCCTATAGGACTATATCCACCCTGCATTCATTAGCCAAGGGGCATCGCCATACGCACGCAACTTCCCTTATGATAGCGATTTAGGGAGGTGTGTAACCATAATTTATTAATTATGAAAAATCATTTCTTTTCCATTTTGAAAACATTCATATCATATATATACTTTATTCACATAGTATATACATATACCATATATTCCTCGTCAAATATATATATATATGGCCATAATTGCCAATTTCATCTAGCGATGACCAATAATCCCAAAGATTCTCTCAAAGAATCATAATCATGCATTCATATTCGCATAATACTAAACCCAAAGTATTTCCTTACTTTAATAAGTAATATATACCAAAATTCCATCTACGGATTTATTGGATATCTCCAATTATACCGTTTCTCACTAAGCGAATATATACCTATATTCCCAAATCAAAATTTAACTCCCCAAACTCTTAAGGGAAGAAAACTGGCCATTCTGACCAAAGCGAATCGATTCGCCCAAATTGCGAATCGATTCGGGTGGGCGAATCGATTCGGCCCCCAATTCGAATCGATTCGAAAAGTGTTCTGCAAACAGGTCCTTAATGGCGAATCGATTCGGTCTATATCCGAATCAATTCCGCCCACTGTAGAATTACAGATCCCCTTAGGTGAATCGATTCAGCCTAGACCCGAATCGATTCGGCCTATTCGAGTGGCACTGTTTGGGCAAAAAAAAATCCAATCTCCAAAATACCCAAAATTTAATCCAATCTCCATTTAAATCATAACTTGGAGTTATTCCCACAAACCCAAAGTTTTTAATATCTCCTCAAATTCTTTAGAGGTCCTAACAATCCTTTTGAGAACCCCTAATATTTATCTCCAATAATTTTTGACAAACGATTTTGATCTCGGACAGTTTTTTGTAGAAAAATCACTATAAATCCAAAAAAAATCAGAAAAATACGCTGTCAGCGCCCACGCGACCGCGTCGAAAAGATCTACAATTTTTATTTTGACCAGGAGCCGAATCGATTCGCCTCTAGGCCAAATCGATTCGGTAAGCACGCAGTTGACTATTCATCGTCTTCTCCGAGACGGTTTCGGCCATTAAAGCTTCTCCCAAGCTTTTGTCGCCTCACCCAACGTCCTACAACCTCAACCAACTATAAATAAACATATATTAAGGGTTATAAACATCCTAGAACCCTAAACCACCAATTAATTTAGGTTAAAACCTAAGTTTCTCCAATTATAAATTTTTAGGGATTTATTCGTTTTAACTCCGGAAAACCCATTTTATTCACGAATACCCGACCCAAAATCTTTAGGGTTTGTTTATACCAAACTACGATATGATATATTTATGCAAAAAAGGAAATAAAGCAAGTAAACACTTGCCTCGTGGATAAAATCCGACGACCTCGAGTCGAATCCGGCGGAGTTTGTCCCGAGATCTCCATTTCTCTCCTCTTTTCTCTCCTCCTCTCTCTCTTCTCTCTTTCCTCTTCTTTCTTTCTCTTTTTCTCCCCTCTTCCTCCTTTTATAAGGAGAAAAGGGTTTAATCCCTTAATACCCCAAAACCGACTCGTTTACTCAATTACGAGCCCGTTTAACTCTAAAATTCCCCGAAACTTAATTTCGACAATCGGACACTCTTTTCCGACTATCTTGGACATTTTGAGACTCATGGCACAGTCGAAATTCCCATCCGAGGTACTTGATCGCAAATCACTATTCTAACCCTTAAAATTAAATGCGGGTTTTCCAATTAAAATCTTACATTTTGTCACTTTTCTCCACGGCAACATATAATTGAATCACTTCGACCTAATTAGTCCCAAAAATAATTACAACACCCATCAAAAACCATTCAATCCTCGAAAATCCCAAAAATCACTATTTCAGGAAAATCTCCAAATTCCAATTTATACTTAATAATGGAATTTAATTGTCTCCAAAAGGACGGGTTATTACATCTTCGTGAGTGATTTTCTATCAGTTCATTAAGGCATTCATTGCTATGGAAAGATATTCACGTTTTGATTTTGGTTTTCAATTTACATCTTCATAATAAAAAACTGAAATTGTTCAATTTCCAATCATCCTATCTAAGGTATAATTTGAATTTTATTTTCAATTTTAGTTATCATATATTCTTATACAATTTCTTATTTTACTATTTGAATTTATATATTTTTAGATTGGATCAAACCCACTAGAAAATATAAATTTACCTTCGATATATAATACACAAGTGCAAGGATCTTAATTAGTTATTGATGATAATTTATCCAATGCTTGTGGCTGGCACTTCCACCCCTAACTACCTTAAAGAATGAGCAATTCTTTCAGTGCAAAATGAAGATGTCAATATTATAAATAGTTATGCATTCAATCTTATGCTAATTGGAATGCATAACTATTTATTACAAGTAAGAAGGCCCATAAATAGTTATGCATTCAATTAGTCACTAAGGACACAATCTTATGCTATAGCCATAACTTGGTTATCCAATTGTTAATATTATGTATGTTTTTGAGATTAAGTCTGTAGTTTTACGATGTTATATGCTGGTGATCCAACTTTTGGCACTATCTTTATACTGTCTTTAAATTTTCCATATATTAATTGATTTCGATGCATGAAACATAGAATAATTTCTTCCATCCATAAGAACGTAATGGTTTCTAATTCATATTATTTTTCCTAAATAGACAATCCTTATATATGAGATAGATTTTAAAATAATGAGGGGATGCGATCATTGATTTGAAATCAGTTTTCACTGTTATTTAACTTAACCATTATGTATCCCATCAGAAATGCATAATTCAATGAGGTTTTCATACTCATCGTGTTTTGTTGTGTGGTCCTTCAATAGTCAAAGAAAAGGATACTGGACTTGGTATAGTATATAGATTTTATGCAAGAATTTATAAACTTGATTTCTCATGCTTAGGATTCAATTAGTTTGTTCACGTTGATTATAATTCCTTTGTATTAGGATGTAATTTTATTAACTTTATCTTGGACTAAATAGGTATATGTCCTTAGTGACTAATTGGAAGTTCGAGTAAATAAATTAAAAATAAAGAAATGTGATGTGGTGTTGAATGGTACGGTCTCTCTTTGGGAATTGCATGTTACTATCTCTCTCATGTTTAATCTACAAGGTTATTCTCTTCATTTTTCTATTTAGTAGTAATGTTCTTTAGAATGAGTTATAACTTAATAATGGAATAGATCTTCTTTACTTATAAGATGTTTTAATTCTCCATATATTTCAAATTTTGAACTTCAATTTGTTACTTTCCTAAATGTCTTATATTATGTCTTTTTAAGCATTGTAAATCACTTTTGTTTGTCTTTGAATTAGTTTTTTATCACAGTAAATTAGTTGGTATAGATTTGAATATGTTCATTTGGCTTTTAATAAGTTTTTTGGGATTTGAATCAATCTTTGTTGGTTATTTAGTGAATATGTTAATTTGGATTTTAATCAGTTTAAGCATTGTGAATCACTTTGTTTGGATTTTAATCATTTGTTAGCAGTGTAATTGGTAAGGATGTGAATATGCTCATTTGGATTTAAATTAGTTTTAGCATTGTGCATCATTTTGTTTGAATTTGAACCATTTTTTATCACTACAAATTAGTTTATATAGATGTGAATATGTTAGTTTGGATTTCAATATGTTTTCAACAATGTGAATCACTTTGTTTGGATTTGAATGAGTTTTGAAAATTGTGGATCATTATTAGTAAGGATATGTTGCACTTTATAATCCTATAGAGGATCTGCTTCAATTTGTAGAGGATATGCTTTAGTTTATACCATTGGACTAGTTTAAATCAATTGTGTCACTGTACACATGTATGTTGTGGAACGTTTTATTAATGTGTTATAGCTTTACATCAGTTTATAGACTCATACACAAAGTAGTGAAATGTAGTTGTTATTGCATTCATAATTTCATTGAGTGTCCCATTACATCAGTTTAAATCAATACTTTCATTACCTCATGTTGCATTCACTAATCTCAGTTGCAATTTTTTGGACATCGCCTTATTCTTGCTTTGTGTTGGGCATGTAGATATTTACTTCATCTTCCTTTACTCAAATAACTTCTTGGGATATTGAGGTTTAGGTGGTCCCATTTCTTGGGATAGTTTGACATTAATCTTTATTATATCTCTTGTGATTAATATATTGCATACATTACAAACATAATTGTTGTGTATATCATTAATTTCATCTATTCTCATTTTATTAGCCTTTTTCGACAACTGTGAGTGCCCACATTGTCAAACGATGGGTGCCCCACAATGTAAATGTGTTGCCAATTTTATCTTATTAACTTAACACTATATTTGAGTGAAATGTGAAACAACCTTTGAATTTCTTCAAAAGGTAAAGTTCTATTGTTTTAATTTTTTACCCTTATTTAATATCCTGGTGACATAAATGTCTTGTTATGTGTTATATATAAAGCATCAATCTTTGTTACATTCTCTAATCTATAGGAACACAACTCTGTTTTGGGTAGGTGCCTAATTCTTTAATCATGATCACTGTATCATTTATTTAGTATAGAGAACACATATATTATTTATGAATGTTTACTTGGAATTATAAGCTTGACAATTTAGACTGGATTATTTTATTTATTGCAAGTAACAATGTTCATTTCCCTATATACGTTCTGATTTCTTTTCGTTCTTTGTCTAGGTTTGGCAGTTTTTGTGTAGCACATTGCGGTAAAAGATATTAAACATGTCCATGCTAATATCCGGTGCATTTAGATTCTACAGGCTATAATGCTATAAACATTTCAATTTTTGTAATGTTATAAGCATTTCATTCTAACATTGGATTTTATTTTATAATGGTATAAGAATAGAAACTTTATAATGCTATTATTTTTTCTAATATTTCATATTTTTCTTTATTTATTTGTAGAAGTCGTGAATCAGGCCAAGTATTTGGATTGGATCGGGAGCGATATTAGTGTTCTAATGTTCTAAAATGTGTTTCGCAATCTCATTTACGTGGCTTTCATTTTTTAGGTGGAAATACATGTTGGATTTTTAAATTTGCAGTCTAATAAAAATGAATGTTAGTTTTCAAATTTATATACTATGTTGGACTGTGTGGATGACTTTCACATTTAATTGTATTTAGTTGTGATTTACATTCTTTGATGCTTAAGTTAGATACGATAAAGTATTAGATGCTGGGAGATTTGGGAGAAAATTGTTTTACATGCTAATTTTATTTATTTATTGATGTATTGGTGTTATTTCTATGAATTTAGTTAAATCGAAGATTATATTTATTTGAGGTACGAACATACTATTAGTATTATTATTGGTGTATTTTTTATTTCTTGAATAGGGTGGATAATCCTACAAGTAGAGGAAACTCCTCCCAAATTTTTTAAATTTTGTACAATTATTTGTGTTATATAAAAAAAAATCAACTTAAATTATACATGACTTAATACTTTGAAATTTTTTATTTATGCCTTTAGGCATAAGCAATATGCTAGTGTGTGTGTGTGTGTGTGTGTGTGGATAGAGAGAGAGAGAGAGAGAGAGAGAGAGAGAGCTTACTGATAGAAAGAATTTTGTGTCGTTGTTGCAAAGTCTTTCTAATCAACAATTTCCTTCAATTACCTACAAAAAGTATTACAAGACTAGTATGAGGTAAGTAAGGGTGTCAATCCAACTTAATGGAATGAAACACAAGAAAAGTCATGTAATCCGATTTTCTAGCTATACATCTTTCTTGAATTTTTTCGTTTTTTCTTTGTTTTCTACTCTTTTCTATGGATATTTTTTTTATATTAAAACAATTTTCAACGAGTGGTGAAATAATTAAACTAAATGAAAAATATCAACTAAACTAGAAGAAAAGTCTAACAAAATACTATAAAGTGTGCGGAGAAAGTGAGTGAAAGATAACTATATGAGATATACGAGTAAAAAGGATCAAGGTATGTAAATCCACCCCTATTTCACACATTCAATCTGGTTTGAACTATTTTAGTTTGATTGGTTTACAAAATATTCAACTAATTCAAAAGTTAATTCTCATTATCCTAATGAATTAAGTAAATATTATTTTAGAACAGTAATTTTTAATTTCTACAACTCTACTCCAATTGAATTAAAATTAATCAAACTTATCACCCGCTAGGAAAAATTTACCCATCTAATTTTAATTAAACAAAATAAAACAAGAGTAGAAGAACCTTACATAATAATTTTGATCATTTTAGAAAGCCTGTCTCTAGTTTGAACCAAAATAATAAAATTATAACACAAGCTTCAATCCTTTCTCAAGGATATTTTTCCATTTCTCAATGAAAAATAAGTGTAGTAATTAAAGTTACTAATCAAAGGAAATCAAACAAAATAAAATTAGCAAACTAGACAACTTGGTTCCATGGGGGCTTCATTTCATCCCTTGAAATGGGAGATTAGCCCTCTATATTAAGAGTTCAAGACATAAAATAAACAAATAAATCCATATGAGTATGAGAGAAGAGAATCAAATAATGAATATATAACCCAAAATCTTTTTTGATGCTAAAATATTGTTGTTACTCATTTCTCTCACTAAACTAACAAAATTTTCCTTAACAAAATTTTCCTTTACAATTTTTTTTATCACTTTGCACTGTTTTCTCCCCTTCTTATGAAATGAAGAGATGGTCTTCTCTTTCTCCAAGGCATGAAACTAGGGTACTGTAGATAATGGATTTGGCATGATTTTGGTGCCGCTTGTAGCTACGATTGGGAAAAGGGGTGTCAGATGTTAGGAGCAGGTTTTGGACGTATAGGGTAGTTCCGGTTTTTGTGGGAATAAGGATATGAGGTCAGTTGGGTTATTGCATGCAAATAGGTTTTCGGTCTTGCTATGGTCGCGGGTATGAAGGTTCGAGTGGTTCCAATTTCGTGGGTTCAAAGAAAGTAACTCGGGTATTGTTTTTTCGAGTTGTTGGGTTGGGGTATGGCTGAGGTGGACAGGTATGGCAGGTCCAGCGTCGCTGGGTCTGTGGAGGTCACTGGATTATGGTCGGAGCTTACGATGGCGGGTTTGGGTCGCGAGTCTAAATTGAATAAATGGCAGGAGGTTCAGCTGGTGGGTGTAGGGGAAGGAGCGGTCGAGTTTAAAATAGGGTTACGGTAGATGGTTCTGGTATTTGAGGTCGGGTAAGGGTTACGAATGGGGTTATGGTTGTTTCGTATCTGGTTGGAGGAGAGAGAGTGAATTGGAAGATGGTGAGGGATGTTTTGGCATAGGTAAGGTGTATGGTAATGGGGTGTGTGTGAGTGTGGTGTTACGGTGGAGGTAAGTTAGTGTGCGTGTGGCTAGATTGTACATTAAAAAAAAAACTTTAACTATTTAAATATTTAGACTCAAAATATAAAATCCATAAAGTAAAAAATATATAATCTATTAAAACTACAAATTAAATTCCTATCCTATAAATTAATAAAAGACTTAAATAATAATAAAAACTAAACTAACTAAAAAAATTAAAAACAAATAAGATGAAATAACTAAAAATCAAATAAATACGCACACCTACATAAAACACACGAACTTAGATTAAAAATAACAATCCCTAATATTTACACTATACACACACAAATAAAATATAAAAATCCTAAAAAAATTATACGACTCAAAATAAAATATAAAATAAATTATAAAAATTATATACAATATAAATAAAAATCTAAAAAATTTAAAATGTACAAACTAAACACACACGAGGCTTGGGACTGGTCTGGACTCAGTTTAGGCTTAGGTTTGGGTTTGGGTAATTGGTAGGGGACAGTGTTAGGTTCCTTTAACCACTTTCGTGTTGTATTTTGTCATGAGTTAATGTTTTAAATTCCGCAAGAGGAATTTGACCTACAAAATAAATATATATGCGCATAAGACTCATTTTAGCGAGAATTAACAATTAAATATCGTCCATTTGGGGTATTATTTAAACACTTTTAGATGCTTAAAACTTACACCCCTAGAAGATCTCTAACAAAATATATCCAACATGAAGATAACTGATCCAAATGACAACAAAAACTTATTATGCAATACTTTGAAATTTATTGATTAGGATTAGCAATACATTTATTACCAACATTCCATTAATGTATGGTACTTGCGCTGGTATAAATGAATAGAAACTAAAAGAATATAAACATTTATGAGAATCCAAATGAATGTAGAAAATCACCCAAGTGAAGGGAAAGAATGAAGGGTTGGATATATATATATATATATAGAGAGAGAGAGAGAGAGAATAAATAAAGGAAATCACATAGATTTTCATGTCTAGTCTCTTCAAATAAAGGGAAAAGGGGGATAGGAAAAGGCATAAGATACCGAGGTTAGGCCTAATTATTTTGGAGGAATCAAAAAGTGCATTAAGAAAGAGAGAGTAAATGGTGAGGGAATTTAGTGCCACGTGGAGTGCCTAATGTCACACCCCGCTTAATTCTAGTGTCGACTGCCACTAAAACTAAGTCGGGTGCGAGTAAATAAAATACCATTCTTAGCATGAAACAAATATGAGATATAAAAAATTCCATCCACAAGATCAATAATTGAATCAATCTCAAATGATAATAACTAAACGATAAAATATCCATCACATGCTAAAACTTTGAATAAATCCAATCTTCAATCATGATTTAATTAAAAACTAAATATAACCAACTGTAAAAAAATCCAACTAAAATCCTCTAACAACTTTGTAATCGAATAGCCCAATAAAAAAACTCAAATGATGTCTCATAATGAAATAATACTGAAAAGAAAGTTTAAGCTAAATAAAGCAATAAAAATGAAGTAGACTCCAGCTGCACCTCCAAATGATAACTCCGAAAATCCTATGTAGCTACTCCAGTACTAATACTTGAAAATGTTAGTCAACGCACAACGTCAGAGCCCCGATCATGAATAAACAATACTCCACTCAAATAGGGCCCGTGAACCCAGACAATAGCATTATACGTAATAAATATCACAATAGAGTGTAATACCCCGTACTTTTATGGATATTTAAATTACATAAGTGGGTGTAATTTGGAATTTAAGGAATTTTGGAAAACAGTCCTTTTGGAAATTATGAGTATAATTTAATGAAATTGAGAATCTAAAGTGAGTAGTAAATATTAGTTTGCAAGTTTCAGATTAATATTTACATGGCTTAGATTTTCTTTCGAAAGTAAGTATACGAGTTGGATTATTTTTATTACATGTCGCAGTTGGGTAAAGCGACGAAGGATAATATTTTATTTGGGAAACACGCGTAGTGAGATGTGTTGGGTTTAACTAGTGAATTTTATTTAGGTAACTAGGATGGAGATTTCAAGTGCACGGTTGGTTTCGAAATGGCCAAGATAGTCAGAATAGAGTATCTGGAAGTAGTGTTTAGGTTCCGGGGATTTTTGGACTAGTAAGGACTCGCATTTGAGTATACGAGTCAATTTTGGATGTAATAAGGGATAAGCTTTATAAAACCTTATAACCCTCATTTCTCTGACAATTCAGACCTAAGAGAAGAGAAGAAGGAAGAAAGGAGATGCCCGAGCCAAACTCCGCGAGATTCGACTCGAGATCGTCGGATTTTATCCACGAGGCAGGTGTTTACTTACTTTATTCTTTTGAGCATATATCTCATATTATAGTTGGTAGTGATAAACTATAAAGATTTTTGGGTTGGGTTTTCGTGAATCAAAATGGGGGTTTTGGAAGTTTGAATGAGTAAAAACCCGGATAATATTCGATTTGAGAAACTTAGGAATTTATTTGAAATAAATTATTGGGTATTGGTTCTAGGATGATTAGAACCCTTTGTATATGTGGATATATTGTTGGTTGAGGTTGGATGATGATAGGAGAGAAGATAAAGTCTTGGGGTTTGTTAATGGCCGAAACAGAGTCTCGGAGAAGACAAGGCCCTGTTCGATTGATCGACTGCCAGGGGTCGATCGATCGACCCTACAAAAATTTTGGCAGTTTCAGCTTGTTTAGTTTAAATGGGATAGATTCCTAAATTAATGATTTCTATCTTATTTATTTGAGGAAATAAATATCCAACTAGGGGAAATTCATACCTAGCCATTTAAGGGAATTTAATTGGACTGGGAAGGTGCAAAATTGTAGGGCACTTAATGTGTAGTTTTTAGTAAAATAAATTGTGGAGTTAGACATTTGAGGTTCCTAAAAATAGTGTGGGGACTTCTAAATCATTATTTGAGTGAGGTGTATACCTTGGGTTAGTTGAAAGTAAAATCCAGGGCTTACTAATTTAGGGGTGTTTGGGACGAGTAACACTCAGGGTGGTATTTCGGCGGATGATTATAGATATATAATTGTGCGCGTAGAAAATGTAATTATATGCCGATTATGTTTGAGTGAATCCTAAGAGGCGACTATGATGGAATTTAGGATATAGGTGATGCGATGCCTATGGAACTAAAATAAGTTGATAGTATACTTATTTAATTATTATGAATTGGTATATTCAGGAATATATATATAAATTCTCAAAAGTGATTAAGGTGCGAGTTATATATTAAGTAAGAGAATACTTATATACTACTTCGAATGGGAACATTCGGGATTATTGGCTATCGCTATAAGAGTTTGGCAATTATAGCCATATATATTGAGAAGCGATATATATATATATATACACACACGGGAGTTGATACTATATATATATATGATATGATGCGAATATAAATATATATGTGTGTGATTGGTATATTTGTACTTTAGAGGGTGGATCCACAGGCTTCCCCGGGCATAGGGATGGACAGCCAGATTATATATTTACTCTAGTGCTATCCAGGGAGGTTGCGCGATATGGGTGAATCCCCTGACTTGAGGAGCAGGGAGAGTATATCCCCAGGTCATATCGTCCCGTATACGAGTGCGATGTTTGTATTCCACTTTCAGGAGGGAACATGACCGCCTCCATCGTTCTGTAATTTTACCATGACCATGAGTGAGTCTGGCTTAGTACCATGGTTGAGTGAGTAAACCCGGATGCGGATAGGCATTATGAGACTACATACTCGAGTAATAGCTCGGTGGGATGGTTATTATACTTATGATTGTAATAGGTATAATTATACTTGTTGCGTATAGTATATTGCTTGTATATGAAGATGAGACATCATATAAAGTAAACTTGTATAAAGTGAAAAGAATGAATAAGGTGTTATTCCCCTTCCGGTAGATTTATATCCGAATTTATATGAATATGAATCATAGGTTCTAGTCAGAACTATATATATATGAGTTTTATAATATGTGTTATGTACTGAGGACCTAATGGATCTCGACGATCAACATTGTCATGAAGCAGTGTATCGGGAGGATTCCTTGTTTGGATTTCACATCGTGATACACCCCACGCACGAAACGTAGCGCAATGTTGGAAATGGGGAGAGTTTATGAGGATTTTAGTAGATGGGTGAAACAGATTAGTTAAGCGTGGTCGCTTAACTAGGTTGTTTAAAATGTATGCGATAGGTGTGCACTATTAGAATAGGGGTGAGGTGTATCTCATGAGAGTGTGTTACTAATTTAAATATGAGGTATTTCATATTTTAAAAATACGGCATTTATACACTTGCTAAATATTTTTAAAACTTGGGCTTTGACCCATTTCTCTATTTTCCCCTCTTTTGCTATATATGTATATATATTAGGTTTCCAGACACAAGGACACCTGGATGATGATTCGTTCGAGTCAGGCGCTCGTTGCAGTAGTTATGGATGCATTTAAGTTTATTTTAGACGCTTTTATTTTTGTGATCTAGATAGAAAGCATTGTAGTCACATTCGGGTTGATAGCCCAACTGTATTCATTTATTATTTTACCGCCTTTTTATTGCGGCATTTAATTTGGTTGTATTATGTTAAACCGAGTGTTTGGTTATTTTATATCATTCCAGTTGTTGTATATAAATTGTTGTTATTGATTTATTTGAATGGTTTGGTTATTAGTAATTAAATTGGTTTACGATAGTGATACTGAGAATGAACCATATGAGACTCATGTTTTAAATTGGTATAGGATTGATCACCCGGTATTTTATTAGGCGGGGTGTCACATAAAGTATTTTAATTAGATGAGTAAATTAAACGCGGGAAAGATAAATTAATAACTATCCCCGGAGATTCTTATAAAAATCACTCCAATATATTTTAATTATCCCACTGCCCCAAAGTATTAAATGAATTCAATTAACCCAAATTATCATTTATCTCAAGTAATCGACCAGTGACAAAGAACCGGTCGATCGAGACTCTGTTTTCTGAGACAAATTTCTCTTTAAAAGGGAGAAATATTATTTTTACGGAAATGGCTCTAACTCAATCGTCTGGACTCAAAATGATACGTCATTTATGGTCACGTGAAGCTAACTCAATGAACTAAGTTCCCCGTGGAGTTCTTCTGTTCGGACCAAGAAGTATAAAATTACGAACATTCCCTTGAAGTTGTGTTAAATGATGGAATTTTCTCGAAATGTAACAAAATGCTTCATTCTTTCTTCTAAGACCTACAAAAACTCAGATAAACCTTACACAACCTATATATATAAATCAAATATCAAGGTGTGACAACTTGCTCACCAAAATATGGGGTAGCCAGCCCGAATACTCCAATATAACAGGAATCTCGGATGGAATCATTCTCAGCATCACAACAATATAAAGTATACAGGATAACCACTCAAAATTTTAGAAAAACGGGTTGCCAAAAATTTTAGTTTTAAAGTTAAATAAAGAATTTAAACAACACAATTTGAAAAGAAAGTGGAAACCCTGGAGTAATAATATTAAATACCCATCAAAAGTAGACAGTAAGGGACCGAATATGTTGTCGGTCAACAGATATATACTACGCATTACAATAGTTTAATGTAAATTACATAATACATTACAATAAGAAAGTACAACAGCTTGGGCAACACGCCAGAGTAAAAGCCCCGAACCCCACTAGAGTACAAGAATGAAAGCCTCTACAGCAATATATCTCGTAATACCCGCAAAATACCACGGCCCCCCAAAATACCAGAATAGGAAAGTCAGAACGGGCGTCCATGCAGCGGAGCACCTGAGCGAATATAAGATTCATGCACAACAAGAAATATGAACGGGTCAGGGCCCGATTTTATATGATCACCAGATGAATAAAAGGTATGAAAGTTTATGCACAGTAAATCAGGACTAATAGAAATAAGGATCTACCTACACAATTCAATGCATAAACTAGGACAATTTAATTAATCATAAATTTCATTTAATTAAGCAGAAAAACAAGGGTGATTAATCATGAATTAAAACTTTCATCACGTACACTGATTCTTTTCATATATCTATTCCTTATCAGGAAATATATAATCACAATTATATTCTCTTTATGGCATTTTGTCTCAATTATACATTTTGTAGAAATTCTTTCCTTATCAGGAATATAATCATCATCAAATGCTCTTTGTGGCATTTCATTGTGCTCTTTATGGCACTTATAATCCATCGAGTCCCACTTGATTAAGAATAGTTATAATTATGTTTATATAACGATTCTAAGATCGCTCGTCCGGGTTTCCCCACTTCGCGCACCCCTAAATGACCATCATCTTCCAGGCCTATCAATTACGACACCTGGGCACCTACAACGCAAGACGTCGGGAAGCGGCCATACGCCTGCGAGGTAGTCATAACCACATCCGGAATTACCTACACATCGCAGAAAAATATACAACAAGCGCTCATATGGCCTAGGACTATATCCCCCCCTGCATTCACTAGCCAGGGGGCTTCACCATACGCGCGAACTTCCCTTATGATGTCATTTAGAGATGGTGTGTTTAAACCATTTATTATTTACCATTTACAAAATCAAGTAAATTATCATTTACCATAGTCATGATTAAGTAAATTATCATTTACTCTATTCATTTCCAATTTCATTTACATTTTAACAAATGCATGTTTCATATTCTCCGAAACCATAATCATTCACATCGTCATTACCGTTTCATTTCATTTTCATTCCCATTTGCCATGTGCGGGTTTCATTTTATCCGAAACCATTTTCCTTTAATGGCATCCTATTATATCCGGAGTCATACGTATTTTATATCGTCATCACAACCTCGAAGAAATGAATAACTTCCAATTTATTCTCCCAAGATTCGTTTGTGGTATTATTGTGAACCATCAAGACTAACGTAGCTCAATTGAGCTTCAAAAGTCTCCCAAACATAACACTACTATCTCCTAGTTTCATAATAATCGTCTGAAAGAAAAGAATGCCTTAACTTCAATTGGCATACCCCCAAAACAACCCCGTATAAATCATTTCCATCCTAGGTTAATTACACCACACATCTAGGACTCTAAAACTCTAAGTTTACTTCATGTAAGAAGATTCCTAGGCCCTAAACTTAAAGAAAATGAATTGGAATTGAGTTAGAAAACCAACTCAAAAAAAGCAGGAAAACGAATCGATTCGCCCAAAAATATAATCGGTTCGGACTACAAGACCTGGCACTCTGTAACCTGCCGAATCGATTTGGTCCAAACAGACCTGTAAACTGACCCCTTTAGCGAATCGATTCGCCCGTGCGAATTTGCCAAGAATGGGTTATGGGTTATAAACCCTAGTTTTCCCAAAACCCAAATCTCTTCCATCTTACACTCATCCAACAAAATTAATATACCACAAATCATCCTACATGATTATTAACCACTATTATCCACAATTTCATCAACTTAAACCATATTTAGGGCTCAAACACCATAATTTCCATTTTTGATCCATAAATGCAAATACACAACTATCACACAACTTATTCATCTTAAACCATATATTAGCAAGTAGAAAACTTGCCGTGATGTAGGAATCTCATATTTTTTTATGGTAGATGAAATCCTAATCTTAAATCTCCAAATCTCTCTTCTTTCCCCTCTTTTCTCCCAAGTTCTCTTCTTCCCAATGTTTGGTAATACACTCTTAAGAGAATTAAATAAAAATCAAGACTTAATCGTGGCCCTCTTCTTAATTCCCAACTAAAATGGTTAATACCACATTAAAATGACTCCCAAATACGCATTTAAGCGAAAACCAGTCAAAAGTGCCCGAAGCATAAAAACGCAATATGGCACTTATTCTAACTATCTCGCACATTCCGGGACTAACTACGCCCTTCAAATTATCATTTGGAAATTTTATAATCCATTTCAAGTTCCGGTTTCATTTTAAACCATAACTGTCATTTAATGCACATGACACTATAAAATACAACGTGATGATATTTACTTACGCATACAGTAAATATACCACAATCTAGTAAATATTAACTTTTAACTCACTAAATTAATGTTTACTCCATTCGCGAC
Organism: Sambucus nigra; assembly: GCA_949130495.1. Classification (NCBI taxonomy): domain Eukaryota; kingdom Viridiplantae; phylum Streptophyta; class Magnoliopsida; order Dipsacales; family Adoxaceae; genus Sambucus; species Sambucus nigra. The sequence goes on from OX422210.1 coordinate 425,952,041, forward strand.
ATTTTATATAATTACTTCATGCATTAAATTAATATAAAATGAGTCGCTTAAAAGCGAGGTTGTTACATACTCCCCCCCTTATGAGGGAATTTTTCCCTCAAAATTCAGGAGTACCCCACTCACATAAAGGGCATATTGTTCTAAACTCTCATTCTATCACCCTTAATAAACCCCTCATCATTGTGGTGTCCCAAATGGACTCGGACTAAGGTCGTCACTATCGATCTCAGTCTACATTCCTTGTGCTCTAGCATAGCACCAAATCGTTTCTCACGAACCATCGATCCTGCCCTTCTACAACGGAAAAAGATACCCGCACGACTCGACACAAATTGCCTTACTTCCCAAATCACGTTACATCCCTCCTCGGGGTACTCACACCAACGCTAATGGCTTAACCCCAACACTACTCAACTTCTCTTCATATAGGCGTAGCCCTTCAAAGTCTACGGCTCAATAAGCCCAATCATTAAAGAAATGTTCCAGGACCACACCAAGTCCAAGGAACCTATTATTCGCTGGTCCCAACCATCCGTTTATCCTAAGGTGCACATTCGAGGTACGCCTTCGACATTAGGTTAACTTCCTCCATTTCATCCATCCACTTTAGGGTGGAAAGATATACTCCATCTCCATACGATTCCCATCACTACTCTTCTTCACACAAGTAGGTGAAATGGTCAGTCACAGACGTGAATTCCCTTGCTATAAAGTCTTCCTAATTATGTTCATTCTATTAGGCTTTCCATGCAATCCCTAATTTCTCCGACGAGTTTTCTACTCGACGCATCTATTGCCCCAATCGCATTCCCTTAGCGAAGGGAAATATCCCATTGATAGTCCTTTATGTACTCCAAAACATCAATTCTTTTCCATTACACAACGTATTGCAACAACTGGTTTCTCATGAGAAAGACCAAATTTCCTGCCCAGGAAATAGTACTTCCATTTTCCTTACTTCCAGTTCCTGGCAGAAACTTGTTCGTTAAATTCACTCTCGAGCTTAACAACATGGGCTTAGGAGTAAAATTTAACTCATCCTTTTAACTCCCCGAAGGTTAAGTTACCAACATAACACTTTACCTCATAGAGGCCTCATCTCCCTTGGCCTACCCTTCCAAATCACTCGAAATTCTGTACTTCATTATTTCTAGGGACCAAATCCCTCTTGGAGTTAACCCTCACTCCATTCGTGGTCAACCCCTTACAGCCTTCCTAAATCAATGTCACATGCCCTAAAGGCCTTACAGCCTGATAATCCTAAAGTCGATCTATATATATCCTATCTAAGTCATAGACGTATAATACTAAATATATCCCTAGTGCCCAAGACCTTTCTTAACTGCCGACATTCGCTCGGTTTCATGCGTGGGACGTCTTGCCGAAGCGAAAGCCAAACAAGGAACCCTCCCGTTACACTACTACCTCGCATCGTCGGTAATCAAGATATTATGGTCTAAGACATATGATCGGGACCGATAAAATTCTAACTTACAAACCTACTAATAAGATTCTACTTCTATCTCTTACCATTCAAATAATCGAAGATTTCAATTAATCGGACATTTATTTTCTGTAAAGTCTTACAAATATATATATCCCACTATATAAACGTGGCCTTCTCATCAAGGCATAACAAGAAGTCTCAATTCGACTTCATATCTCAGTCTCCCTCACATCGATCAAATGAGAGAACTATATACAGTGCTTATATTTTGCACTTAACTTAGCCCTTCAATCACTCATTTACGTGATTCTCGGCTAAATCTGCCAACCCAGCTTCTAACAATAAAATAAAATAAAATAAAATAAAATAAAATAAAAGAGAGAAAGAATAGCATCCGTCCACTCCCAACGTCATTAAGGTTCACGCGTGGAGCATCCCGCAAAAGAGGAATCCAAACAAGGAACCCCTCCAATGCATTACTACTTAACATTGTTGGTCGTGGAGATAAGGCATAACAACCACAAACAAAGAAAACGAACAATCAAACACTCAAACAAGATAACACGAAAAATAATGAAAATCTCCTACTTGCCTCAAACCACCTCTATAAAACCTCCACCTGTATCCAGGAGAGAAATTATATAACAACTAGTTCCATTTTGAAACTAGAAGTAGGATAGTCTCGCAATTTATTTGCTTGCCATCACCCCAATCAAACCAAAATATCTTTACTCGTATAATACACATAATACAAGTAACATATAACACACAAAATATCTTTTGTGTGTGAAGGAAAATATCTTTAAATATCATCACTCACCTTATAACGAGTGAAGGACAATATAAAACATCCCTACCACGGAAGTCATATAACTATCCTATCTATAGTAGCGTCGATACTACCATAAGCTCAATATGCACACACGAATCTAGAGTAAACATATCACTACTCCATCTTATTATAAGGGAAGCACCACCCACTACTAAGGTGGAATTCCCACCAACATTATTGCCAATCACCCCGGATCAATACTAATGGTTCTCAAACACCGTATTCGAGTCTCATCCAAACGAAGTTACTTCCCTTTATGCCCCAGCTAGGCATCCTTATCTTTGCCCTTGTTCTCCAATCATTAAAATCAAAATGAGTGGTTCTACACTCGACGTCATAGCCATTGTTTCGACCCTAGCTGTCAAACAATTGCACACGCCATCCCTTTTTCTTTCTCAACAAAAGAGAATACGCTACCGGCCTCCCCTTTCTTAGTTCAATGAATCCTCCCAGGGCAGATATCCAACAAATGGGGTTTCATGAACACTGTTCTTTCATAAGTGTTAACGACACTTATTTTGGAGTCTATCATTACCCTGAAGGGATCTTTCTTCCTTATATCTACCTTGTTTTTGGTGTATGGCATCCCTAACCGTATGATTCTTTATTCACCGTTGGCCTCTGACCGATCCTCGCGTGAACATTTGATAATCCACCTTCTCATCAATCCAGTTACCCCAGAGAAACTTGTTGTTGCAAGAGTCCATCGGACTTCTTCATGGGCACAACTTCCTGCACCCACAATCATGGCAACTACCATTTTCGCCATTCAACACTACTCCTACGAGTGAAAAATTTTCCTCCATCCTTTTCATCTGGGCACTTCCATACCTCCATCCTCTAGGCCAAAGCTCCTGGGCCTAACGCTTCTACCGAATGAGGAAGCATTTCCTCCATCTTACTCCAACATGTGGCCCTCCTCATGGGCTTTTCTCGACTTCAATTTAACATTGCTTGGAATCCCAAGCTTAGTGCCACCCTCTACTTCGAGCGGTACTTGGGAAAACTATATCTACTGTAAGTAGTAGTCGCAGTAGAATGATAAGAAAATGCTAAAAAAAGGGAGCGAGCTCCAAAGAGGTCTTCATCCCCGACAACAACTTACAGTTCTTAGTGATCCCACCTCATGACGCCTTCACAACAACCTTCTCAGGCGACCTTCTTCAACCAACCTACGAATCTCACACGAACGTGCAAAAGATTTTATGAGTTCTACCTCATGGCAGGAGAACGAAATCTCACAAGAAAAATCAACAATCTTAATTCTAGGGCTCTATGTCAAACCAAAAGTAACGCTAAAAACGAAATGCGTCCACAAAGATTCCTAAGGACTCTAGAACCTGATGCTCTGATACCATCTGTGACAACCCGCTCACCAAAATATGGGGTGGCCAGCCTGAATACTCCAATATAACAGGAATCTCGGATGGAATCATTCTCAGCATCACAACAATATAAAGTATACAAGATAACCACTCAAAATTTTAGAAAAACGGGTTGCCAAAAAATTTAGTTTTAAAGTTAAACAAAGAATTTAAACAACCCAATTTGAAAAGAAAGTGGAAACCCCGAAGTAATAATATGAAATACCCATCAAAAGTAGACAGTAAGGGACCGAATATGCTGTCGGTCAACAGATACATACTACGCATTACAATAGTTTAATGTAAATTACATAATACATTACAATAAGCAAGTACAACAGCTTGAGCAACACGGCCGAGTAAAAGCCCCGATCCTCACTAGAGTACAAGAATGAAAGCGTCTATAGCAATATATCCCGTAATACCCGTAAAATACCACGGCCCCCCAAAATACCGGAATAGGAAAGTCAGAACGGGCGTCCATGCGGTGGAGCACCTGAGTGGATATAAGATTCATGCACAACAAGAAATATGAACGGGTCAGGGTCCGATTTTATATGATCACCAGATGAATAAAAGGTATGACAGTTTATGCACAGTAAATCAGGACTAATAGCAATAAGGATCTACCTACACAATTCAATGCATAAACTAGGACAATTTAATTAATCATAAATTTCATTTAATTAAGCAGAAAAACAAGGGTGATTAATCATGAATCAAAACTTTCATCACGTACACTGATTCTTTTCATATATCTATTCCTTATCAGGAAATATATAATCACAATTATATGCTCTTTATGGCATTTTGTCTCAATTATACAATCTTTTAAATCAATAAAATAATTAACTTCATTAGAATTACAACATAAAGTAAGTAACTATTTGCCTTGTTCGATTAAAATCCGAAGTCTTCTACGAATTGGATGATGGAATGACTCCTATTTCTTCTCATCTCTAAGTTTTCTCTTATTTCTTCTTCTTTTTCTCTTCTCTAGGGTGTAATACCCCGTATTTTTTTTACATTTAAAATTGGGGATTTGTTAAATTTAATTATGATATTAATTTAATATTAATCCGAAAATTATTTAATATCTACTAGCGTGACATGAGTTAGTAATTATTGAGGATTTGTTGAATATTACTAGATGAGTAAAGTAATATATATAAGATTGATTTTATTAAAATTGTCACGAGTGAATAAAATGGCAATTATGAAAATTTAAGTCAGGACGCGCCTGTGTCGTGTCAAGACTAAATTATTATTATTATAAAAGTGAATATATTATAAGTTGACCGTATGGTCATTTTGAGTGCGTCAAAGTGTTTGAAATGGTCGAGATAGTCAGAAAAGTGTATCCGGGGGTTTAGTTTGAGTCTCGGGGCATTTTTAGGCCTAATTGACATCCCGGGAGGGTATTATAGACATTTTGCATTTTTGGGTAATTAAACCCACGAATTTTCTTAGTATATATTAGCCATTTGGAGTTGTCTCTTAGGGTTAACAAACATAAAACCTAAGCCTAGCCATTAGAGAAGAAGGTGAAGAGTTTCCAAGGAATCCAAGGCCTAGAACTCACCCGATTGCACCGCCACCACCACCAAAACGTTGCATGACGAGGAAACAAAAGTTTTAGAATGCATAAGGATAATGGGTGTTAATATACAATATTCATGACGTATCAATAATCTATAATAAATAATTAGATCATCAAGCCCATTAACATTCTAAACATTAGTATTAACCCATTATAAACATGATTAAAGATCGAATTTTAATAAGAAACATGCTTCTAATCCCAAATCAGTTTAATAATAATCAAATCATAAATAAGTTAAATATTATGCAATGATAGAGCAGGGGATTTCTTACTTTAATAATAAAGATGAATGATTCATTCTCTTTGATCTATTTATTCCTCTTTAAAGATCTCCTTAAGTTCTCCTAGTTCTCTTAGGTTATTAGGGCTTATATTTTATGTGTAAAGTGATCAATTAGTGAGGGTTTATACTCTTTAAATAACCTTTATCCCGCAGGTCCCTAAAAGGCCTAATTTTGGACCTCCTTATGAGACCAACACTCTACCTAAACTAGTCCAAAACTTTGTCCAAAGGTATACCTACCCCCTATGACCAATCTAAAATATTAAAAATCTATCTTCGGACCTCCATATTACACTAAAGTCTGGTCTAAATGATAATACCTCAAAACACGCGCTGATACCTCACATCGTAAAACAAAATGGACAACTTAATTATTTTACGAGTAACAACACATAGTCTAATCTCATATAATTAATATCATAAAATAATTATGTTATAACATTTGGCATTACGGTACTTCGGCAATAAATTCTACACCGCCCGCAATTCCCCTCGCCATAGCCATCCAGCCCGTTTAAATTGTCAGCCCTACATGTTATGCACGAGGTTTCACACACGACACGTCTTCATAGCCAGCCAACCCGTTTAAACTGTCAGCCCTGCACGTTATTTTGACATCACACACCTATACGTCGCAATAGCGAGCCAATCCATTTAAACTGTCGGTCCTGCACGTTATTAACGACGCCAATATATTTTAATTTCCGTTTTATTATCTTAGGTATTAAATTATCAATTTTCTTAATTTCACAATTTACAAATTTCTCCCACCCTTATTATCGATGTGAGATCCTCAAAATACCCCTTAGTCGCATACCTAAGGGTCCCCAAGTTATTAATACGTCCTACCCTATGTATATGATGAATTTATAACATAAATCTCGAGCTAGTCACGTACCTAGACTAGTGTAACGATGATAAAATACTAAAAAATTAGCACACCCCCGATATGATAAAATCGCGATAATCTACCCTCACTAGTCCCATGCCTAGAAGGCGTAAATCATCAAAAGGCCTACCCACTAGTCACATACCTAGAAGGCATCCTAGAATATAGGGAGAGCAAAAATACCCAACAATTCGTCGTCACAGTGGCCATTTAATAATACCAACAAGTCACATAAACCAGCATAATTAATCAATGTACCAAACAACGCATGATAGTCCAATTCAATTAAATTTTAATTTAATCTTCACATCGTCATAAACACCCAATTAATCCCATTTAATTATTTAAAATTAAATACACATAGATTTTATCATTAATACATCATAATTCCAATTTCATTATCTCAACACAAATTACATGAGTTATATATTCATTTAAATCAAAACTAAGGTTTTTCTACATGCAACCTACACCAATAAAATCCAAAATTCACTCATAAATCCTACGTACCCAAGGGTTATGAATATTATTCATATTGAAAGATTTTATAAAAACATTCCCAAAAATCGTTATCATTATTCCTAATTAAGTCACTAATATCTTTTAAGACAAAAAACATGATTAAGGGTTTAGTCAACACTTAAAATGCATAATACTAAAGTAAAGAAATATAGTATCCATGCCTGTGATTTAGATGAAGAAAATCTGAGTTGACAGTTAAATTCCTCACGAAAAATTAGCAAAAACTCGTTCTTGAAAAATCTTGAGAAAACCCGGTTTAAAGCTTTAAAACTTGGGTTGAAAATAACCCTCTAATGGAGTTAAGGTTTTGAGGGAGGAAGAAGATGTAAAAAAGGAGATTTTTGCTCTTAGGTTTTAGAAGAAAGTATTTTTAAAAGTCCTAAACCCGTCACTTTGTTTATATACCAAAAAGAATTTGAGTCCTAATCAAATACAAATACTCGAACAATCATTATGGACGATCGGATCGTCACAATGGCTTGAAATTTTAGTACATTGTAGCGAACGGCAAGACGGAGCTGCTAAGAAAAATTCAGCTCGATCGGAAGGTCAAATTTTAAAAAAATTTATTTTTATCTTCCTTAGCTCAAACCCTCCCCCGATTTTTATACGAAAAGTTATAATTTCCAAATTGTAATCCCGATTTAAATTCAACTTAAAAACTTATTTTTATATATAAATACCAGCATATTTAATTACTAAGAATAATCAAATCCAAAATTTTATTTCTCGAATTTCCCTAACTAATTAATTCAATTAACTATTAAAAACACGAGGTATTACACCTAATTGATTGGAATCATTCATTATAGTCTTCCAGTTTATATATATATATATATATATATATATATATATATATATATATATATATATATATATATATATATATATATATATAATATACAGTCAGGCTCTTAAACATACATCTTAGCAACTATGAACATACCCATTTTTTAAAATAGCACAAAAAGTAATTTTGAGATGATATTTTTTATATGGCTTGATGATATTTCAGTGTGCCCCTTTAAATAAATATCAACTGAAAGTAATATTTTGTTATTTTTAAAAAAATAGGTCAAAAACTGACGATTCTTACCCTTTAAAACTGTCAGTTTTTTACCTATTTTTTTAAAAATAACAAAACATGTTATTTTGAGTTGAATATTTTTACAAGGGTACATTGAAACATCATAAACCCATACAAAAAATATTAATTCAAAATTATTTTTTTTACTATTTAAAAAAAATAAGCATGTTTAATGAGGTATGTTGGAGAGCCTAATTATATATACACTAGATTGTAGCCCCGCGCGATGCGCGAGCTATTTTTACATTTCTATGTATCTTTGGATGAGCGTGTATATGTGTACATATTTAGTAAAGATAAGATATTAACAACGTGAGGTAATTACAATAACTAGAAGACAAATATTAATCCTGGGCCCATTTAATCGAGTGAGAATAAGAATAAACGGTTAGTTTTGTTGTAAAACAAATTCATGGAAAATTTGATAAATTAAATATTTACCACCTTTTTGTGCATTGAATTGTCCAAATTAAAGTTAATTTTTTTTCAAATTTGGCTACAGTATAGCCCGTGATCTTTGTAATTTTGTCTTATAATAATATAATACAAATAGATTTAAACAAAAAATTTAGCATAATTTCAAAAATTATCTCAGCGTAGAAAAATTATTAAGGAGAACACAATCAAGGTACATTCATGGATCAATGAGAATAAATCAAAGCATCCTCATGGCCTTTACAACATAAAAGTTGATCAATCATATCGTTTGCAGGTTCTTAAGAAGTAAAGGATCTTAAGAAGTAAAAGTCTTCATAAGCATCTAAATATAATATATCAATCAATAGGCATGTACCATAACTATTAACACATTAAGATATTAAGGGTCTATTTGTTTGCACCTCTGAAGTCTGAATTCAAGCCATTCAGATTTCAGAGGGCAAAAATTCGTTTGTTTTTCAAGTAATTCAGATAACAATGGTAATATTTTCCACTTAATGATTCAGAGGTTCTAAACCGTCTGAATCTGAAAACTTAAATCTGAACCAAAATTCGTTTCCAATAATACCCTTATTGTTTCTTTGAAATCACAGAAGTATAGATAACCCATAGATAAATCGTGTCAAAATATAAGATAAGAAAGAGTTCTAAACACAATAAAACTCTTTGAAATAAAATCTATATATAATCACATAGATATATAAAAAATATGCAGAAGAATTTAATAGCTCCACAATCTAGAAAACAAACTTCAAAAGGTATTCCTCCTTCTTTCGTTTTTCCAACATGTAGAAGAATTTCAGAGTAGATGTTGTAAAAAAAAGACCATCGGTTGTAAACGAAATAGGTGACCTTGAAAGGATCCAAACTCTTTCTTCTTTTTCTTCCTCCTTTTTCTTTAGCCTCTGTAAACCAGCCTTGTATATTTGTAAAACAACCCCCTCTTTGTGTATTGTTTATTAGGACCATATGTTGAACTATATCTTGAGATGATATAGTTCTAATCATCTTTAAAGTGACCTGTTTTATTTATTATACCAGTCGACATATGTCAACATATGTCAAATAGCACGCTACATATGTCATAGACTTCTATGACATAAAGAGAAAGCTATGAAAAGGTGATGCATTACATCTGCTAAAAAAAAGCTAGATGCATTACATCCGCTGCTAGTTTTCAACTAGTAGTACCTCTAATGCCAAGTAGTAATGATGTGTGTACTAAAAGGTGAGAACATAAAAAAATGTGTACCAAATCTTCCTTATCGGACATTTAAACACTTTTTCCATAATATAAAACAAAATGGAATTTGAAGTAAGGAAAATGACATGTATTATCGGAGCCCTTTTTTTTCTTATTTATTGTTTTCTTATGTGAAACGAGTAAAAACTAATTTAAAAAAACTAATTTTTTATTATAATAGTTTTTTTAATGGTTGAGTTAAAAAACTATTATAATAAGAAATTATTTGTTTTATATTATTTTTAACTCATTTAATATCTCAAACACCCATTTACCCAATATTCTTTTATTTTTAAAATTCCGCACCAGCGGCACCCTTTATTTTTAAACTTAATTGTTTTTTAATTCTACAACATTTAAATCAATTTTTGTTTTTCTTAAAACTGTTTAAAGGTTTGCGTTAAAAAATTATTCTAAGAAGAAATTATTTGTTTTATATTATTTTTAACTCATTTAATGTCTCAAACTCCCATTTACCCAATATTCTTTTATTTTTAAACATCCGCGCCAGCGGCAACCTTTATTTTTAAACTTAATTTTTTTTTAATTCTACAACATTTAAAACAATTTTTTTATTTCTTAAATCTATTTAAAGGTTCGCGTTAAAAAATTATTCTAATAAGAAATTATTTGTTTTATATTATTTTTAACTCATTTAATGTCTCAAACACCCATTTACTTAATATTCTTTTATTTTTAAAGGTCCGCGCCAGTGGCAACCTTTATTTTTAAACTTAATTTTTTTTAATTCTACAACATTTAAATCAATTTTTGTTTTTCTTAAAATTGTTTAAAGGTTCGCATTAAAAAATTATTGTAATAAGAAATTATTTGTTTTATGTTATTTTTAACTCATTTAATGTCTCAAACACCCATTTACCCAATATTCTTTTATTTTTAAAGGTTCGCGCCAGCGACAACCTTTATTTTTAAACTTAATTTTTGTTATGAAGTATTGTGTGTGTATATATATATATACACACAACTACAAAAAGAAAATTAGTCAGCCATATACAACTGTGACACCCCGCCTAATAAAATACCGAGCAATTAATCCTGTACCAAATTAAAACAGGAGTCTCATATGGTTCATTCATATCATAACTGTCGAAAACCAATTTAATTACTAATGACCTATTAGGCTGGCGTCAAAATTTTATTTAACTAATATTTTTAAACAAAGCATTCAAGTAAAACATTCACACAGTTTATATATAAGACAGAAAATGAAATAAAATAACCGAACACTCGGTTTAACAATAATACAACCCAATCGAATGTTGTATTAAAAGGCGGTAAAAGAATAAATAAATGCAATTGGGTTATAAGCCTGAATGTTTATACAGTACCTCATATCTAGATTACAAGGATACAAGCGTCTACAATAAACCTGCATGCATCCACAGCTGCTGCAGCAGACGTCTGACTCGAAGGAATCGTCATCCAGGCGTCCATGCGTCTGGACACCTATATATACATATATAGCAAAAGTGGGGGGAAATAGATAAACGGGTCAGAGCCCGAGTTGTGAAAATATTTTGCAAGTGCATAAATGCTTTATTTTTAAAAATATGATTTCTCTCATATTTAAATTGGTATCGCACTCCCATGAGATACCCCTCACCCCTCTTCTAATAGTGCACATATATCGCATCCCGTAAGACAACCTAGTTACGCTACCCTACCTAACTCATCTCGTTCCACCTATTCTAAAAATCATAATTAACCCGAGTACTAAGGGCTAAACTTCTCCCCAGTCCCAACACTGCGCTACATTCGTGCATGGGTGTCTCGCGAAGCAAAATCCAAATAAGGACCCCCCCGATACACTACTATCAGGTAATGTCGATCGTCGAGATCCGTTAGGCCCTCAGTACATAACGTGTCCATATACTCATATAAACATATACATATAATACTCACTTTAATATACAAATCAAAATTTAAGTTCGGATAAAATCTCCCTGAATGAGAATAAATCTTTATCAGTATATCTCTTTACACTAGATAAAGATATATGAGATCTTGTCCTCATATACACATAATATACTATACACATCAAGTATAAAAACCATCCCACCGATCTATAACTCGAGGATGCAGTCTCTCAATGCTATCATCTTCCATGGAATCACTCACACACCATCCTGGGTACCAGCGGTCGGACTCTCACACCGACATGGTAAAAACTAAATCACAACGTATGGGAAGCGGTCATAGTTTCTCCCCGAAAATGAGACGAAACATACCCACCACGTCTCACCCCTAATAAAAATCACACAATATAAAATGGACGCATTAGAGGGGGTATGCTTCACATAAATATATATTATTCACACACATATATATATTTATTCATAATATCACATATATATACTGTAATCACATTGTGTATGTATATATATATATATATATATATATATACATTCTACATCACTTTAAAATACTAAACCCAAAAGTATTCTCTCACTTAATATATAACTTTCACCGTAATCATGTTTTAGGATTTATATAAATTCTCCAACTATACCAATTCATACTAAGTAAATAAGTATATTCCCAATTTATTTGAGTCTCATAGGTATCACATTACCTATACTAACAGTCATCAATAGACATAACGGACAACCGCTCCATCATACTAAGCCTATATCCGAAATTCATCATAGTCGCCTCGTAGGACTTACTCAATCATAATCGATATAATTACATTTTCTATGCGCACAATTATATATGCCTAATTGCCCACCAAAACTATCCCAAGAAATATTCATCCCCAAACACCCTTAAATTAGATAAGTCGTGGATTCCATTTTCCACGAACCTAAGGTCTACATTTCGCTCAAATAATAATTTAGAGGTCCCCATTCTATTTTTGGGTACCCCAATGTAACAACCCTCACTTTTGAGAACCTATTTTATATTTAATTGCTAGGTATAGTAATTAGATATAAAATGTTGGCATATGGAGTAAGTATTAATTTAGTGAAGAAAAGTTAATATTTACTATGATGTTGCATATTTACCGTAAGTGTAGGTGAATACTGCCATGTTATGTTTTATTGTGTCATATGATTTAAAATGACATTTGGCTTAAAATGAAACCGAAACTTAAAATGAACTATAAAATTTCCAAATGATAATTTGGAGGGTGTAGTTAGTTCCGGGAGGTACGAGATAGTCAAATTATGTGCCATATTGTATTTTGAGGTTCCGGGCACTTTTGACTGGTTTTACCTTAAATGGGTAGTTGTGTATTATTTTATCCCGGTATTTATCACTTAAGCTGTTAATTCTAGACAAGGCACGATTTATGTCTTGATTAAGTCACTATTCCCCTAATTATATTCCTAAACCTAGAGAGAAAGAGAGAAGAAGAAAGTTTGGGAGAAGAAGAGAGATTGAGGATTTGGAGATTGTTCTTGCATTCAACTTCATCAAATCTGAATTTGCAAGCTTGAGGCAAGTTTTCTACTTTCCATTATGTGATTTAAGTTGAATAAGTAGTGTTGATAGTTGTGGGTTAATTGTGGTTTAAGAAAGTTAGGGTTTTTAGTGGATTTGTGGGCTTTAACTCTTTGGAGGTTGATTTGAACTGATTTTGGTGTAAATTGTGGTTGTTGGATGCATTTAAAATCAGTTAGTGGTAATAAATGATAAGGGGATTTTTGTTGTTGGAAGAAGAAATGGGGTCTAGGTCTGTCATGACCGGTCGACCACGGTTCCAGGACCGGTCGACTGGGCCTTCTAGTGGGGGAACCCGGAGGGGCGGTCTTGGACTTGTTAAAGCAATTTATGATAATAAATTGGCTTTAATTTATATTTCCCGGATTGAAGAAGGGAAATGGGATAAATGGTTTGGCTTCGGTAACACCTCCTGGATGGAAGAAGGGAAGTGGAAGCATATGATATGGTAAAAGCATTTTTATGATAATAAAAATGGCTTTTAAATACATTTCCTGAAAGGGAAATGGGATATTTTGAAACCGAAAAGCATTTTTATGATAATAAAAGTGGGTTTTAAAAAATTTATATGATTTGTTAAAGCAATTCATGATAATGAATTGGCTTTTAAATACATTTCCTGGATATGAGAAGGGAAATGGAAAGTTTTGAGATACAAATGAAAAGTATTGATAAATACTTTGCATATGAATCCTCAGTCCGGGAGATAGATCCGGATGGATATTGTAAAATGAATATGTATATGGATGAATCGAGTACCGAGGGTTTAATGGATCCCGACGATCGACCTTGCCGCGTAGTAGTGTATCGGGGGGTTCCTTGTTTGGATTTCGCTTTGCGAGACACCCCACGCACGAATATGGCATTGTGTTGAGACGGGGGAGAGGTTTAATCCTTAGTGCTCTTATATTAAGGTTTATTATATGTATATATATATATATAGATATATATTCTGTACTGAGGGACTGGCGGATCTCGACGATCGACCTTGCCCCGTAGTAGTGTATTGGGGGGGTTCCTTGTTTGGATTTCGCTTTGCGAGACACCCCACGCAAGAACATGGCATAGGGTTGAGACTGGGGTGAAGTTTAGCCCTTAGTACATTACTTGGACTATCTAGGATTAATAGTGGTTGGGGAATAGACTAGTTTAGCAGGGTAGCTTGATTAGGATGTTTAGAGGGATGCGTTAGGAGTGCACTATTAGTGGAGAGGTGAGGGGTATCTCATGGGAGTGCGATACCAAACTTAAATATGAGATAAAACCTTTTTCTAAAAATAAGGCATTTATGCACTTGCTAAATATTTTCAAAACTCGGGCTCTGGCCCGTTTATCTACTTTTCCTTTCTTGCTATATATATATATATATATATATAGTTGTCCAGACACAGGGTCGCCTGGATGACACATCCTTCAAGTCAGACGTCTGCTGCAGCAGCTGTGGATGCATGCAGGACTCTCGATAGACGCTTCTATCATTGTACTCTAGATAGGAGGTATTGTATAAACATTCGGGTTAATAACCCAACAGCATTTATTTATTCTTTGAGTACAGCATTCGATATGGTTGTATATTTTTGACCGAGTGTTCGGTTATTTTATTTCATTTCAGTTTCATTTACGCATAAACTGTGTGGATGTTTTAATTTTGTAGTTGTTAAAAGAGTAGTAAAGTAAAATTTTGACACCGGCCTAATAGATTATTAGTAATTAAATGTATTTTCGACAGTGATGCTAAGAATGATCCATATGAGACTCCTGTTATAATTTGATATAGGAGTGATCACCCGGTATTTGATTAGGCGGGGTGTCACAACCTCTTGGTATCACGGGTAAAATTTAAAAAAAATTCACCACCTAAGACAATAGTGATACCCCCAAAAGGCTTATTACAATTACAAATATCTTTCGAAATCCAATCTACAGCCCCCACACAAAATCGATGTTTAATTGGAACTTCATCCCATATAATTAATTTTGCCAACTTAAATAACTCAAAATGAATTGACTACTTTCAAAACCCACAAACTAAATTTTCAATAATGCCCAAATGAATACAAAAGGTCGAATGTATAGTTCAACCACCCACCAAAAGGAATGATCTAATTTCGAAAGAAGTAATAATAATAACAATACATCCAAGGATGTGAAGCTTCGTAGCAATAGTATTGTACAAAAATGTTTTCCTAGTCCCCGCACCATCATTAAAAAAGAAAGTAGTTCCATCATTTTCTAGAACTGAAAAGGTTATTATTTTATAACCAATGCTTTGTCCTTTACTAAGGTGGTCAACATTATATTGAGTCTATGAGAATAAATCAAAGCATCCTCATGGCCTTTACAACTTAAAAGTTGATCAATCATATCGTTTGCAGGTTCTTAAGAAGTAAAGGATCTTAAGAAGTAAAAGTCTTCATAAGCATCTAAATATAATATATCAGTCAATAGGCATGTGCCATAACTATTAACACATTAAGATATTAAGGGTCTATTTGTTTGCACCTCTGAAGTCCATTCAGATTTCAGAGGGAAAAAATTCGTTTGTTTTTCAAGTAATTCAGATAACAACGGTAATATTTTCCACTTAATGATTAAGAGGTTCTAAACCGTCTGAATCTGAAAACTTAAATCTGAACCAAAATTCGTTTCCAATAATACCCTTATTATTTCTTTGAAATCACAGAAGTATAGATAACCCATAGATAAATCGTGTCAAAATATAAGATAAGAAAGAGTTCTAAACATAATAAAACTCTTTGAAAAAAAATCTATATATAATCACATAGATATATAAAAAATATGCAGAAGAATGTGATAGCTCCACAATCTAGAAAACAAACTTCAACAGGTATTCCTCCTTCTTTCGTTTTCCCAACATGTAGAAGAATTTCAGAGTAGATGTTGTAAAAAAAAGACCATCGGTTGTAAACGAAATAGGTGACCTTGAAAGGATCCAAACTCTTTCTTCTTTTTCTTCCTCCTTTTTCTTTAGCCTCTATAAACCAGCCTTCTATATTTGTAAAACAACGCGCTCTTTGTGTATTGTTTATTAGGACCATATGTTGAACTATATCTTGAGACGATATAGTTCTAATCATCTTTAAAGTGACCTGTTTTATTTATTATACTAGTCGACATATGTCAACATATGTCAAATAGCACGCTACATATGTCATAGACTTCTATGACATAAAGAGAAGGCTATGAAAAGGTGATGCATGACATATGCTAAAAAAAAGCTAGATGCATTACATCCGCTGCTAGTTTTCAACTAGTAGTACCTCTAATGCCAAGTAGTAATGATGTGTGTACTAAAAGGTGAGAACATAAAAAAATGTGTACCAAATCTTCCTTATCAGAGATTTAAACACTTTTTCCATAATATAAAACAAAATGGATTTGAAGTAAGGAAAATGACATGTATTATCGGAGCCCTTTTTTTTCTTATTTATTGTTTTCTTATGTGAAACGAGTAAAAACTAATTTAAAAAAACTATTTTTTTATTATAATAGTTTTTTTAATGGCTGAGTTAAAAAACTATTATAATAAGAAATTATTTGTTTTATATTATTTTTAACTCATTTAATATCTCAAACACCCATTTACCCAATTGTTGATGTAAAAAACTAGATTACTCTAATTATTTAATCACAGATAAATAAATGAGACAAAAGATTTTAAAGTGGTTCAGCCTTATATGAACGGCCTACGTCCACTGTTATGTTATTGCTGAGTGTTTGGGAATTCTCGATTACAAGTGCTATCCAGAAATTCCAGTCCCCTTGAATGAGGGTGATACAAGGTATTTATAGCCCTTAGGTTGTACATGAAAGGGTATTACATTAAATGATACACATGTGAAAGGGTAATTCATTTAATGCTCTTCAAACGTGTGCGTCAAGATGATAAACATTCAATGAATAGTTGAACTGTTGATTATCTGGCAATTAATGCAGGGGTCGAGATGCAGCTCGAACCGCCTTAGTTGCTCGTCGTCCAAGAGTTCCTCGGAGCATTGGAGTTCCTCGGAGGGCAAGAGTTCCTCGGAGGGTTGGTGTTCCTCGGAGTACAGCTGTTATTCGGAGTGAGTATGTTGGTCGGGGGAATGATCTTCCTTGTTGCTATTGTGCCACGTAGATTGACACGTGTTTTCTTATTATTTGTCCACATCAGCATACTAATTTTGGTATCAACAGAAGCCCCCAATGTTTCATATTTCGAACTTTGAGGAGTATGGAACATTCTTTCTCGGTATATGGCAATATTAAATGACCTCCCTGGGTTTTAGGAGCATTTTCTTTATATTTGAACTTCCTTCCAAATTCGCAGAATCCGCCTTTTTGCCTTTTCATAAGCGCTTCGATCTTCGTGCACTTTTTATCCTTTTAGCCGCCGGTAGCGCAATAGTTTCTTTTATGTAATCATTTCTTTCGCTGGTTTCCAAGGCAAAGTATTTAAACTTCAGAGGCAATCCCATCGTCTTCTACCTTTTCAATTTCTGCTTTCGAGTTTTCAATAGCTTTTCTCTCTCCCGTGCGTTCATCCCTTTCTTCGTTTGTTTGTCAACAGATCTCCTTTTTCCTATAAGATTTTCTTTCTTCTTCTTCATTTCTTTTTATTCACCATGGTTTATATTGTTGAATCTCTTGAGAAATTCCGTTCTGACTTTTCTATTCCTTCTTGGGTAACTTTGGAGAGTCTTTCTGAACCTTCAAGTTATTTTGATTTGGCTGAGGGACATTGGTTCCCTAGCCTCTTTATTGCTGAATGTGGATTTTCTTTTCCACCAAACCCTTTGTGTTTAGAGTTCTGTTAATATTTCGATGTTGTCCCTGCAAAAATAGCCCCCAACACATGGAGAATAGTTAATGGGGTGTATAGGTTAAATCAGACTCATGGAACTCGTATAGGAATTCCTGAGATTATGTACTGTTATAGATGGGTTGTTTTAGACAATGTTTTTTTATTTAAAAACTAGGTTTTTGAATAGGGTCTTAGTAGTCAACCTCCCTGATGCCAACAGGGATTATTTTGAACACGGGGTAGTTATAAAAAATTGGCAACATGCCCCTTTGGTTGGAGATGCAGTATATGAGGGTCCTAGATGCCCCCCTTATGGCAATGGGATAGGTTATTTTCATCTTATTTTGTTTTTTGAAATTATGATTTCATTGTATTTGACAAAATGTATGACTGATATTTCAATATGTTTTTGTTTGCAGTTGACAGCAAGAGAAAAACTCCCAAAGAGTCAGAAGTTAATATAAAGCAATTGAAACATATCTGGAATTTGCATCAGAGGGTTGCAGACGAGCACATCAGGTCTGCTTCATATTTGTTGCAGTACAGGAGCTACACATCATCCTTTACTGCCCGTCCTGTGGTCAGCATTAGTGACCCTTTTCCAGCTTCTGAGGAATCTTCACTAGAATCTCACATTCCTCTAAGTCAGAAGATGGGCAAGAGAAGAGTTCCTGCTCTCTTTGAAGAAACCTCCTCTGCTGAAGATGGAAAGAGAAATAAAGCTGATGTCCCAAAGGGGACAAAGAAAATGGATGCTGCCCCTTCTGCTGCTCTTTAGAAGGCTGCCGAGAAGCCCCCAGTGGCTCCGAGCAAGAAGACTGTACCTATGGAAGTGGTCCCAACCAAAAATTCTTTGGTTGAAACTGCTGAAGTGTCACTGAGGAGATTGAAGAAATCCTCCTCGGTCACTTTGACTGAGACCATTCCCCATCTTCAAACTAGTGGAGCTGGTGTTCCAACCATTATTCCTCCGAGTTCTGCGATGAGCTCGGTAAAGACTTGGACTATTCCTGAAGTCCAAGGGATAGAAGAAAACATGTCTAGGGATATGCTGACATCCCTAGCTACTCGTCACATTGCTTCAGTAAGTTTCTCGTATCCTGAATTTTTCTTTCTTTCAGTTAATATATGTATCTCGGCATTGACTTATTGTTACCTTCTTTTTCAGCTGGTGAGTTACTTTAACACCATAGTGAAGAAAGATGAAGCACTCAAGGCTTCTAGCTCCTCGTCTGGAGTGGAGGATGCTTTTGTGGGTTTGGCCCAATCTCTGAAGGAATCCCGTCAAAAATACGACGAGGATAAGAGTGAATGGGAGAAGAAGTTGACTGCGTCTGAGGAAGAAAAAGTGCAATTGGGAAAGAAGGTGAAGGATTTAGAGGGAGAGAATAAAAAATATGCCGAGAAGCTCACAAGTTTTGGAGAGCTTGAGAATAAATTGAAATCAGCTGAGCAAGAGTTGACCCTTCTGCGAGAAGTGAATCGCCAGAAGGAGGAGGTGGAGGCCAAGTTGAAAGCCACCGAGGATCTTTTCTCCGAGAAGCTCTCCTCAGAGAAAATGAAGAGAAAAATAGCTGTGAAGAAATCCTTTCGAACTGGTTGGGACAAAGGATGGGATAAGGGGGTAGCAGCAATGATGACTCAGGTGAAGTATGGAAGTTTGAAATACTTCCATGATGGTTGGGTTGCTGCCTTGCAGGAGTTGAAGGTGAGCGAGGACTCCGAGCTATTTCAACAACATCTCCCTGGTCCTCCTCCAGTTATTGAAGATGAGGATGAAGACGAAGCTGCATCTGAAGAATCTTCAATGACAGTGGGTGATCAAGTCCTTGCTCCACAATCCAACCAGACAGCCACCGAGGAGATTTCGTCCTTGCTTGCTCCTCCAGAACAAGTCCCAGCTTCTACCAATCAAATCATTGTTCCCACCGAGCAACCAAGCTCCTCGTCCCAGCCTCCCGAGAAAGTCTTTGGAGACAAGGAAAAGGTGTGAAGTTGTTCGGTACTCTCTTTCTGTTTTTCTTTTACTTGTACTTTGTATTCTGAACGATGTACTCTTTTTGATGATGTAATAAAATCTCCTCTTTTTGTTCCTCTACATTGTTGATGCTCTGTCTGCTTTTTTTTATTAACTCTTGCCTTCTCTCCTTTATTAGTTTATGGCTAGAATGGAATTGATATCTACCCATGATACAAAGCTGATGCAGCAATGCCATGAATATTATAAGGCTAGTCACACAGACCTGAGTGTATCAGAAATTGCTGACATCCTTGGCCATGATGCCTCAGAGCAAGCAGTTGAGGCTTATCGGTACCTGAAGGATTTACTTGATCGAGCTGTGGCCAATAATGTGGCATACTACGAATTGATCGAGGAGCTTCATTGTACCCTAGAAGATCTTCAGAATCAACACAATGAATCAACTTCCCTGTTGCATGAGGAGTATGAGAATAGGTATTAACAGCTTTCTTCTGAGACAGGCCACAAAAAGATCATTGCTGGGTACGATGTCAGGGAGAGAACCCTAAAAGGTGAAGTTGAAGCCTGCAGACAGATCGCCGAGCTGCTGGAGCAAGAGAACAACAATTTGCAGAAAAAGTTGGCAGAGTATAAGTCTGCAGCTTCATCTTCCAATGCTTTGGTACCAGTCACCGATGAAGGATTCTCATTCTTAGAGGTTGAGAATGCCAAATTAAGGCAAGAGTTGGATACCTTAAGAAGGTCTGGTATTTCTGCTGCTGCTCGGGGACGAGGAAGAGGTTCTCGTGGTCGAGGAAGGATTGCTCAGAACATCGTCGAGGAACCAGGTTCTCGACCTGCTCGGGGAGGATCAAGAGCTCTTAGTCGTAATGTTGAAGAAGCTCGTACTCGATCAACGTTGTAAACTCAAGCGTTCCAATTGAATGCGAAAGATCGGGCTTTATCTAAAATGTATAAGAAAATTCTAACTTTGGAGGATAAACTTACTGCGACGAAGTCTGCTTTAGAGAATAAGGACATTTTTGCCAAAAAACTTCACGAGCAGTTGGAGAGACTAACTTTCCAATTCCATAAACAGCCCAGGGAATTTTGGATGGCTGGGTACAACGAGGCACTATTCCATTTAGATGCTCGTATCCAGAATGCCAATAATGAGGGCTATAAACAAGGTTGGTTAAATGCCTTATGCGTGTTGAAACTGGAACAAGGACATTACTTATGGGACTATTATGATCCTGGGGTACTTGACTTGCCTGTGACACCGTTCAATTTGGACAAGGAATGGATCCCAGCTCGTGCCATTCCTCGGAGCTTAATTGCACAATACCTCGGTGACTACAGTCTTCAATCTCAGATCGAGGTATCTCGTCCCGAGCATCTATTGGACACACCTTCAATAATGAATGTCAGAATGCTGAAGGATTTGAACTTCATTAACTCTCCTCAGACTTTAAATGATCCGCCTGCTGGCGAGAAACCTGTATCGAAGGCTGAGGGGAAAAAACCAATAGAATAGGATTTTCAATGTAATAGTTAGCACACATATGTAACTTGTAATTTATTTTAAATTTTAATGAAAGATTTTCATTTTCTGTTTGCAAATCTGTATTGCTATTGTCTTGTGTTTATCAAACACTTTATATTATATGTATCTGTTAAAAAGATAACAATATTGTGCTGTTCATCATCCAAATTAGTAATAAAAGTTACAAGTATCAATGTTGCTCAATCACTTAATAATAAAGTAATGAGTATAAAATGTTTAAAATGTTTCCAACCAACTAAGGTTGTTAAATTGTGCATGTCAACCAACTACAATTGGTGGGTTTTTATCCCCGACCAGCCATACTTGGTTCAATTTGAAATATTTTCTCCTCGTCGACCAAATATAGTTAGTGGGTTTTTATCCCCGATTAACCATACTTGGTAAAAATTTTCATAAAATGTGTCCGACCAACCAAGGTTGATAATTTATCCTCGTCGACCAACTACAGTTAGTGGGTTTTGATCCCCGACCAACCATACTTGGTTCAGTTTGGAATTTTTTATATTTTCTAGAATAGTTTTTCCTTCCGACCACCATAAGATGGCAACTGAGTTCGAACTATCAGTGTCCACTAGTTATTTTACCAACCGGAGTTGGTCACGCTAGTGTATGCCTCCTAACCAAAGGAGTATAGTTTGTTCTCGCCCTTTTACCAACCGGAGTTGGTCGTGGGTCTGAAGTATCTACTAGTTATTTTACCAACCGGAGTTGGTCACGCTAGTGTATGCCTCCTAACCAAAGGAGTATAGTTTGTTCTCGCTATTTTATCAACCGAAGTTGATCACGCTCTAACTATCATGTCCACTAGTTATTTTACCAACCGTAGTTGATCACGCTAGTGTATGCCTCCTAACCAAAGGAGTATAGTATGTTCTCGCCCTTTTACCAACCGGAGTTGGTCGTGGGTCTGAACTATCGTCTTCTTTTTGCTGTCGAGCAGCGTAGTGTTGTACACTAGTATTCCCCGAAAAACTTTCAATAAAAGGAGAGAAGATGGTGAAACATCATCGTTTTATTCATATTGATGGAACTGCTTTACATTTTACATTACTGATAATACTTGCGTAGGTGTTCAGCATTCCATGCATTCTTGAATTCCTCTCCTTCTAGAGTTGTTATTCGGTAAGCTCCTGGTCGAACAACTGCTGTAACTCGGTAAGGTCCATGCCAGTTTGCTTCCAATTTATTGTGCTTCTGAATGACCTTCTTTAGCACGTAATCTCCTTCTTTTAAATCGCATTTCTTCACTCTCTTGTTGTAGAACAAAGTTGTTCGTTGTTGATATGCAGCATTCCTAATGGCTGCTTCTTCTCTAACCTCCTCGAGCATGTCCAAATCTAATCTTCTCATCAAGTCACTGACTGGGGAATTGAAATTCAGCACTCTGAGTGTTGGGAGACCCAACTCAGCAGGTATTATAGCCTCACTTCCAAACGCCAGCATATATGGTGATTCTCCAGTTGCTACTCGGGGAGTTGTTCGGTAAGCCCACAATACTGATTGTAGCTCATTAATCCAATTAGCTTTAGCCTCACTTAACCTCTTCTTCAAACCATTTAATAATGTTCTATTCGTCACTTCAGTCTGTCCATTGCTTTGAGGATGGCCTGGTGCTGAATGAAACTTCAAAATGTTTGACTGATGACAATAGGCGGCAAACTCCTCGTTATCAAACTGTATTCCATGGTCTGTGATGAAGGCATGAGGGAGACCATATCGGCAGATGATATTCTTCCAAACAAATTGGTATACCTTCTCGTATGTCATATCAATCAGAGGCTCAGCTTCTACCCACTTAGTAAAATAATCCACTGCGACGATGAGGTACTTGAATCTTCCTCGGATCGTTGGCAGTGGTCCAACCAGATCAATTCCCCATATGGCAAATGGCTAAGGGGAAGTTATGGGTGTCAACAATGCTTGTGGAGTACGTCGGATGGAAGAAAAACGTTGGCATTTATCACATTTCTTAGCATAGGCTATACAATCAGCCCTCATCGTTGGCCAGTAGTGTCCTTGCGTCATCACCCTTTGCAAAAGTGTTCGACCTGCTATATGGGCTCCACAGGACCCTTCATGGATCTCTTCAATCAATTCTTTCACCTCGGAGGGATGTACACATCTTTGGA
Source organism: Sambucus nigra (assembly GCA_949130495.1). Taxonomy (NCBI): domain Eukaryota; kingdom Viridiplantae; phylum Streptophyta; class Magnoliopsida; order Dipsacales; family Adoxaceae; genus Sambucus; species Sambucus nigra. The sequence goes on from OX422210.1 coordinate 425,975,674, forward strand.
AACCCGCCATAATTCCTCGTCTATACAAAACACCATTATTTAGTACATACCGAGCAGCTTTAAACTTCAATTTCTTGGCAGCGATCTTATCCTCCGGTAATTCTCCTTCCTCGACATATGCCCTGATGGAATCCATTCAAGATGGTCCTAAATCAAGGGTAATAACATCCATCGTCAAGTCTTCATCTATGCTCCGACTTTTTAATACTTCAATTGGTATCGTTCTTCGCAGCTCGGTACGAGTAGCTGATGGTAGTCGGGCCAGTGCGTCTGCTCGTGCATTCTCCATTCTTGGTATTCTGATCAATTGAATGGCATCAAATTCTGCCAACAACTCCATCGCCTTTGCATGATACTTGACCATTAATTCTCCTTTAACTACATACGTTCCCATCATCTGATTCACAATTAATTGAGAATCACTGAATACCATCACTTGTTGCGCTTCCATAATCTTTGCTAAATTAAGACCTGCTATCAAGGCTTCATACTCAGCCTCATTATTTGACGCTTTGAATTGGAATCGTAAGGCATATTCCACGTCAATCTCGTCTGGGGTGTTCAAAACAATCCCTGCTCCACAACCTGTTGTACAAGATGACCCTTCTACATACAATCTCCACGTAGGTAACTCGTCTTCAAAATTCTTATCTGACAGCGTTCCTCGGTGAAATATTTGTTGTTTTGTTTCATCCTCCCCTGGTATTTTTCGCTCCTCGTCGACCATTTCTTCTCGCCCTTTTACCAACTGTAGTTGGTCTGGGTTTGAATTTGATGATCTTTCTACATCCACAAGCCCTTTTACCAACCGGAGTTGGTCTGGACTTATGTCTGTTGATCCTGTAACATCCACAGGTTGGTCAGCGAGCAACTTTTGTTCCTCGAGGGTATCAGGATATGTAAACTCTGCTATAAAGTCTACTACAGCTTGCCCTTTTAGTGATGATCTGGGTTCATACACAATATCATATTCACCGAGCTCTATTACCCAGTACATCAGTCTCCCTGACTTTTCTGGCTTATGAAGGGCTTGTCTTAATGGCATGTCGGTATACACGATGATGGTATGGGCCTGGAAATATGGCCTCATTCTTCTACTTGCTTCAATTAATGCCAATGCCAATTTTTTCAACTTTGGGTACCTGATCTCTGCACCTCGGAAAGCCTTACTTGTGTAATAAATTGGCTTCTGGACCCCATTCTCCAATCTGATCAATGCCGAGCTGACTGCATTCTCTGATACTGCCAAGTACAAGTACAACTTTTCTCCTACCACTGGCCTGGACAACAATGGAGGTGTTCCCAGATATTTCTTCAAGTCTTGAAAGGCCTTTTCACATTCCTCATTCCACTCGAAAGTTTTTCGAAGTGTTTTAAAGAATGGAAGGCATCTATCAGTTGCTCGGGATACAAATCTGTTGAGCGCTACAACTCGTCCGGTAAGACTCTGCACTTCTTTCTTCGTCGTTGGAGATCGCAACCCTAAAAGAGCTTTGATCTTTGCTGTATTTGCCTCAATGCCTCGCTGGTTGACGATGTATCCGAGGAACATTCCTTCTCGTACTCCAAAGGTTCACTTCGTCGGGTTGAGCTTCATCTGGTATTTATGCAGTTGATCAAAGGTCTGACCTAAGTCAACTAGATGATCAGCAGCTTTCTTGCTCTTTGTCAGCATATCGTCGACATAGACCTCCATATTGCAACTGATTTGTTTGGCAAAAACCTTGTTCATCAGCCGCTGGTATGTCGCTCCTGCATTTTTCAAACCAAAAGGCATAACATTATAACAATAAGTTCCCCTAGGGGTAATAAAAGAAGTGCTTTCCCTGTCTTCGGGTTTCATTTTGATCTGGTTGTATCCAGAGTAAGCATCCATGAAGCTGAGCAGCTCGTGTCCCGAAGTAGCATCCACTAGTTGATCAATTATGGGCAATGGAAAGTGATCCTTTGGGCATGCCTTGTTGAGATCGGTGAAATCAACACACATTCTCCATTTATTGTTTTTCTTTTTTACCATCACCACGTTTGCCAACCAGTCTCGATACTTCACGTCTTCAATAAATTGGGCTTTCTGGAGCTTCTCGACCTCCTCTTGTATAGCCTGATTCTTCTCGGGGCTAAATACCCTTCTTCTCTGTTTGATAGGCTTGATCTCCTTATTCACATTGAGCTCATGACATAAGAATCTTGGATCTATTCCTGGCATGTCTTCATGACTCCACGCAAAAGTTTTCTTTCTGTTTCTCAAGAAAGTTATCAATTCCTGTTTTATTGAAACATCTAACGATGAACCTATCTGGGTTACTCGTTCAGGATGCTCGTCGTCCAGAATAACATTTTCTGTAGATTCCACCACCTGTCCTTTTACAAGTTGGGATTCATCTCTGGGATCAAGTGTTTCAATTTCTGTACCTTCCTCCACCTGGTAGGTAGTAGTCTTTTTCCTTGACTCTTCAAGCTCCTCTTGCTCGGCAGATGAATAATAGCATTCCCGAGCTACTTTCTGATCACCTTTCACAACTCCCACTCCGAAATTTGTAGGGAATTTTAAACACTGATGTACTGTAGATGGAACTGCTTCGAACTTCTTCAAACCAATTCTTCCCATGATGATGTTGTAAGCTGACTGCACATTCTTATCCATCATAAAGAAGTGTATTCTCTCTGTTCGACAAGCAGGCCAAGTTCCAATGAATATATCCAACTTGATCGTCCCAAGTGGAAAAAATTTCTCGCCAGCGAAACCCAGAAGAGGTCTGTGATAAGGCTCCAATTGAGATAATTTCAAATTTAAACTGTCAAAGCATGAATAGTACATGATGTCTGCCGAACTGCCATTGTCTACCAGCACCCTTGAAATCACTACTTCTTCCATCCTCATTTTGATCACCAAAGGGTCATCGTGAGGGTAAAGAACACCTGCCAGGTCATTTTTTGAAAAACTAATAACCAGCTTCTCTTTGTTTACCTTCCTTGGACGATCCTCCTCGGCCAAATTTATTCGCTGAATGTACGAGCAAGCTTGTGCCTCTCCGAGGTAAGCTTTTCTTTCTGTAGTAAGATCTCCTCCTCCTGCATCTCCTCCTGTAATAACATTACAATCAAATGACCCAAAACGTATGGAAAATACCTCTCGTTCTGGCTGCCTTGGTTTCTTGGGAAGATCGGGGTCATCCTCGGCATCATCTTCATGATCTCTCTTTTTTTTCTCCTCTGCTCGACGAGGAGATCTAGATCTCTCTCTAGTTCGATCATTATTTCTTCTTTCACCTCCCCGATCAACATACTTTGCTAGCTTTCCTCTTCGGATGAGCGTTTCAATCTCGTTCTGAAGAGCTATGCAATTTTTAGTCATATGGCCATGATCTTTGTGGAACTCGTAATATTTATCCCTGTTCCTCGCATCAGGGTCTGACCTTAGTTTCTTTGGCCACTTTACCTCCTCGTTGTTCTTGATTTCTTCCAAGACATGATTAATACCCATTTTCAATGGAGTATAATTATCAAATTTCTTCAGGACTTCCCATGATGATTTATTATTTCTGTAACGCTTGTCACCGCCATTGCTCTTATGCTCTTTATTCTTAGACTTGTCGACTTCCACATTGGTGTCTTTATTCATATTCTTTTTTGCATCCATAGCCTCCTCGGCATTCATGATTTTGGCCGCTTTTGCAATCAACTCTGACATAGTTTTAGGTGGATCTTTCGCCAAAGTGTAGTACAACTTATTAGGCAACAACCCACTCATCAAGGCGGTGATTGCTGTCTTCTCCTCATAATCTATGACTTCCAGCTTCTCGTTATTGAAACGAGTTATGTAATCTCTAGTGCTCTCACCAGATTTTTGTCTAACACTTAACAAGTGTGCTACTCGTTTTACTGGCTTTGCTCCAAATCAGAAATTGTCGATGAATAACTCGGCCAACTGAAAGAAAGTTGAAATCTTACCCCGAGGAAGATTGTTGTACCATATCTGGGCAGCTCCAGTAAGAGTTTCTGAGAATGCTCTACATCTCATCTCGTCGGGGACGGCATAGATGTCGGTAGCAGCTTGATATTGCTCTATGTGTAGAACAGGATCTGTCTTTCCATCGTATTTAGGGGTCACTACTGGTGCTTTAAATTTCGACGGTGTAGGAAAATTCACAATGGCCTGGACAAAAGGTGTCCCTTGAACAAAAGTTCGTTGTAGGGGATTCTTCGCCTTAGCCATTTCTCCCAATCTATCCTCCAACCGCTGAAGGGATCCTTTCCACGCTTCATTTCCTTCCTCAGGCCTATTGGTTCGAGCAATTGATCGTTCTGAGGTAGCCTCCTGAGATCTATCTTGACGAGCAACTGGTCGTGATTGTGCTGATCCTTCTCTTAGATCTGATGGTTGTCGAAAACTCCTCGACATGGTCTTAGGTGGACTCCTATTCCTCCTAGGGCCTAATCGACTGAAAGGAGACACCCTACTCAGTCTTTCCAAGGCACTGGGTCTTTCTAGAGAGAGAGTGATGCGTTGATCAGTATCTGTAGCCCTTATTGACGAAGTTCGCCCAGGTTGATAAGAAAAATCATTAGATTCCTCATTACGATATGACTCTGTATGCCTGGATCGTGAAGAAAGTAAATAGGTTTGCCTATGACCACTTCGCTGTCTTGAATGCGCAGGTGCACCGCCATGAAGGGTTTGTATGAGTTGCCTCATTGTTTCTTGCATGGCGGTTTGTCCTTGAGCCAGATTCGTCATAATCCCGGCCAGATCTGGAGGTGCAGAGGGATTTGGAGGATTTCCATCATTTCGATTGCTAGATTCTGGATTATCCGCCATTGATGATGAATGATTTTTGGTGAAAAACGATAATAACAATCGCTTCCCACAGACGGCGCCAAATCTATTGATGTAAAAAACTAGATTACTCTAATTATTTAATCACAGATAAATAAATGAGACAAAAGATTTTAAAGTGGTTCAGCCTTATATGAACGGCCTACGTCCACTATTATGTTATTGCTGAGTGTTTGGGAATTCTCGATTACAAGTGCTATCCAGAAATTCCAGTCCCCTTGAATGAGGGTGATACAAGGTATTTATAGCCCTTAGGTTGTACATGAAAGGGTATTACATTAAATGATACACATATGAAAGGGTAATTCATTTAATGCTCTTCAAACGTGTGCGTCAAGATGATAAACATTCAATGAATAGTTGAACTGTTGATTATCTGGCAATTAATGCAGCGGTCGAGATGCAGCTCGAACCGCCTTAGTTGCTCGTCGTCCAAGAGTTCCTCGGAGCATTGGAGTTCCTCGGAGGGCAAGAGTTCCTCGGAGGGTTGGTGTTCCTCGGAAGACTGGTGTTCCTCGGAGTACAACTGTTATTCGGAGTGAGTATGTTGGTCGGGGGAATGATCTTCCTTGTTGCTATTGTGCCACGTAGATTGACACATGTTTTCTTATTATTTGTCCACATCAGCATACTAATTTTGGTATCAACACCAATATTCTTTTATTTTTAAAATTCCGCGCCAGCGGCACCCTTTATTTTTAAACTTAATTGTTTTTTAATTCTACAACATTTAAATCAATTTTTGTTTTTCTTAAAACTGTTTAAAGGTTTGCGTTAAAAAATTATTCTAAGAAGAAATTATTTGTTTTATATTATTTTTAACTCATTTAATGTCTCAAACACCCATTTACCCAATATTCTTTTATTTTTAAACATCCGCGCCAGCGACAACCTTTATTTTTAAACTTAATTTTTTTTTAATTCTACAACATTTAAAACAATTTTTGTATTTCTTAAATCTATTTAAAGGTTCGCGTTATGTATTTCTCTCTCTCTCTCTCTCTCTCTCTCTCTCTCTCTCTCGTGCAGCCCTAATTAGGGTTGCATGGAAGTCTCCATGCACGGCTCATCTGAGACTAATAAGCCTCCTGACCCCATTAACCCGTGGCAAAAATCTTTTGCTAGTGTTGTAAAAAGCACTAGGCCAAATGAGGATCTTCCCTTGCTACAAGTTTCCACACACAAAGGAGAGCCCGCCATTAAATTTTCATCTGAAGATATAGAGAATCTTTCTCAGCCATTTAAATTATCCATCATTGGAAAGTTTTCTCATGGTAGGCCTGTCATTGAAAACATTCGCAAAAACTTAGCCTCCTTGAACCTCAAAGCAGCCTTCCATGTGGGGTTGATTGATCATAAACATATCCTTATCAGGCTTTACAATGAAGAAGATTTCGCTAGGCTCTGGATGAGGAATACCTGGTATGTTGGGAGATACCCGATGAGAACCTTCAAGTGGACTGCAGATTTTCGGCCTGATAAAGAGAGTTCTTTGGCCCCTGTATGGATCACTCTTCCTGCCTTACCTGTCCACTTTTTCTCTAAATCATCTCTATATTCTATTGCCCAGGTAGCAGGTAACTTAAATCACCCAAGCACTGCTAGGGTTTGCGTTGAATTAGATTTATTGGCCAATAGACCTGACAGGGTCTGGATTGGTTGTGGCACGAGTGGCTTCTGGCAACACATTGAATATGAAAGTGTTCCTTCGTATTGCACAGACTGTTTTAAAATAGGCCATAACACCTCTAACTGTTTCATTTCGAACAAGAATCAGCATACAACCCAACTTGCACCCATTAATCCCCTTTCTCAATCCCCACAAGTTCGGTTGAGACCCAAGCCTAATCCTCAATACTTACCTAAAACCTCTTTGCCTAACTTTCCTGCTACAAACAGCAACCAAATTATTGGACATTCAACCCTCACCCCTATTGTCCCTATGCCTTCTACAGCAAATATGATTGAGGGACAATCCTCTAAACAACCTGCTATTTTCAATGGCCTTTCTACTGATTTACCTTCTGATCCTCAAATTTCTGATCCCAAGCCTGCTCAAAAACTCAATATCCATCAAATTTCCCCTATCAAAATTCCCAGACAACCACCAACTTTATCCTTAACTGACCCCAACCAAAATATATACCAAATCTCTCCCCAAAATATCTGCTCAAATCTGGGCGACAACACTCATAACTTCCTTTACAGTAAGCAAGGTAAAGTTCTGGATGATCATGACTCAAAAGTACTGGATGTTCTTATGCTTTCCCCCAAATATACAGCAAGTCCTAAGAATCAGGATCATGAATTCTATGCTAATATTTCAACTTCGGACAATGAATATTCCCCTGATGCAATTGATGTTCCAATGATAGAGGAGCTAATCAGGTTCTCAGAATATATTGGGGTGAAACTGGCTAAAAGAAATCTGAAGGAAAATGACCAAATCAGTATAGATCAGCCTCCAAAAACCATGGCAAAGAAAGGCTCCTTTGTTCCCATTGACCCTATGTTCAGGAGGCTCACCAGAGCAGCCTTAAAGAGTTCAATAACTTCAACAGCAGCTGGTTCTCAATGATAAATTTCCTCGTTTGGAATATTAGAGGCATTTCCAATAACCTTCCAAAAGAAGAATAAAAAAGATGTGTCACAAGTATAAGCTTCCTTTTTTTGCTATCTTGGAGCCAAAAACTAATTCCACTCAGATTGAAGTTCTAAGGAGAGATCTTAATTTTGAAGGTGGGATCTCTAACTCTAATAGTAAGATTTGGTTTCTTTGGAGGTTTGGTTTTTATTGTGAGGTGATTCTTATGGATGATCAATCCGTGTTGGTTAAATTGCAGCATGCTCTGTTGCCAAACTCTGTGTTCCTCTCAATAGTCTATGCTAAGTGCAATAAATCTGAGAGAATTAATTTATGGAATTCCCTCATGATTCACAAAAGTTATGTTGCAGATTATCCATGGCTCATTATGGGTGATTTCAATGTTGTCTCTAGAAGCTCTGAGAAGAAAGGTGGGGGAAGGATTAATGTGAGTGTTGTTGAAGATTTCAACTTGTTTACCTCTAATGCAGGCCTCATGGAGGTTAAGTATTCAGGTTCGAATTACACCTGGCATAACTTTAGACACAAGGGCAAGGTTTGGGCTAGGCTTGACAGAGGTTTAATTTCTCCCTCTTGGAGTTCTACTTTCCCAAACTTCTCCTTAGTGCATCTTAATAAAGCCTGCTCAGATCACTCCCCTCTATTATTCTCTATCAAAACTCAGCTGGATGAAGGGCCAAAACAGTTTAAATTTCTTAATTTTTGGTGCTTGAAACCAGATATTAATGATATTATTGCTGGATCTTGGTCCAAACCAATTACTGGTAACCCTATTGCTCTCTTTTCTTCCAAACTTAAAAGATTAAAGAATGATCTAACTAGCTGGAACAAGGAAAAAAACTGCCATGTAACTGATCAGGTGCAAAATTGTGAGCTTGAGTTGAACATTAAAGAATGCTCTTATGAGCAAGATCCTTCAGATTTCAACAGAATGGAGATGTCAAAATCCCAGGCCCATCTTCTTGGGGCCTTAAAAATGGAAGAAGATTTTTGGCATCAAAAATTGAGGGGAAAATGGCTGTTTGAGGGAGATTCTAATACAAGATTTTTTCATGCTTCAGTGAGGGCCAAACATTCTAGGCTTCTTATTCACAAGATTAAAAATCAATCAGGGGCATGGATTGAAGATATTGAAGACATTAAAAAGGAGTTTGCTGTTCACTATCAAGACCTCTTCAAAGCAGACCACATTGAAGAGGAAGAAGGTATATTGGAGGCTATTTCTGCTAGGGTCACTCACACTCAAGCCAAGGATTTGGATGAATATCCCACTGAAGATGAAATCCACAATGCTATCCTAGAGTTGAATGCTAATAGTTGTGCAGGCCCTGATGGTTTCAATGGTAATTTTTACCAAAAATTCTGGAAATTCATTAAATCTGACCTCATAAATGCAGTGCTTTTCTTTTTCGCAGGAGGGGTTCTTCCCAATAGTTGGACTAGTACCAATATAGTCCTTATTCCAAAAACTCAGGCCCCCAAAACTTGCAATGATTTCAGGCCAATAAGTTTGTGTAATTTTTGTTTTAAGATTATAACAAAAATTTTAGCTTCAAGGCTTGCAAACATTCTTCCCTCTATTATTGGGCCTTCTCAAGCAGGTTTTATTAAAGGCAGGCAGATATCTGAGAACATTATTTTAGCTCAAGAGATGATGTCCCTCATTGGTAGAAAGGCTCATGGGTCAAATGTGGTTGTTAAATTAGATATGTCTAAAGCATATGACAGAGTTTCATGGTTATTTCTCACAAAAATGCTGAGAAAATTTGGGTTCTCAGAGGTTTGGATTGACAGAATATGGAGGATAGTTTCAAATAATTGGTTTTCTCTTCTCATTAATGGTCAGGTTGCAGGGTATTTCCAATCTTTTAAAGGTCTTAAACAAGGAGATCCTCTTTCTCCAGGTCTTTTTACTATTGTTGCTGAAGCTTTAAATCAAGGTCTACACAACCTTTTTCTGAATCGAAAGATCAAGCCATTTCCTCATCCAAGGGGTTGTCCTCTTATATCAAACTTGAGCTTTGCTGATGACACTATAATTTTCTGTAATGGGGGTACTCAAAGCTTAAGAAACCTGATGAAGTTTTTGAAGAGATATGAAAAAGCCTCGGGCCTTGTTATAAACTACTCCAAAAGTAGTTTCACCACTCATCATTCAATTCAGAGAAGAAAGATAAAAGCTATTGAAGGTATCACAAATTTCTCCAAAAAATCCATTCCCCTCAAATACTTGGGATGTCCAATTTTCTATGGGAGAAATAAACATTCTCATTTTAATGGTTTGATAAATAGAATTCAATGCAAATTAGAGGGATGGCAATCAAAATTCCTTTCCTTTAGTGGCAGGAAAATTCTTATATCCTCTGTCCTTGGGACTATTCCTATTCACTGCATTGCTGCTCTGAAACCTCCTGCTAGTGTCATTAATCATATCCACTCTATCTTCAGTAACTTCTTCTGGGGCAACTCTCTAGAGTTTGGTAAGAGACACCACTGGATTAAATGGGATAACCTCTGTTTACCTTTGCAAGAAGGAGGTCTTGGCTTTAAATCTCTTGCAGATCTCACCAAAGCTTTTAGCTTAAAGTTATGGTGGAATTCAGCAAATACTAACAGTTTGTGTCATGAGTTTTTAAAATGCAGGTCTTTATCTATTTCGGGTAGCAGATCCAAAACTCAACACAGAATAAATCTAGTAAAGGAGGAGGCTATAAAGCATTCTAAAGAGATCAATGGAAAGTTATACTGGACTCTCACCTCAAATGGAGATTTCACAACAAAATCTGCTTGGCATTCAATCAGGAAAACTAGAGTTTCATCTATTTTATGCAAATCCATTTGGAATAAAGATATTCCTCCAAAAATCTCTATATTTCTATGGAAATGCTACCACCATATTTTACCTATAGATGAATATCTCCAGATGAAAGGGATTCTAACAGCTTCTATATGCAGATGTTGCAAAAATCAATCAGAAACTTTCAATCACCTATTTATTGATGGCCCAATAGCTTCAGAAGTATGGTCATTTTTTGCCAACATCTTTGGCATCAAGCTATACTCAGGTTCTTTCAACCAAATGATGCTTTCATGGTGGATAAGGCCTTCCAAAGTTGATTACATTCAATATCTTCTCCTTTTGTTGCCAGGGGTCATTCTTTGGGAGATTTGGATTTCTAGAAATCAAAATGTTTTTGAAGGAATCATTATGGATAGTAAGAAGATTATCTCTAATGTCTTCAAGCTAATGCATATGTGCTCTTCAAATATTTATTTCAAATCCAAATCTATGGCCTATGTTAATGTTAAAGATCTTTTCAGCATCAAATCCGAGCCCAAGCCCAATGTTTGCTTTCTGGTCAAATGGCTAAAACCAATCGGATTTCAATTCAAACTCAACACAGATGGGGCCTCCAAAAACAATCCAGGTGTGGCTGGCTCTGGAGGGATCATCAGAGATCAATGTGGAAGATTTGTTTCAGCGTTTTCATCCTTTGAAGGGATTATGTCAAACACAAGAGCTGAATGTGCTGCTATTCTCAATGGTCTCAAAATCTGCAAAGATCTCAATTTAAGTAGATTACAGGTAGAATCTGACTCTCAATTTATTATCAACATCCTCAAGGGTATCATTCCAAAGCCTCCTTGGTCTCTATTGGACATTCTGAAAGAAATTAAGGACTTAGATTTGGACATCTCCTTCACTCATTGTTGGAGAGAGGCAAATAAGGTTGCTGACTGCTTGGCCAATCATGGAATTGAGGATAAACAACACAAAATCTTCTCTTCAGCTAAGGATCTTCCCAAAACCGCCATTGGTTGCTATAGGATGGACTTACTAGGCATTCCATCAATTAGGCTTCTATAGTAATTTATTCTATTTATTTTTATAGCTAGCTCTTTATCTCTTGTAATGCCGCCTTGGTAGGGCTTTTCTACCTTTCTATCAATAAATTGGGGGTCTTTCTTTGAAATGAAAAAAAAAAAAAAGGTTCGCGTTAAAAAAAATTTCTAATAAGAAATTATTTGTTTTATATTATTTTTAACTCATTTAATGTCTCAAACACCCATTTACTTAATATTCTTTTATTTTTAAAGGTCCGCGCCAATGGCAACCTTTATTTTTAAACTTAATTTTTTTTAATTCTACAACATTTAAATCAATTTTTGTTTTTCTTAAAATTGTTTAAAGGTTCGCATTAAAAAATTATTGTAATAAGAAATTATTTGTTTTATGTTATTTTTAACTCATTTAATGTCTCAAACACCCATTTACCCAATATTCTTTTATTTTTAAAGGTCCGCGCCAGCGACAACCTTTATTTTTAAACTTAATTTTTGTTATGAAGTATTGTGTGTGTGTATATATATATATATACACACAACTACAAAAATAAAATTGGTCAGCCATATACAACTGTGACACCCTGCCTAATAAAATACCGAGCAATTAATCATGTACCAAATTAAAACAGGAATCTCATATGGTTCATTCTTAGCATCATTGTCGAAAACCAATTTAATTACTAATGACCTATTAGGCTGGCGTCAAAATTTTATTTAACTAATATTTTTAAACAAACCATTCAAGTAAAACATTCACACAGTTTATATATAAGACTGAAAATGAAATAAAATAACCGAACACTCGGTTTAACAATAATACAACCCAATCGAATGTTGTATTTAAAGGCGGTAAAAGAATAAATAAATGCAATTGGGTTACAAGCCTGAATGTTTATACAGTACCTCATATCTAGATTATAAGGATTCAAGCGTCTACAATAAACCTGCATTCATCCACAGCTGCTGCAGCAGACGTCTGACTCGAAGGAATCGTCATGCAGGCGTCCCTGCGTCTGGACACCTATATATACATATATAGCAAAAGTGGGGGGAAATAGATAAACGGGTCAGAGCCCGAGTTGTGAAAATATTTTGCAAGTGCATAAATGCTTTATTTTTAAAAATGTGATTTCTCTCATATTTAAATTGGTATCGCACTCCCATGAGATACCCCTCACCCCTCTTCTAATAGTGCACATATATCGCATCCCTTAAGACAACCTAGTTAAGCTACCCTGCCTAACTCAACTCGTTCCACCTATTCTAAAAATCCTAATTAACCCGAGTACTAAGGGCTAAACTTCTCCCTAGTCCCAACACTGCGCTACATTCGTGCATGGGTGTCTCGCGAAGCAAAATCCAAATAAGGACCCCCCCGATACACTATTATCAGGTAATGTCGATCGTCGAGATCCGTTAGGCCCTCAGTACAAAACGTTTACATATACTCATATAAACATAAACATATAATACTCACTTTAATATACAAATCAAAATTTAAGTCCGGATAAAATCTCCCTGAATGAGAATAAATCTTTATCAGTATATCTATTTACACTAGATAAATATATATGAGATCTTGTCCTCATATACACATAATATACTATACACAACAAGTATAAAAACCATCCCAGCGATCTATAACTCGAGGATGCAGTCTCTCAATGCTATCATCGTCCATGGAATCACTCACATACCATCCTGGGTACCAGCGGTCAGACTCTCACACCGACATGGTAAAAACCAAATCACAACGTATGGGAAGCGGTCATAGTTTCTCCTTGAAAATGAGACGAAACATGCCCACCACGTCTCACCCCTAATAAAAATCACACAATATAAAATGGACGCTATGACCTGGGGACTATACGCTCCCTACTCCTCAAGCCAGGAGCCTCACCCACATCGCGTAACTTCCCAAGATAGCATTAGAGGGGATATGCATCACATAAATATATATTATTCACACACAGATATATATTTATTCATTATATCACATATATATACTGTAATCACTTTGTATATATATATATATATACATTCTACATCACTTTAAAATACTAAACCCAAAAGTATTCTCTCACTTGATATATAACTTTCACCGTAATCATGTTTTAGGATTCATATAAATTCTCCAAGTATACCAATTCATACTAAGTAAATAAGTATATTCCCAATTTATTTGAGTCTCATAGGTATCACATTACCTATACTAACAGTCATCAATAGACGTAACGGATAACCGCTCCATCATCCTAATCCTATATCCGAAATTCATCCTAGTCGCCTCGTAGGACTTACTCAATCATAATTGATATAATTACATTTTCTACGCGCACAATTATATATGCCTAATTGCCCACCAAAACTATCCCAAGAAATATTCATCCCCAAACACCCTTAAATTAGATAAGTCGTGGATTCCATTTTCCACGAACCCAAGGTCTACATTTCGCTCAAATAATAATTTAGAGGTCCCCATTCTATTTTTGGGTACCCCAATGTAACAACCCTCACTTTTGAGAACCTATTTTATATTTAATTGCTAGGTATAGTAATTAGATATAAAATGTTGGCATATGGAGTAAGTATTAATTTAGTGAAGAAAAGTTAATATTTACTATGATGTTGCATATTTACCGTAAGTGTAGGTGAATACTGCCATGTTGTGTTTTATTGTGTCATATGATTTAAAATGACATTTGGCTTAAAATGAAACCGGACCTTAAAATGAACTACAAAATTTCCAAATGATAATTTGGAGGGTGTAGTTAGTTCCAGGAGGTACGAGATAGTCAAATTATGTGCCATATAGTATTTTGAGGTTCCGGGCACTTTTGACTGGTTTTTCCTTAAATGGGTAGTTGTGTATTATTTTATCACGGTATTTATCACTTAAGTTGTTAATTCTAGACAAGGCACGATTTATGTCTTGATTAAGTCACTATTCCCCTAATTATATTCCTAAACCTCGAGAGAAAGAGAGAAGAAGAAAGTTTGGGAGAAGAAGAGAGATTGAGGATTTGGAGATTGTTCTTGCATTCAACTTCATCAAATCTGAATTTGCAAGCTTGAGGCAAGTTTTCTACTTGCCATTATGTGATTTAAGTTGAATAAGTAGTGTTGATAGTTGTGGGTTAATTGTGGTTTAAGAAAGTTAGGGTTTTTTGTGGATTTATGGGCTTTAACTCTTTAGAGGTTGATTTGAACTGATTTTGGTGTAAATTATGGTTGTTGGATGCATTTAAAATCAGTTAGTGGTAATAAATGATAAGGGGATTTTTGTTGTTGGAAGAAGAAATGGGGTCTAGGTCTGTCATGACCGGTCGACCACGGTTCCAGGACCGGTCGACCGGGCCTTCGAGGGAGGGCACACTGCTTTCCTACCAAGGCTTAAATTTTGGAGCGCGGTCGACCGCGGTCCATGACCAGTCGATCGGACCCCTTTTCCTGGACTTTCTGCTTTTCTACGTAGGCTAAATTTTGAGACGCGGTCGACCGCGGTCTCAGGATCGGACGACCGGTCCCTTATTTTCTACCCTTAAATTTTACTTTTGTTTACTAGGTTCTTCTTTTAAATTAGGGAATAACAACCTTCTTGTATGAAGTAAACATAGAGTTTTAGAGTTTTAGTTGAGTTTGGTCGCTACCCTAGAGTTGAATGGGTTCACTTGGGGTTTATTCCTTGGGTACAAAAAGTGAGGTTTAGACATTACTTCTCTTTTCGTAAATTATTAGGAACTATGCTGTATAAGCCCATACTTGGAGATTTTAGGAGCCCCATTGAGGTATATAAAACCTTGGGACTCATGTGATTTCTGGAGATCAAGTGTAGAATAGCTCGGTACTTAAAATATGATGAATATTATTGAGAATGTTAAAGGATAATAGTTTCAAATAAAGTGAAACATACACGTGATAATGAGATGAAATCGGTAAATGTTAATTTACTTAAACCCACCTTTCTAAATGCTATCATAAGGGAAGCTCGTGCATGAGGTGATGTCCCCTGACTAGTGAATGCAGGGAGACTATAGTCCTCAGCCATATGCGGGATTTGTATATGTTTTCCTGTGCTAGTGAGGTAATTCCGGGTGTGGTTATGACTCACTTGCAGGTATATAGACACTTCCCAATGTGCGTTAGGTGCCAGGTTGTCTTGATAGATAGGCCCTGGAAGATGATAGTCATTTTGGGAGGCGCCCAGTGGGGAAACTCGCAGGGGCGATCTTAGAATCGTTATATGTATAAGAATATAACCTTTCTAACTCAAGTGGGACTTGAGATATGTGAATTGCCATAAGAAAATAAGATGGTAATTATATCATGTTAAGGAATGGAAAAGGAAAAGATGTGATGAATAATGATGCTAACTTATATTCTCTTGCTTAAATTAATAACAGTAGAATCATTTAAAGTGCCTTATCATGCATTGAAATTTAGGTTGTTAGATTCTCATCCACATCAATCATGATTAACTGTCCATATATATCATGCTTCTTATTCATCTGGGAATCATATATAAACCGGGCCCTGACCCGTTCATTTTCCTTATTGTTCATGTTATTGTATACGTTCAGGTGCTCCTCCGTAAGGGCGCCCGTTATGATCTTCCTATTCCTATACTTTTGAGGAGCTGTAAGACTTTGCGGATATTATAGGGTGCTTGTTAGACGCTTTCATTTTTGAATTCTAGATATGATCGGGTCTTTCATTCGGGCGTGTAGCCCAAACTTTTGTAATTGTTAATGGATGTAATATGTAAATTATTGAACTATTGTAATACATTGTATGTAACTGTTGACCGACAGATTATTTGGTCCTTTTATTGTGTGGTTGTTATAGTATTAATATACGTTTCTGTTGAATTCCATTTTCTTATCAGATTGGTTCGTTTAATTCATTTTCTTAATTTGTACTTAAACTAAAATTCTTGGCAACCTGTTTTCTGATATATTGGGTGGTTTTCCCATATACCTATTTTATTGTTATGATGCTGATAATGATCTTCATCCATGATTCCGTTATGTTGAGGTATCGGGTTGGCCACCCCTTATTTCGGATGGCGAGTTGTCACAGATGGTATCAGAGCATCAGGTTCTAGAGTCTTTAGGATCTATGTGGACTTGTCACGTTCTACCGTAGCGTTCTTTGATATAGAGCCTAATGTTACGACTGCCTTGTTGCTTAAATTTACAATCTTCTGCAAAATAGATTGTTTTATATAGTATTCTAACTCTATTGTTTCTCCATCTCAGATGCCGCCTAAGAGAGGTCGCCCAGCGAGACGTAATAGGGTTATAGAAGAGGATGTTGGTCCTCCACCACTGCCACAAGGAACAATAAATGTTGCGGATGTAGTGAACATAGTGGCCCAAGCGATTAATACGGCTATGACACGAGTGGCTCAACAAATGCCACAGGCTCAACAGCGAGCGCAATATGCCCAAGTTCCTGTGGGACCTTCTTCGTGGGAGAGAGCTAGGGAATCTTTTCTAAAAGGTTAGCCCCCGGAATTTGACAGAGGCTCGGATGTTATAAGGGAGAATCAGTGGAAGAAAGATATACAACGCCATCTACGTATGGCGGAATGTAGTGAGGAAAAGAAGCAAGTCCTTGCTACTTTTAAACTTGTTGGAGCCGCATTGCATTGGTGGGAGTCTATGACTACGCCGGAACAGAGAGATACAATGTTGATTTCTAAATTCTGGGTCTTGTTCGATCAAAAGTACTTTCCTCCAGCGATACAAGGGGAGATGAGAAGGAGGCTACAAGACATTGTGTAAGGAGAGAGATCCGTGGCTGAATATGAAGAGGAGTTCACCCGGTTGGCAAGTTTTGTACCGGATGAAGTGACTCCCGAGGAAAGGAAATTTTTGAAGTTTATGAGAGGTTGAATTGGAGGATCCGGCAGCACTTGCTGGGTACTCCGGCATTGCAAACTTTTGGTGAGGTAATGAATGCGGCGTTATTACATTGCCAAGAGCATAGATTATTTGTGCAAAGTGGCAAGAAAGCCACCGTAGTGGGGCAAGTGGGAAGGCCTGGGAGTAGTGGGATTGGAGGAGGAGTCTTTCCCTCGTCCCAACCTTCGGGTAGTAAGCAGAAAGAAAGGGATACCCAGCAGGGGGACTTGTCAAAGAAGCAACGTTCTAGTGGGTTTATTTCGGGGGGTAATAATAGGCACGGTATGGGTGACCCACAACAACAAGCAGGCCGGGGTGGTCAAGGAGGTAGAGGCTAGCAGGGCCAAGGCGCAAATCAGTTTAGAAATAATCGTGGTCGAAATGCTGAGAATATGTTGGGTCGGTGTTTCCAATGCGGTGAGGCGGGTCATTATAAGAAGGAGTGTCATCAGTTGATTGGGGGACAGTTTCCTAGAGCTCCACAGCAGCCATATGTTCAGTTTCCTCCACAGGTACCTAACCCGATTGTTCCTCCACAGCAGGGTCAGTTACAGTATGGGAGAGTTTATCATATTCAGGACGCTATGCTTCCATCGGCTCCGCCGGCACCGCCAACCATAGAGGGTAAGTTCCTTATTCAGGGACATATGGGTCGCGTTTTATTTGACACGGGTGCGACACATTCATTCATTTCTAGGAGCTTTGCTCACACCACAGAGTTAATAAAATCTGCTGAGAGTACTTTTACTAGCGTTGAATCCTCTATGGGAGATGGTTCACTTATTTTCCTTATTTGTAAAAATATGGGAATTACTCTTGGTAATTTATGCTTTGAGGCCAATTTACTCGTCCTGGACATGGTCGGGTATGATGTGATTTTGGGCATGGATTGGCTTATGAAGTATCATGCTATAGTTAATTGTTATGGGAAGAGTATAGTCTTCACCGTTCCGGGACAAGAAATGTTCTTGGTAGTTTTGCCTCATTTAGAGGGAAGTACTAGTACTTATCTGTATTGTATTTGCAGAGGAGACTTCTAGGGATGTAGTT
This sequence comes from Sambucus nigra, assembly GCA_949130495.1. Lineage (NCBI taxonomy): Eukaryota > Viridiplantae > Streptophyta > Magnoliopsida > Dipsacales > Adoxaceae > Sambucus > Sambucus nigra. The sequence goes on from OX422210.1 coordinate 425,993,918, forward strand.
GTTCCCTTGGATTCTATTCCGGTTGTGAGAGATTTTGAGGATGTTTTTCGAGAAATACCAGGTTTGCCTCCTAGTCGAGAGATAGAGTTTGTGATCGATTTAGCTCCGGAAACGAGGCCTGTTGTGAGGGCTCCATATAGAATGGTTCCTATTGAAATGAGGGAGCTAAGAGATCAAATTCAGCAGTTGTTGGAGCAGGCATTCATTAGGCATAGCACATCGCCATGGGGTGCTCCAGTGTTGTTTGTAAAGAAAAGAGACGGTTCTCTCCGGTTATGTGTGGACTATAGAGAGTTGAACAAAGTCACCATCCGGAATAAATACCCTTTGCCTCGTATCGATGACTTGTTTGATCAACTTCGAGGAGCGTCATACTTCTCAAAAATCGATTTGAGGACAGGGTATCACCAGTTGAGGATATGAGAGGAGGATGTATCCAAGACTGCTTTTCTGACAAGGTACGGGTCCTATTAATATTTGGTTATGCCCTTTGGACTAACCAATGCCCCCGCTGTATTTATGGATCTCATGAATAGAGTATTTCGGGATTTCCTGGACCAATTTGTTATTGTATTCATCGATGACATCTTAGTCTATTCTCGAACGGAATCTGATCATGTTATTCATTTGAGGTTGGTCCTACAAAGGTTGAGGGATCGCCAATTGTATGCTAAGTTTGAGAAGTGTGGCTTTCGGTTATAGGAGGTATAGTTTTTGGGTCATGTGGTGACGTCTCAGGGTATATCGGTGGATCTAAGCAAGGTGGTTGCGGTGAGGGAGTGGGTTCAACCCACAAGACCTACCGAGGTTCGAAGTTTTTTGGGTTTGGCGGGTTATTACCGTCGGTTCATCAAGGGTTTCTCTAAAATTGCTAACCCTTTGACGAATTTAACCCGGAAGGGAGTGAGATTTATTTGGGATAATTCTTATCAGGCTGCATTTGATGAGCTCAAAGATAGGTTGACTTCGGCTCCAGTCCTTGCGTTGCCAAAACCGAGATTAGAATATCTAGTCTTCATTGATGCATCTCTTCAAGGATTAGGAGGTATACTTCAGCAAGAGAGACGGGTTATTGCGTATGCTTCTCGCAAGATAAATCCCCATGAAAGAAACTATCTGGTACATGACTTAGAACTTTTCGCAGTTGTCTTTGCCTTGAAGATATGGAGGCATTATTTTTTGGGGGAGAAGTTCAGTTTATTCACGGACCACAAATCGCTGCAATATTTATTTTCACATAAGGATTTGAATATGCGACAGCCCCGATGGTTGGAGTTCATGAAAGAATATAAATTTGATATTCGTTATCATCCGGGCAAGGCGAACGTTGTAGCGGATGCTTTGAGTAGAAAGCCCGACGGAGAGTTAGCTGATTTTTGGAAGGCTAAATAGAAGGAAATCAGTCAGGAGGATGCGGTGGTAAGAGCATTCATGTCAGTAATGACCGTTACTCCCACCATTGTGGCAACAATTGTAGAAGCCCAAGGAAGGGATAAGGGTTGTCAAGACCATATTCGCCGATTACTATCTGAGGGAGCAGAGTTCTACTCAATTAGTTCTGAGGGTGGATTATGCTTCCATGGAAGACTTATTGTTTCGGAGGAATGGGATTTGAGACGGGCGGTGATGGACGAATCTCACTGGTCTAAATTTATGGTACATCCTGGTGGGGACAAGATGTATCAAGACATGCGCCATCAGTATTGGTGGCCAGACATGAAGTGGGATATTTCTGAGTTCGTGTCCCAATGCACTACTTATCAATTGGTCAAGATCAATCATCAGCGACCGACAGGTTTGTTACAACCGTTAGAGATTTCGGTATGGAAATGGGAAAGCATATCAATGGATTTCTCTACGGGCTTGCCAAGATCACAAAGTGGTTGTGATTCTATTTGGGTAATTGTCGACCTCTTGACTAAGTCGGCATATTTCCTACCCGTGTGTACGGATTATGACACTGCTCGATATGCCCTCTTATTCATCGAGGAGGTGGTTAGACTCCATGGGGTGCCTTTGAATATAGTTTTTGACCGAGACAAGATCTTCATTTCCCACTTTTGGCGGAGTTTCCAAGAAGCGATGGGGATCGAATTGAGGTTAAGCACTTCTTATCATCCTCAAACAGATGGTCAAACTGAAAGAGTAAACCAAATGTTGGAGGATATGCTTCGTATGTGTATGCTTGACTTCAAAGGTGGTTGGGAACAACATCTCCCATTGGTTGAGTTTGCTTATAACAACTCTTACCAATTTACGATTGGAATGGTACCTTATGAAGCTTTGTATGGAAGACCTTGTAGATCTCCCTCTTGTTGGTTAGAAGTGGACGATAATAATTTCTTGGACCAGAAATGATTCAAGATACTTCTTCTAAAATAGAACTCATTCGGAATCGCATTCGGATAGACCAAGACCGTTAAAAGAGCTATGACGATGCGGGTAGAAGGCACATGGAATTGGAAATTGGGGACTAAGTCTTGGTTCGAGTATCCCCGATGAAAGGCATCAAACGTTTCGGGAAGAAGGGGAAGCTTGCGCCACGTTTTGTGGGACCTTTTCCAGTTATTGCTAAGGTGGGTCCAGTGGCGTATCAACTTGCCTTATCGAAACCTTTGCAATAAATTCATGATGTATTCCATGTTTTTTCTCTAAAGAAGTATAGGAGGTGTGAGGGAGCACTTTGGCATATCCCTTTTGAGGATATTGACTTGCAACCCGACATTTCATATGAAGAACAACCGGTTGCTATTTTAGAGCATGGGGAGCGTAGATTGAGGTCGCGAGTGTTGCCCTTGATGAGAGTTCAATGGAGTCACCATGATGCCAAGGAATCAACATGGGAACGCGAGGATGACATGCGGGAAAAGTATTCGCATCTCTTTATACAAGGTACTCCTGAATTTTGGGGACAAAATTCCCTCATAAGGGGGGGAGTATGTAACAACCCTCACTTTTGAGAACCTATTTTATATTTAATTGCTAGGTATAGTAATTAGATATAAAATGTTGGCATAAGGAGTAAGTATTAATTTAGTGAAGAAAAGTTAATATTTACTATGATGTTGCATATTTATCGTAAGTGTAGGTGAATATTGCCATGTTGTGTTTTATTGTGTCATATGATTTAAAATGACATTTGGCTTAAAATCAAACCGGAACTTAAAATGAATTATTAAATTTCCAAATGATAATTTGGAGGGTGTAGTTAGTTCCGGGAGGTACGAGATAGTCAAATTATGTCCCATATTGTATTTTTAGGTTCCGGGCACTTTTGACTCGTTTTACCTTCAATGGGTAGTTGTGTATTATTTTATCGTGGTATTTATCACTTAAGTTGTTAATTCTAGACAAGGCACGATTTATGTCTTGATTAAGTCACTATTCCCCTAATTATATTCCTAAACCTAGAGAGAAAGAGAGAAGAAGAAAGTTTGGGAGAAGAAGAGAGATTGAGGATTTGGAGATTGTTCTTGCATTCAACTTCATCAAATCTGAATTTGCAAGCTTGAGGCAAGTTTTCTACTTGCCATTATGTGATTTAAGTTGAATAAGTAGTGTTGATAGTTGTAGGTTAATTGTGGTTTAAGAAAGTTAGGGTTTTTAGTGGATTCATGGCTTTAACTCTTTGGAGGTTGATTTGAACTGATTTTGGTGTAAATTGTGGTTGTTGGATGCATTTAAAATCAGTTAGTGGTAATAAATGATAAGGGGATTTTTGTTGTTGGAAGAATAAATGGGGTCTAGGTCTGTCATAACCGGTCGACCGCGGTTCCAGGACCGATCGACCAGGCCTTAGGGGGAGGGCACACTGCTTTCCTACTAAGGCTCAAATTTTGGAGCGCGGTCCGTGACCGGTCGACCGACCCCCTTTTCCTGGACTTTCTGCTTTTCTACGTAGGCTAAATTTTGAGACGCGGTCGACCGCGGTCTCAGGACCGGTTGACCGGTCCCCTATTTTCTACCCTTAAATTTTACTTTTGTTTCCTACGTTCTTCTTTTAAATTAGGGAATAGGAACCTTCTTGTATGAAGTAAACATAGAGTTTTAGAGTTTTAGTTGAGTTTGGTCACTACCCTAGAGTTGAATGGGTTCACTTGGGGTTTATTCCATGGGTACTAAAAGTGAGGTTTAGACACTACTTATCTTTTCATAAATTATTAGGAACTATGATGTATAAGCCCACACTTAGAGATTTTAGGAGCCCTATTGAGGTATATAAAACCTTGGGACTCATGTGATTTCTGGAGATCAAGTGTAGAATAGCTCGGTACTTAAAATATGATGAATATTAATGAGAATGTTAAAGGATAATAGTTTCAAATAAATTCAAATATACACGTGATAATGAGATGAAATCGATAAATGTTAATTTACTTAAACACACCTCTCTAAATGCTATCATAAGGGAAGCTCGCGCATGAGGTGATGTCCCCTGACTAGTGAATGCAGGGAGACTATAGTCCTCGGCCATATGCGGGATTTGTATATGTTTTTATGTACTAGTGAGGTAATTCCGAGTGTGGTTATGACTCACTCGCAGGTATATGGCCACTTTCCGACGTGCGTTAGGTGCACAGGTTGTCTTGTAGAGATAGGCCTTGGAAGATGATAGTCATTTAGGGGCGCGCCCAGTGGGGAAACTCGAAGGGGTGGTCTTAGAATCATTATATGTATAAGAATATAACCTTTCTAACTCAAGTGGGACTTGAGATATGTGAACTTCCATAAGAAAATAAGATGGTAATTATATTTCTGTTAAGGAATGGAAAAGGAAAGGATGTGATGAATAATGATGCTAACTTATATTCTCTTACATAAATTAATAACAGTAGAATCATTTAAATTGCCTTATCATGCACTGAAATTTAGGTTGTTAGATTCTCATCCACATCATTCATGATTAACTGTCCATATCTATCATGCTTCTTATTCATCTGGGAATCATATATAAACCGGGACCTGACCCGTTCATTTTCCTTATTGTGCATGTTATTATATCCGTTCAGGTGCTCCTCCGCAAGGGCGCCCGTTATGATCTTCCTATTCCTATACTTTTGAGGAGCTGTAAGACTTTGCGGATATTACAGGGTGCTTGTTAGACGCTTTCATTTTTGAATTCTAGATATGATCGGGTCTTTCATTCGGGCATGTAGCCCAAATTTTTGTAATTGTTAATGGATGTAATATGTAAATTATTGAACTATTGTAATACGTTGTATGTAACTGTTTACCGATAAATTGTTCGGTCCTTTTGTTGTGTGGTTGTTATAGTATTAATATACGTTTCTGTTGAATTCTATTTTCTTATCAGATTAGGTCGTTTAATTCATTTTCTTAATTTGTACATAAACTAAAATTTTTGGCAACCTGTTTTCTGATATATTGGGTGGTTTTCCCGTATACCTATTTTATTGTTATGATGTTGAGAATGATATCCATCCATGAATCCGTTATGTTGAGGTATCGGGATGGCCACCCCTTATTTCGGATGGCGGGTTGTCACACCCAAATATCTAATTCCTCAATTTATTAATTTTCCTCAAAAATATTCTTTTAGTGCCACACGATCATAACACCCTCTTAGCCCCCATAAATTCCCTCTAATGGATAAATATTTATTCCTTAGTTATGTATTTATTTACTCAAATAAATAGGCTAGAAATCCTTAATTTGGGGATTTATCCCATATAAATTGAACCGGCAAAAATTGCCAAAAATTCTGTAGGATCGATCGAATAGGGCAGCCGGCTCTGCTTCTTCTCCAACGAGTCTATTTCGGCCATTAATAACCCACCAAGATTTTTATCTATTCTCCCACTAACATATAACCACACCCAACTATATATACACAAGGGAAAATAGGTTCTAATCATCTTAGAATCAAGAATCAACAACTAAATTCAATTAATTCCTAAGTTTCTCCAATTTGATATTTTTCGGGGTTTATCCGTTAAACTTCCGAAAAACCCATTTTGATCCACCAAAAATCCATCCCAAAAATCTTTGTGGTTTACTTCTACCAACTATGATATGATATTTATACTTTGAAAGAAATAAGCAAGTAAACACTTGCCTCGTGGATAAAATCCGACGACCTCGAGTCGAATCCCGCGGAGTTTGGCCCGAATCTCCCTATTCTTCCTCTTTTCTCTCTTCCTTTCCTCTGCTCTCTCTGTTCTTTCCCTCTCTAGTGCCTTATATAGAGAGAAATAAGGGTTTACCCTTTTAAAACCCAAAAATGACTCATTTACTTAATTGTGAGTCCCTATTAGTCCGAAATCCCTGAAATCCAAACACAACTCCCGAATACTCTATTCTGACTATCTCGGCCATTCCAAAACCAATCGCACACTCGAAATCTCCATCTGAGGCACTTGACTTCAATTCACTAATTAAACCCAACACATCTCAATATGGGTCATGTGTTGCTTTACCCAACTACAACATGTAATTAAAATGGTTCAACTCATTTACTTAATCCTGAAAGTAAGTGCAACAACCATCAAAAATTATGTAACCCTCATAAACTCCAAAAATTATTTCTCAGAGAAATTCCTCAAATCTCCAAATTATACTCATTTATGTAAATTAAATATCCCTAAAAGTGCGGGGTGCTACAACAATATATTTGTAAAAAGTATTTTGGGGTGAGTGAGATAGAGAGAAAGACAATACTTATTTTCAAGTGCCTCTCTAAAGAAATAATAATTGTAAAAGTTAGCAGCCAAAGTAAAAGTAAATAAAGGGAAAAAAATCTCAAATCAAAGAGCGTGTCTTCTATTTATCTCCCATATCTGTCTCTCTCTTTAAGGAAACGCAACTTTTATTTTTTTCGATATTTACAATAAAGGTAAAATGTCTTCTTGATCGAATAGTTTTACCTATAAGTATTGCGACTATTTTTCTTTAATAAAAATTATTTTTGAATGTTGTCACAATTGGGTTCTTCTCTATTATTTTTTAATATTCATAGAAGAAATCTGATTTGTTCATTAGGTCTACGATGATAGACGTCTTGTATATGAACATCGATAACATAGTTCTTTTAATTAAAAATGATAAAAAAAATAAACTAACAAAGTGAGGCCTAAACCCTAAAGACTATGAAATCAAGTCTTGAAAAATCTAATAAAGTTTAAAAATGATTTAAAGAAGAAACAAAAAAAAATTTAAGTGCAAATGCCCAATTCGATTGAGTGAAGACATGGAGGAGGAAGGAGAAAGATTGGGAAAAAGGTAAATGGAAAACCCCATTCACCATCTGTTTCTCTTATCTCTTTTTCTCTACTCTCCCCACAATTTGTTACAATGCCCACCCATTTCTTTTCACCATGTGTTTCTCTTTTCTCATTTTTTTGACTCTCCGCACAATCTGTTACGTCTCCTACCCATTCTTCTTCAAAATTAAAGACCCATTTTTCAAAACATTCAACGCATAATATATAGCTGGGGAGATAAAGATTATAGGAGAGATGGGAAATTAAACGACTCAGATTTAAAAATATGAAAGGACGGGTGAATTTAATTGACAAAGAGAGAGAAAAAGAGAGAGAAGATAACGAGTTTTAGAGCTGTGAATAAGAGACATGTAAAATAGGTGTAATGAATGGTGTTTCCACGTGTCAATCCTCTAAGAGGAGACATCAAAATTATATTTAGATATTAGATACATATATATAGCTGGGGAGATAAAGACTGTAGGAGAGAGATGGGAAATGAAAGGACTCAGATTGAAAAATATGAAAGGACGGATGAATTTAATTGACAAAGAGATAGAAAAAGAGAGAGAAGGGAACGGGTTTTAGAGCCGTGAATAAGAGATGTGTAAAATAGGTGTAATGAATGGTGTTGCCACTTGTCAATCCTCTAATAGGAGACATCAAAATTACATTTAGATATTAGATACATACATACATATACATATATATATATATATATATATATATATATATATATATATAGAGAGAGAGAGAGAGAGAGATTTATACGGGGATGGATTTAAGTGGTGCTTTAACTCAACCTCATTTTATTTTTAAATATAGATAAGTATCCAAAATATCCCCAAAACACGGGTAACCATCCCCTATTGGAGTGTGTGAAGCATTTACTATATCATACGGCTTACATTACCATTTGAACTTCATGATAAGTTCATTGGGAAGTTGTAGGGGAAATAGGCCCCCGCCCCAAGTTGGGGGTTCAGAGGCTTGCCAGGGTAGTTGGGTTATTCATTACATATATTAGGCCGCCCTGATATTCATATTATATAAAGAATATTAGGGCTTGTGATTTTTCTTTAAAATGTGTAAGATCATATTGTAACCTTCTTTATAAATGTGAAAACTTAACCTACAATGGCCATTAGTGTAGTTTCTCACACTAAGGAGTAAACCACGTAAATTCGTATGTCTCTATTGTGTGTGTGTTTACTTTAATTTTCACTATTATTCATTTTTCCATAATTTCGTTTTTATTTGCTTTTCCGTAGCTTTGGTTTATACGACATCGATGGATAATGATGTAAAGACAATGGGAATCGAAAATTTTGATGGTAAGGATTTTGCATTCTTAAAGGTGCAAATCGAAGATTATTCGTACAGGAAGAAACTATGTTGTCCTTTAACAGGGAATATATTAGATGCAGTATCATATAGCGATTGGTAATTCCTAAACATACAGGTTTTGGGAGTTTTTCGATTGACATTACAAAGAAACGTTGCACGCAACACGTTGAAGGAGAAGACAACAACTTAATTGATAAAGGTTATATCTGACACCTATGAAAAACTTACTACAATCAATAAGGTACAATTGATAAAAAAATGTAATACCCCGTACTCTTATTGATATTTATTTACGGGATTAATTAAATTAAATGTGAATTAATTAAGAATTAATCCGGATAAAATACTAACGAGATGTGAATTGGTATTTGATCATAATGTGCATATATGGTAGTATATGAATATTGAAAATATTAAAATTGTTGCGTGACTGAAATACGATAATTTGGGAAATTTTGTTGGGACACGCGTGACAGTCGCGTCAGGAATGTAATTATTTTAATTAAAAAGTGAATTTTATTTTTATCAACCGTATGGTCATTTTGAGTGCACCAACGAGTCCGGAAGGGTCGAAATAGTCAAAAAATACCAGCCGGGGGTTTAGTTTGGGTCCCGGGGCATTTTTAGGCCATACCGGGTAATTTCGGAATTTTGGGAATTAAAACCCACAAAAATTAGAAGTTAAACTAAACCCACTAACAACACTAAATGACTTAATGGGCAACGGGAGTTTCATAAGAAGTTAGGAGAGGTTCCCAAAAGAGAAAACCTTAACCTTCATCTTCAACCTTCAACCTTGGGAGAAAAAGGAGAGAGAGCAACCTTCATCAATTCAACACCAAATTCAGAGAATAATCCAAGGCAAGTGGTTTAATTATGTTAATTTCAAGCGAATGTTTCTTCCATGATTAGAAAATTATATAATCGCATTGTATTGGAAGATTTATAAAAACCCATGAGATTGGAGTTATAAATTCAGATTTTGATATAGGTTTGCATGTAGAATTGTTATTGGGTGATTGAACTAAAAGAATTACTACTCTTTATGTTACAAAAACGGATTTATTTATGGAAATTTATGATTTTATATTCTAGGGTTCTTACTCATAAGATTTGGGGAAAAACTTTGGGAGATTTGATAATTAGGTGTTGTATAGGAACATTTATCCCATGAATGTGTCAAAATACGACCTAAGTATGTTTAAGAATGATTAGAAACCTTGAACTACTGTTGGAATGATGTTTAGATGAGATTAGAGGTGAAGAAAATTGGAAAAAACGAGATAGAAGAATTCTGGGCTCGAAACTGTCACCTCGTTAGAAGGCCTGCCCAGGTCGTTCAAACGAGCTCGTTCGAACGAGATTCTAACGAGTTGATAGTTTGACTTCTAACGAGTTGGATGTTCGTTCGATGCCTTTCGTTCGAACGAGACCTCGTTAGATGCCCACTTCGTTCGAACGAACTCTCGTTCGAACAGCCTCGTTCGAACGAGACTTCTAACGAGTTGACAGTTTGGCCTTTTTGGCCTGATTTGATTTCTAGTGTCCCGTAACCTTGTTTAATTGATGAGATAACATTCCCTTGATGACTAATTGATATAATTGAGATGTTTGGGATATATTGAGGAGTAAAGCATAGAAGTGTGATTTGAACCAAATGAAAATTGTGGATTAGGACGTGAGTGACTAATTACGATGTGAGAATAATTGATGATTCAAATGTTAGTATTAACCGGGGATATATGAATTTCGTAACATTATAAGTTGGTAAAAGAAGTATACCACTAATAAATGAAGTATACCACTAATAAATTATGGTAATTACTAAGATGTGTGCATGCTTAGTATATGTATACGATTTTATGTGTATGACATACCTACCATACTTGCTATCACGGGAGGTTTGCATTCGCCTAGGGCCATCTAATCTTTGTGTGCCTACGGGGGGATTTAGATTGGTACCTCGAGGACATAGGTCAGAGAAAGACTTATTGGGAAGTTAATAAGACTGATGATCGTGGGAGCGTAGGTATGTGCGTGACCCATGTGATGTGACTGTGTTCGCCTCCATTGATTGTGATTGTTGATATCTGAGAACGATTCCTGAGAGATTCGGAATGCGTGATCCTTATGTACGTGAGGTACCGGGATGGATAGCAGAGTCTGTGTGCACCGCAACTTAGTCTCGGGTGCTTGTATTGTATATTTATGATGTGAATGATATACGGTTAAATGAACAGACTTGTCATGTTTAATTATGAGAATTATTTATAGTAACTCCTTGAGAAGATAAATAAGGGGATAACCTCCAGTAAATGGTAATGCTAATAATTGAGAATCCGAGTTTAAGTAAAGCTATCTATTTAAGTGATAACATTGGGAATTCATATTGTGAATCGAGTAGAAAGGTTAGAACTTATGTCGGTTTAGTTAGATATGAGAATCACTTGAATGGGTACGGTACGTTAGGAGTGCACAATTAGTCGAGAGGTGAGTATTTCATGTGAGAGCACGTCCTAACATGTATTTTGTATACATTGTTTTAATGTTATTAAAGCACTTGCTGTTTTTAAAATACTCTCCACTTTCGGGCTCTAATCCGTTTGCTTTCAAATCTCTTTTTGTAAAAACCTTTTTAGGTGCCCAGCCACAAGGACACCATGCATAGGAATTCTATTCAGGTGACGAGCTGTAGCTGTTGTGGAAGTTACAGGACCTTGACAGTAGACGCCTCTTTTCTAGTCTTGACTCAATTTTCAGTTCCATCATTTGTAGGGCATGTCGCCCATTTCTTTTAGAGACATTTTATATTTCGGTTATTCAGATTGTGGATTGTAATTAATTCAGGATTCAGACTTGTTTTATTATTTCAGTTGTGGGATTGTTGTGAGGCGTATTTCCTCCAGACTCTTTATTACATGTTGATTACACTATTGAGGCTTTATGGTGTATGGTGATGTTATTCTTTTACATTTCATTTATCGCATGTTAATCGGATTTAATTTAAAATTTGACAACTTACTTTTTAAATACTAGGTGGTTAGTAATCATTAAATGTTTTCGACAGTGATACTATTAACTGAACCAACTTGGAATTTTGAATTAATTTAATAAAGGAGTAGCTACCCGGTATTTAATTAGTCGGGGTGTCACATGTGGTATCAGAACATCAGGTTCTAGTGTCCTTTAGGATCTGTATGGCTTATTATGCTTCCAGCGTAACTTTCTTTGATATAGAGCCCTATGCTTAGGATTGTTGATATCTTCGGTGAGATTTCGTTCTCCTGCTTCGATATATATGATAGTGAATCTTATTTTCAATCAGGTGCGTTCGTGTGCCAAACGATGTAGTACGTCAGGTGAAGACAGTTGGACGAATAGCAGGAGGCAAGGATCAGTTAAGATTAATAAATTAATTAAGGGAAGACTGTAGTCGAGGTCACCCATATCAGGGTACGAAAGTCCTGGACGGTCCAGACGGCCAAGGAGCGACTTGTGACTTCCAAGCACAATAATAGTTGAAGGTAGGGTCAATTGAGACTCACCCAACAAGGTTGGATTGAGAGAGAAAGAGTTGGGTGGGACATCGAGAAAACCAGCGGTGGAAATACTTGAAAGGCGGAGATGGCGTGTGCTAGCCAAACAAACATAATACGCCCGAAGACTTGGAATTGTGTCGGAGTATGGCCAATCGAGAGTGAAAATTTAAGGAAATTTTTTCTTATCTCGTGAGAGCAGAGTTTCAATGGGGAGAAACAATCACCACACTTATAAGTGGAATGTGACATCGAGAGAAGGCGTACACGAATGGTTTGACCATAAGTTCCTTGATCAGATGTTTAGGATGAAAATCGAATGTCGTTCTAAACTCACACGAGAGGTCCGGACAGAGGTCACTTTGTGAGAGAAATAAAATTATTTAGTGAACCCTACACCGGGTGAAGTAGGTGAAACGGAGAAGGGGATATTAAAGGGAGAATTTACATAGAAGAATTGCTAGTCCTTCTGGCAGAATTCTGCTTAGACGGTTAAAGCAAATGGTATTGTCGCATAGTGTTAATATGGAGGTAAACATCCCCGGGTGGGGAGATACAATAATCGAAGGCTTTATATAAAGGAAGACTGGGAAAAACAGTGTTGGTGAAGCACCACAATGGGAAGACCCAACGAAGAACCCGTTAAAATAATTCGATAGCGGAATTACTACTGAGCGATGGTAATTTCACTAAGAGAGGTGGAAAACTAGTAGTGTGTTCCTTAGGTACATCAAGCTAAGGGAACAATGGAGATAGTCTTCAGAGCTGAGACTACCAACGTCCGTGGAAAGGACCACTTTAACATGGTCAGGATGACCGGAAATAAGTGGAGTATGTGTAGAGGTACTTTGTGGGAGTGAAAACCCGTACATTATAAATGTTTCCCGTTGCGAGTGTAGGGATAAAGGTATTATGCCTGGCAAGGGCGACAGTTATTGAAATATCCGGTTTGGGACAGACATGTGTGGTAAGTCCAGGAACCATTTGAGAAGCCGGGACGATTATTAGGATAGAAGTATGAGTTATATCCTCAGATGAGGATGCATGTTATTTGTGGCATGAATGAGTTACTACATTTGTTACAATTGTATTTTCACTTGAGAGTCGAGTTTAGTGAGTATATCAGTAAGTTTATTATATATAAGAACATTTTCCCTGATAGTGTGGGGGTTACTTTTATTGTCATCCGCGGAGGATGAATGGGTATATTGATAGCGGTTTATACTTTATTGAAATTACTCGTTTTAGTGCTGTATTATACGAGTATGATATGATATTATTTATGGTTTTATATATATGATTATACCGATAGTGTGCTGGTATTACAAGTTTATCGAAGTTACTACCTTGGGGTAGAATGTTTTGGTTCTGGAGAGGCCCCATTTGTGAGAGGGCCGGGCTCAAAATTGTACTATTGTATATATGTATATATATATATATAAATATTGGTGTGATTTCAAAGGCATAATGATCTCGGATACTTAATCCTAGTATGCACGGAGATTTAAATGATATGATTAGTCTGTAATTTATTTACTAGTTAGAAAAACAGTTTAGCTGGTTATTGTAATTAACGCTCAGGATGTCGTAATAAGTATCGTGCATTATTTTATCGCCTGTTAGAGATTTGGAAGTTTATACTCATAGTTATGTGTTTGGGGACGGGAATTTGAGGGTCTCAAATATCTCGCATGTGGTATATGAAATGTGATTTCCATCACTGTAAAGAGAAAAGTGTCTTTCAGAAGGAGTTCTTTGTTTATGTATAATTGTGAACTGGGATGAAACTTTGTTGTTAAAAGACGAGAGTGTAGGGGTACATATTATGGACAGGGCTTAACGGATTCCGATGACCAACAATGTTAGGTAGTAGTGTATCGGGGGGGTTCCTTGTTTGGATTTAGCTTTGTGAGACACCCCACGCATGAAACTTAGCGTAAGGTTGGTAATAAGGAAATGTATGGCCCTTCGTTCATGATTTGGATACCTCTATCGTTATGGGAGTACGTAGTTATAACGGGAAGTTACAAGGAGTAAATTATGATGTACGGTCATTAGATCCAGTTGTTAGTAGATTACGATATAAGTACTAATATTGTTGGTTTTGTCACGGCGTGTTGAAGGACGCATTGACGATAAGGAGGATTTAGGATTTCTAATTCAGAAGCGATTGAGAACGCCCAAGTGGTATAGCACCGTTGTATTTACAGTGACAATAAAGAGTTTGGGATTTGTAAGAAGCGTATATAATGTTTAAAAATCGTATGGTTGGGTTATAAGGGGCGTAGACATCTTGATTTGCTAAAGTGTAAATCAAAGGAAGAGGGAACAGGGACGGGTGAGATTATTACTTATGAGATTAAACATCATAAGAAAAGGTGTAAGTGAATATCATGTGTAGTCAGTGTAGCACGTTCAAACCTGGAGAAAAGGCAGTAGAAATCCATTTAATAAAGGGATATCTCTTGAGAAGGCGAATAAATTATTATGAGAAATTTGGAGTAGAGTTCCGATCAATTGAATGTTGAGGGTGACTCAAGAGTAAATAGAATGAGGATGCCAATCAGGTATATAGTCCAGATATGCACAAAGTGGTGAAAAGTGTAAAGGTCCAAACTTTTGGTATTCGTCGGGAGAATAAGATCATTAAGTATCATTTAACGATGAAAATTTTATGTGAATATCGACATTGAAAGAGGTATAGTAAGTAGTAGAACAGTTGGGGTTAGATGATCAACCAAATAATTTTGTATCAAGACGATGATTCCAAGAATGGGAGGGTCAAGTTGGAGAATTTTCTTGAGAGGTAACCAACTTATTGATAAGTAATGAGTTCCTTCGATTATGTGGGACATGTTTTCCAGAAGGAGAGAAATTGTTATATACTTGGGGTGATTTACACTATTAGATAGTGAACAAGCCGGTACATGGTTTGATATAGTACTATTCAGAACTAAGAGGAGATCCCCAAAATCCACCTTTAACGTGGGGTAACAAGAAGTAGTGGAAATACATTTCACTTAGACTAGGTTGTATCACCTATGGCCCGAGGTGTAGGCGCAAGGTGATTGACGATTGGTGGGCTGTATAAAAGAATGTTGAATTCATTTCGATATTTTTATTTCCAAATCGAGAAACTAGTAAGCAAGGTACATTGTGGTAATGGAAAGAAAATATTATCTAATAATAGAGTTGGGTGAAACCACCCGTATCTATTTTATTGTGGACAAGGTGCCAAAAATTATTTTGTGAAACACCACCCGAATGTATTTTTACCTTGTGTAATTCACAATGCATGGAACAGAGATTCAAGGAATGGACAAGAAATAGTCAACTGTGTTATAAATTTCTTCCAAGTTGGAGTTTGGTGTGTTGCTAAATGCGGAAAGTAATGCGTAGAGAGGCACGGGCTAACAATAATATTGAAATGATACGGCTAACGATGTATAGGCCATTTTTCTTCGATTGTTGTTTAATAAGAGCGCAACGTGAGGTACATTTATTGAAGTGTATTCAGATAAGGTATCAAATCTGTTAAACAAGCTTGTTGTGAACAAGGGCTTTAGTGATTGGGATTTTCTTTATATTTTGTTTGGAACACTGGAGGGTACCGAATTTTTCCAGGTATGCCTTATTTTTCTGAATTTCGGGATGAAATTCTGTTATTAGGGGGGAAGTATGTATTACCCCGTACTCTTATTGACATTTATTTACGGGATTAATTAAATTAAATGTGAATTAATTGAGAATTAATCCGGATAAAATACTAACGAGATGTGAATTGGTATTTGATCATAATGAGCATATATGGTAGTATATGAATATTGAAAATATTAAAATTGTCGCGAGACTGAAATACGACAATTTGGGAAATTTTGTTGGGACACGCGTGACAGTCGCGTCAGGAATGTAATTATTTTAATTAAAAAGTAAATTTTATTTTTATCAACCGTATGGTCATTTTGAGTGCGCCAACGAGTCCGGAAGGGTCAAAATAGTCAAAAAACACTAGCCAGGGGTTTAGTTTGGGTCCCGGGGCATTTTTAGGCCATACCGGCAACCCAAAAGGGTAGTTTGGTAATTTTGGAATTTTGGGAATTAAAATCCACGAAAATTAGAAGTTAAAATCTGATTTAGTCTTTACCCACTAAACCCACTAACAACACTAAATGACTTAATGGGCAACGGGAGTTTCATAAGAAGTTAGGAGAGGTTCCCAAAAGAGAAAACCTTAACCTTCATCTTCAACCTTCAACCTTGGGAGAAAAAGGAGAGAGAGCAACCTTCATCAATTCAACACCAAATTCAGAGAATAATCCAAGGCAAGTGGTTTAATTACGTTAATTTCAAGCGAATGTTTCTTCCATGATTAGAAAATTATATAATCGCATTGTATTGGAAGATTTATAAAAACCCATGAGATTGGAGTTATAAATTCAGATTTTGATATAGGTTTGCATGTAGAATTGTTATTGGGTGATTGAACTAAAAAAATTACTACTCTTTATGTTACAAAAACGGATTTATTAATGGAAATTTATGATTTTATATTCTAGGGTTCTTACTCATAAGATTTGGGGAAAAACTTTGGGAGATTTGATAATTAGGTGTTGTATAGGAAGATTTATCCCATGAATGTGTTAATATACGACCTAAGTATGTTTAAGAATGATTAGAAACCTTGAACTACTGTTGGAATGATGTTTAAATGAGATTAGAGGTGAAAAAAATTGGGAAAAACGAGATAGAAGAATTCTGGGCTCGAAACTGTCACCTCGTTAGAAGGCCTGCCCAGGTCGTTCGAACGAGCTCGTTCGAACGAGATTCTAACGAGTTGATAGTTTGATTTCTAACGAGTTGGATGTTCGTTTGATGCCTTTCGTTCGAACGAGACCTCGTTAGATGCCCACTTCGTTCGAACGAACTCTCGTTCGAACAGCCTCGTTCGAACGAGACTTCTAACGAGTTGACAGTTTGGCCTTTTTGGCCTGATTTGATTTCTAGTGTCCCGTAACCTTGTTTAATTGATGAGATAACATTCCCTTGATGACTAATTGATATAGTTGAGATATTTGGGATATATTGAGGAGTAAAACATAGAAGTGTGATTTGAACCAAATGAAAATTGTGGATTAGGACGTGAGTGACTAATTACGATGTGAGAATAATTGATGATTCAAATGTTAGTATTAACCGGGGATATGTGAATTTCGTAACATTATAAGTTGGTATAAGAATGAGAAGTATATCACTAATATATTATGGTAATTACTAAGATGTGTGCATGCTTAGTACATGTATATGATTTTATGTGTATGACATACCTACCATACTTGCTATCATGGGAGGTTTGCGTTCGCTTAGGGCCATCTAATATTTATGTGCCTACGGGGGAATTTAGATTGGTACCTCGAGGACATAGGTCAGAGAAGGACTTATTGGGAAGTTAATAAGATTGCTGATCGTGGGAGCGTAGGTATGTGCGTGACCCATGTGATGTGACTGTGTTCGCCTCCATTGATTGTGATTGTTGATATCTGAGAACAATTCCTGAGAGATTCGGAATGCGTGATCCTTATGTACATGAGGTACCGGGATGGATAGCAGAGTATGTTTGCACCGCAGCTTAGTCTCGGGTGCTTGTATTGTATATTTATGATGTGAATGATATACGGTTAAATGAACAGACTTGTCATGTTTAATTATGAGAATTATTTATAGTAACTCCTTGAGAAGATAAATAAGGGGATAACCTCTAGTAAATGGTAATGCTAATAATTGAAAATCCGAGTTTAAGTAAATCTATCTATTTAAGTGATAACATTGGGAATTCATATTGTGAATCGAGTAGAAAGGTTAGAACTTATGTCGGTTTAGTTAGATATGAGAATCACTTGAATGGGTACGGTATGTTAGGAGTGCACAATTAGTCGAGAGGTGAGTATTTCATGTGAAAGCACGTCCTAACATGTATTTTGCATTCATTGTTTTAATGTTATTAAAGCACTTGCTGTTTTTAAAATACTCTCCACTTTCGGGCTCTGACCCGTTTGCTTTCAAATCTCTTTTTGTAAAAACCTTTTTAGGTGCCCAGCCACAAGGACACCATGCATAGGAATTCTATTCAGGTGACGAGCTGTAGCTGTTGTGGAAGTTACAGGACCTTGACAGTAGACGCCTCTTTTCTAGTCTTGACTCAATTTTCAGTTCCATCATTTGTAGAGCATGTCGCCCATTTCTTTTAGAGACATTTTATATTTCGGTTATTCAGATTGTGGATTGTAATTAATTCAAGATTCAGAATTGTTTTATTATTTCAGTTGTGGGATTGTTGTGAGGAGTATTTCCTCCAGACTCTTTATTACCTGTTGATTACACTATTGAGACTTTATGGTGTATGGTGATGTTATTCTTTTACATTTCATTTATCGCATGTTAATCATATTTAATTTAAAATTTGACAACTTACTTTTTAAATACTAGGTGGTTGGTAATCATTAAATGTTTTCGACAGTAATGCTATTAACTGAACCAACTTGTCATTTTGAATTAATTTAATAAAGGAGTAGCTACCCGGTATTTAATTAGTCGAGGTGTCACAAAAAAATGTATACAATCCGAAGATGGATGAAAGTGCTCCTATTGTAAAACATCTTAAGAAATTTAGTATGATTATTAATCAATTCTCATCTGTTAAAATCAATTTTTCTAATGAAGTTGGTGCCCCAATTTGTTTTCCTCCATTCTCATTAGTTGGAAGGCTATACCATCAGTATTTACTAATTCTATAGGTGATAAAAAAAAAATTCAATTATGTCGGGGATTAAATCCTTACCTAGGGAGTTTGCATTCAAGATTCGAGTGAGATATTGTTATCTAATTATTTCCTAAATCTTGATAAGAGGGGTAGAAGATACGACAAAAATTCAAATTGAATGAAAGATCTATCGTTAAGGAATGAGAGTGGAGAACATAGATTTGAGAAAAATCGAATGGTTACTGAATTTGTGGCAAGCATAAACAAATGAAGAAGGACTACAAATAACTAAAGAATGAAAATAATGATAATGTGAATATTTCCATTATAGAATTACATGATGATTTTCTTTTATCAATTTATTGTAAGTTCTAGACTTAGGGGCACTATGCTATATACCGAGAATTGTAATAGAAGGTGGGTCATGTTCCAAATCCATGACCACATGGGTAACAGTCCAAAACCATCACCATACTAAATATACTATGACCTAGACCATGACCCCTTATATTATTGACCTGGATAGAAATTGGTCACAATTCTCTACCTTGACCCAATCGTAACCCAGATAGTGGGAATTTTAGCACCAATTTATATACACTGAGGGTCACAATTCAGGACCATAATAAAGTTAAGTGAAGCATGGTCACGGTTATGAACCGAGACCCTTAAACGTGATAGATTTTTAATTTGAAATGGTCACTACTTTATGGTTATGATTTGGGACAATGACCAGGTGTTGGTAACAAAAATGAGTTATGGTTGGGAACCGTGACCATCGTGCTGAACTGTGATAAATTTTATTGGTTACACTGGGGGTCACGATCTTGATCCGTGACCATATACCTGATATAAATAAAACCCCTTAGGAATTTTACCGTCAATTTCAACTCTCTCTCTCTCTCATATGAATCTCCCTCTCTCTCTCTCTTTACCACTAGGGACCTCTATCCACCAGAGTTATCTCCCTCACTTGTGGTAAATCTCCCTCTCTCTCTCTGTACACACACACACACACACACACACACATATATATATATATATATATATATATAAAGAGAGAGAGAGACAGAGAGAGTATGTGTGTTTGCATCAGAAAAAATAAGGTTTACAAAAATTGTGTATAATATGAAATTTGGTTTAAATCTGAAATTGGGTGTAAATCTAAAATTGAGGTTTTATTCTTAAAATCAAGTATGGCATCTATTTATAAATAAAGGTGTGCTAGGTTCATTTTGAAATGAGAATTATGTTTGTGAGAATGCCTTATGTTTATTCAAAATATATTGTATGAATGTCGGTCAATTAAACTAAGTAGAGATTACGGTGACTTGGGTTTAGCCTGGTGATAAAAAATCAAAATCCTAGTTCTAGTTCAACTGAATAGTTCACAACTTATATAGGGAGTTGGCATCATATCGAGAAAGTTAAAAATATGATCTTATTAGCTCATCTTTACTAGGGTAACTTTTTTCTAGGTTCGTGAACTTGTTTGATAGTTCAAAGAGGACCGTGTAACACCTCGCTTACTAAAATAATGGGTGATCAACCCTCTACTAAAATAAAACCATGAGTCTCAAATGGTTCATTTTAGCATCACTATCAAAATTTTAATTTATTACTAACCACCTATTTTTTAAGCAAGTCATGTGTCAAGTTTAAAATTTAATTAAATTAACATTAATAAAACCATTCACTATCAACTATGCCAGATAACTAATTAACTCTACAATCACATAATCATATTTGAATACTAGAATATAATAAATACACTGTATGAATAAACCATCGGTTTACAATCCAATACAATAATCTAGTACAACTTAACTAAATAAAATTAAAATAAAAATTATTCTCTGGATAATAACTGACTGAATCCTATCTAAAATCTCAAAGACTGAAAAAGGTGGAAGTTGGATCCCCGGAGTTTTGATAATTATCACAAATTAAAATATATATAATTTCCTTTTAAATAGATGCGGAAGCGTTGAGATGGTTTTAACAAAATAAATAAGGCCGGGTCTTAATATCTTCAAAACGAATTAAAATTCAAGTCCTAGAATTTGCCTAAGTCATGATTAACAATTATAAACAAAGTTAGGCGAAACCAATTTTAGCAAGTGACTTGAATAAACCAAATTTACCCAATATTTAATTTAAGTCCCAAATAAAATGTGTGTGATAATTAAACCCGAATTTTATCTTGAATTAAACCTAAAGTATGCGTTCTAAATGATGTGCAAGATAAAATAAACAATGTCACACTACACCGCGATATACGAGGAAAAAACCCACTAACGGGAAAAAACCTCGGGACGGTCCTAGCCTCAAAATCCACTAAAAACGGTATTACAAAATACAAGACAAAAGACTTACTTCCTAAACTCGAACCCTCTCAAGCCGTGATGCTCCCTTCTTGTATCAACCTCCAATTAGCAGATAACCAACGGAGCTCCACCGTGGTCTCGGAATACACCGATAGGACTTTAAACGGTCACCGTCACCCGAACATGGAGCCTTTCTCCAAACGGGTAGAATCTCAACAAAGGTCTTCTTTGTGATGGGGTGTAGAAGCAAAACCCGAAACGTCTCTTGAGTTCGGTAGAGAAAACCGGTGCCCAATAACTCCAAGTAAAGATATGTATATGTAGAACTTGGATAAACAACAATGGGTGTAAACTAGAGTGTGTATGAATTTTCCATTAAAATTAACACTCAAAACTTGAACATTTTCCCTAAATAAATTTGCTCTCAAACTCTCTCTAAGAGATGGATATGGATTGGAAACGTTGTCTTGGAAAATGTGTTTCTCGCACATAATAATGCATGAAAAAGTTGGTTGAAAACCAAGTGGAGAAGTGGGGAAAAAACTGCCAAAAACTGCTCAAAACCGTTCCCGCCTGACGTCTCGTTCGAACGAACTTGACTCTCGTTCGAACGAGACTTCTAACGAGCGACCAGCCTGGGCTCGTTAGAATCTCGTTAGATACCTCGTTAGAACGAAAGCTCGTTCGAACGACATATCGAACGACATATCGAACGACTGACCAGTTTGGGTCGTTGGCAAAACTCGTTCGAATGAACCTGGTTCGAACGACAAAACTCGTTCGAACGAAATCTGGTTCGAACGAAAAAACTCGTTCGAACGACATTTCTAACGAACGTCCAGAAAGTTTGTAAAATTCAATTTTGGCCCAGAAACTTTTATAAACTTTTATATACTTATTTTTAAGTTTCTAATTGATTCTTTCTGAAAAATAAAATGCAGTTTTAATTCACCTAACACCCAATACAAATTGTTCCAAGCTCCTATATACATATAAATACATTCATACCTTGGGAGCATGGAACCTAAGTTGATGACGTACAAACGAGGCACATAAACTGCGGCATGTTGATGATGCTTTATACTCTTTGCCGCTACGTCTTCAACAAACACTTCATAGGTCTTGAATATTACAATTAAATAAAATCCTATGAAAAAATGTTTTTGTCCGGAATTGAGCCAAAACTATATATGGACTCAATTGGAAATTTGTGTCCTTACAAATCTCCCCCTTTGGCTATTCCGGGACAAAAACCAAACAAAAATCCTAAAGGGCCGTCAAGCTCTACTAGACTCAAAACATAACCCGCCCAATCTTGACTCAACCCAAGGATTAAACTCTTTGCCATAGAAAGATGCCGCTTTAGAATAATAATTCCTGCACACTTAAGCAAACTCATCAAATGTATAGGGAATATCAAAAGATTAAATGCAATTAATTAATTACTCCCCCTAAATTAATTCTCCCTTGAAACACATGACCTACTTAGAAAGACGTCTCCCCCTAAGATAAATCTCCCCCAAACGAAGATACGATAATAATAGGATTAGATACCATTTCTCCCCCTATCATCATTCTCCCCCTTTTTGTTCGGGAATAGGCAAAGGATAAAGAACTAATAAACCTCATGTGAAAGCTTAAAGTGTTAAGACATGAAAGCATATGGGCAATTAAAAGCAAGGCAAAGACATACAAATATCATATATATATATACTAGAAATATATAAATGAATCACTTACATATATATATAGATATAAACACACACATGACACAAAATACAATAAGTTTGCACACTCGTATGGCAAATATGTGTCATATGGAAACGGAAGTGTAGGGGTGTGAACTAGCAACAATTAAATTTAGACCCAAACACTTAAGAAACGTTCACGGAGTTCTCATTTGATTGCAAACTTCATCACAGTTAAATATAACCTCATGTGACAATATAAAGATTGAACTCAATGAACAAACATACACAATGCATACAAGCCTAGCATGATGATGATTCTACAAACCAAATAGAGTCATGACATTAAAGACAACTAGGATAAACGGACATTGTGCAAACCGTTGATATACCATCCAATTCTCCCTCAATGAACATATATATTCTTTTGTTTTTGAATGAATATATCAAACAAACATAGGCCTTGGCAATTGCTTTTTGTTTAATGCCAAATATTCTGTTTTTAGGCCTTTGGATCACGTATTTCTTTTAGATCCAAGCAACGGTGGCTTAATATCGCAAAGGACTTAATTCATCCTTTCGGAGCCCTTCCCCGTGCATATATGAATTTATCATGTTTACATTTTTCACACAAATCTCACATGCAACGGATTTTGACATGCACTAGTCCTCCTAGGTCATAGATATGTAGATGACTAGATTGATAGGAGAACACCTCAAAAAGCTCAAATATAACATGTGACATTAAGATTTCAAAAGAGCTCGTGCATGTGTGAATAGAGGCATATAGAAATAGAATCCATTTAAACAATACAAAATCCAACTACTCCATATAAAACATGGTAAAGAACATTTTAAGGATTGAAAATCTAAACCAAAAGTTCTAGCCACATGGAAGCGTAAACGATAGGATTCAAACACAAATATATGCCACATAAAGTGTGTCAAACAAAAATACACACAAAACAAAATCTTTTTGAGTTTTTAACATTTTTAATCAAAAATAGATATTTACTCAAAAGGACAAACAAAAATCATTTGTATTTTTCTTTAAGCTTAAATGAAATAAATAAAACACAAATGATAAACAAAAATCTTTTTATATTATGCAGTCGATTCAAACACAAGATATAATACAAAAAGATAAACAAGTCATAATTTCTAGCATGTGATATGAAATAAGGCAATGACTAGAAAATGACTAAACAAGCATACATTTAGCATATGAATATAGCATGAAGTACAAACGCTAAAGTATGCAAACAACACTAACACATTCATCCATTAGATTTAGCAAGGGAGGAGGCATGTGTAAGTAAATGAGAATCAAAATCCCTATTTTGTAAGGCAACCAAGTCGGATTTCCTAACCCAAATTAATGAAGAATTACTATCTTGGGGTGTAGGAACGTTAGCTATCGTGGTTACTTTACTATGGGATTTTCTAGGAATTCGTTTAAGATCTAAACAAAATTTCCTAAGATGACCTTGTCGACCACAATGTGTACAAGTAAGAGCATGTCGAAAAGATTTATCTAAGGAGTGATCATTAAATGCATTCCTAGAAGATTCTCCTAAAACATTGGTTTTGACTTTAGGGTTAAAATCATTACAAGAATTGAAGCCTAAACCAAAAGTGTCATTTTTAATTTGGACCGTTCCTAACATTTTATCAAGTTTTTCCGAACAACATTCCAAATCAAATTTGACATTACTAGAATCTTTTAATTTATTTTCCAATTCAACAATATTAGATTCTAGTAAAGAATTACGCTCTTCAAAAGCAAGAAGCTCCTTTTTCAAGGATTCCATTAAACCCCTAAGGCTATCTCTCTCGCCTTCTACATATTCAAACTTCTCTTGAAGAGTCCTCACATGTGTCCTAAGGTCTTCTATTAAGGCACTTTCATCAATGACCTTGACACTCTCTCTTAAACTCGCTTCTAACTTCAAATTAGCTCTTTTCAATTTAATAGATTCTTTATATAATTCATAAAAAGCATTTTGAAGTTCACTCATATCAACCTCTTCTTCATTTTCACTCTCTTCTTCTTCTTCACTCTCACTATCATCAAAAATAAGAGAATCGTGTACAATGACCTTGGAAGTGGCATGTGCTATAATTTCATCATCCGATGAGTTCTCATTATCACTCACAAGTGCCATAAAAGCCACAAAATTTTTCTTAGTGGGGGATTCGGGCTTCTCTTCCTTATCACTATCACTAAGGGTCGCATTATATGAAATGGGTCGTTTACCCTCTTTCCTTAGTTTAGTGGGGCACTCAAAAGCCCTATGGCCATAACCTTCACAACCAAAACATTTATTAGACTCGTCCCTATCAATATTTTCATTACTAGGTTTAGGGATCTTATCGGCTTTAGAAATCTTCTCGTTTTTATCATGTTTAGAAGATTCAAATTTCTTAAAATCATTTTTAACTTTATCTTTGTTAAATTTAAGAAATTTTCTAAATTTACGAGCAAACAAAGCCATATCTTCCGAATCACTATCGCTCTCTACTACTTGTTTAACCTCTTTGCGGGCTTTTAAAGCAACGCCCTTTTCAATTTTCTTTTCATTTTTAGAGGGAAACATATCCAGTTCATAGGTTTGTAAATCACCTACAAGCTCTTCTAATTTCGTAGAGGCTAAAGTGGGTAAAGAATTTAAAACGGTCACCTTTTGAATAAATCTATCGGGTAGGGACCTTAAAATTTTCTTTACAACACGGTCGTCAGGTATTTTCTCTCCCAAGTTAAAGGATGAATTGACAATATCAGAAAGTCTAGCATAAAATTTATCAAAAGTTTCTTTTTCATCCATTTTGATAGTTTCAAATTGAGTGGTGAGGTTTTGGAGTTTAGAAGCTTTAACGACACTAGTTCCTTCATGAGTTAATTGTAAAATATCCCAAGCTTCTTTAGCGGTTTCACAAGTCATAATACGTCGGAATTCATCCGGTGCGACAGCGCTAAATAAGGCATTTAAACCACGGGAATTAAAATTTGCTAGCTTAAACTCATTTTCAGTCCATCTATCAACGGGTTTGGGAACATGTACATTTTCAATTAAATGTGTTGGTGGAGTCCAACCGTTAACAACAGACATCCAAACACGTTCATCGATAGATTTAAGTGCCGATTTCATTCGCGCTTTCCAATACGCGTAGTTAGAACCATCAAAAATAGGAAATTTTGAAAATGGGGAAAAATCCATATTTAGCCAAAAATTAAAGGATCTTAACGAAATAATTTATCGTTTTTGGCTCTGATACCAATTTGAAAAAGGTGGAAGTTGGATCCCCGGAGTTTTGATAATTATCACAAATTAAAATATATATAATTTCCTTTTAAATAGATGCGGAAGCGTTGAGATGGTTTTAACAAAATAAACAAGGCCGGGTCTTAATATCTTCAAAACGAATTAAAATTCAAGTCCTAGAATTTGCCTAAGTCATGATTAACAATTATAAACAAAGTTAGGCGAAACCAATTTTAGCAAGTGACTTGAATAAACCAAATTTACCCAATATTTAATTTAAGTCCCAAATAAAATGAGTGTGATAATTAAACCGAATTTTATCTTGAATTAAACCTAAAGCATGCGTTCTAAATGATGTGCAAGATAAAATAAACGATGTCACACTACACCGCGATATACGAGGAAAAACCCACTAACGGGAAAAAACCGCTGGACGGCCCTAGCCTCAAATCCACTAAAAACGGTATTACAAAATACAAGACAAAAGACTTACTTCCTAAACTCGAACCCTCTCAAGCCGTGATGCTCCTTCTTGTATCAACCTCCAATTAGCGGATAACCAACGGAGCTCCACCGTGGTCTCGGAATACACCGATAGGACTTTAAACGGTCACCGTCACCCGAACATGGAGCCTTTCTCCAAACGGGTAGAATCTCAACAAAGGTCTTCTTTGTGATGGGGTGTAGAAGCAAACCCGAAACGTCTCTTGAGTTAGGTAGAGAAAACCGGTGCCCAATAACTCCAAGTAAAGATATGTATATGTAGAACTTGGATAAACAACAATGGGTGTAAACTAGAGTGTGTATGAATTTTCCATTAAAATTAACACTCAAAACTTGAACATTTTCCCTAAATAAATTTCCTCTCAAACTCTCTCTAAGAGATGGATATGGATTAGAAACGTTGTCTTGGAAAATGTGTTTCCCGCACATAATAATGCATGAAAAAGTTGGTTGAAAACCAAGTGGAGAAGTGGGGAAAAAACTGCCAAAAACTGCTCAAAACAGTTCCTGCCTGACGTCTCGTTAGAACGAACTTGACTCTCGTTCGAACGAGACTTCTAACGAGCGACCAGCCTGGGCTCGTTAGAATCTCGTTAGATACCTCGTTAGAACGAAAGCTCGTTCGAAGGACATATCGAACGACATATCGAACGACATATCGAACGACATATCGAACGACTGACCAGTTTGGGTCGTTGGCAAAACTCGTTCGAACGAACCTGGTTCGAACGACAAAACTCGTTCGAACGAAATCTGGTTCGAACGAAAAAACTCGTTCGAACGACATTTCTAACGAACGTCCAGAAAGTTTGTAAAATTCAATTTTGGCCCAGAAACTTTTATATACTTATTTTTAAGTTTCTAATTGATTCTTTCTGAAAAATAAAATGCAGTTTTAATTCACCTAACACCCAATACAAATTGTTCCAAGCTCCTATATACATATAAATACATTCATACCTTGGGAGCATGGAACCTAAGTTGATGACGTAAAAACGAGGCACATAAACTGCGGCATGTTGATGATGCTTTATACTCTTTGCCGCTACGTCTTCAACAAACACTTCATAGGTCTTGAATATTACAATTAAATAAAATCCTATGAAAAAATGTTTTTGTCCGGAATTGAGCCAAAACTATATATGGACTCAATTGGAAATTTGTGTCCTTACAAATCTCCCCCTTTGGCTATTCCGGGACAAAAACCAAACAAAAATCCTAAAGGGCCGTCAAGCTCTACTAGACTCAAAACATAACCCGCCCAATCTTGACTCAACCCAAGGATTAAACTCTTTGCCATAGAAAGATGCCGCTTTAGAATAATAATTCCTGCACACTTAAGCAAACTCATCAAATGCATAGGGAATATCAAAAGATTAAATGCAATTAATTAATTACTCCCCCTAAATTAATTCTCCCTTGAAACACATGACCTACTTAGAAAGACGTCTCCCCCTAAGATAAATCTCCCCCAAACGAAGATACGATAATAATAGGATTAGATACCATTTCTCCCCCTATCATCATTCTCCCCCTTTTTGTTCGGGAATAGGCAAAGGATAAAGAACTAATAAACCTCATGTGAAAGCTTAAAGTGTTAAGACATGAAAGCATATGGGCAATTAAAAGCAAGGCAAAGACATACAAATATCATATATATATATACTAGAAATATATGAATGAATCACTTACATATATATATAGATATAAACACACACATGACACAAAATACAATAAGTTTGCACACTCGTATGGCAAAAATGTGTCATATGGAAACGGAAGTGTAGGGGTGTGAACTAGAAACAATTAAATTTAGACCCAAACACTTAAGAAACGTTCACGGAGTTCTCATTTGATTGCAAACTTCATCACAGTTAAATATAACCTCATGTGACAATATAAAGATTGAACTCAATGAACAAACATACACAATGCATACAAGCCTAGCATGATGATGATTCTACAAACCAAATAGAGTCATGACATTAAAGACAATTAGGATAAACGGACATTGTGCAAACCGTTGATATACCATCCAATTCTCCCTCAATGAACATATATATTCTTTTGTTTTTGAATGAATATATCAAACAAACATAGGCCTTGGCAATTGCTTTTTGTTTAATGCCAAATATTCTGTTTTTAGGCCTTTGGATCACGTATTTCTTTTAGATCCAAGCAACGGTGGCTTAATATCGCAAAGGACTCAATTCATCCTTTTGGAGCCCTTCCCCGTGCATATATGAATTTATCATGTTTACATTTTTCACACAAATCTCACATGCAACGGATTTTGACATGCACCAGTCCTCCTAGGTCATAGATATGTAGATGACTAGATTGATAGGAGAACACCTCAAAAAGCTCAAATATAACATGTGACATTAAGATTTCAAAAGAGCTCGTGCATGTGTGAATAGAGGCATATAGAAATAGAATCCATTTAAACAATACAAAATCCAACTACTCCATATAAAACATGGTAAAGAACATTTTAAGGATTGAAAATCTAAACCAAAAGTTCTAGCCACATGGAAGCGTAAACGATAGGATTCAAACACAAATATATGCCACATAAAGTGTGTCAAACAAAAATACACACAAAACAAAATCTTTTTGAGTTTTTAACATTTTTAATCAAAAATAGATATTTACTCAAAAGGACAAACAAAAATCATTTGTATTTTTCTTTAAGCTTAAATGAAATAAATAAAACACAAATGATAAACAAAAATCTTTTTATATTATGCAGTCGATTCAAACACAAGATATAATACAAAAAGATAAACAAGTCATAATTTCTAGCATGTGATATGAAATAAGGTAATGACTAGAAAATGACTAAACAAGCATACATTTAGCATATGAATATAGCATGAAGTACAAACGCTAAAGTATGCAAACAACACTAACACATTCATCCATTAGATTTAGCAAGGGAGGAGGCATGTGTAAGTAAATGAGAATCAAAATCCCTATTTTGTAAGGCAACCAAGTCGGATTTCCTAACCCAAATTAATGAAGAATTACTATCTTAGGGTGTAGGAACGTTAGCTATCGTGGTTACTTTACTATGGGATTTTCTAGGAATTCGTTTAAGATCTAAACAAAATTTCCTAAGATGACCTTGTCGACCACAATGTGTACAAGTAAGAGCATGTCGAAAAGATTTATCTAAGGAGTGATCATTAAATGCATTCCTAGAAGATTCTCCTAAAACATTGGTTTTGACTTTAGGGTTAAAATCATTACAAGAATTGAAGCCTAAACCAAAAGTGTCATTTTTAATTTGGACCGTTCCTAACATTTTATCAAGTTTTTCCGAACAACATTCCAAATCAAATTTGACATTACTAGAATCTTTTAATTTATTTTCCAATTCAACAATATTAGATTCTAGTAAAGAATTACGCTCTTCAAAAGCAAGAAGCTCCTTTTTCAAGGATTCCATTAAACCCCTAAGGCTATCTCTCTCGCCTTCTACATATTCAAGCTTCTCTTGAAGAGTCCTCACATGTGTCCTAAGGTCTTCTATTAAGGCACTTTTATCAATGACCTTGACACTCTCTCTTAAACTCGCTTCTAACTTCAAATTAGCTCTTTTCAATTTAATAGATTCTTTATATAATTCATGAAAAGCATTTTGAAGTTCACTCATATCAACCTCTTCTTCATTTTCACTCTCTTCTTCTTCTTCACTCTCACTATCATCAAAAATAAGAGAATCGTGTACAATGACCTTGGAAGTGGCATGTGCTATAATTTCATCATCCGATGAGTTCTCATTATCACTCACATGTGCCATAAAAGCCACAAAATTTTTCTTAGTGGGGGATTCGGGCTTCTTTTCCTTATCACTATCACTAAGGGTCGCATTATATGAAATGGGTCGTTTACCCTCTTTCCTTAGTTTAGTGGGGCACTCAAAAGCCCTATGGCCATAACCTTCACAACCAAAACATTTATTAGACTCGTCCCTATCAATATTTTCATTACTAGGTTTAGGGATCTTATCGGCTTTAGAAATCTTCTCGTTTTTATCATGTTTAGAAGATTCAAATTTCTTAAAATCATTTTTAACTTTATCTTTGTTAAATTTAAGAAATTTTCTAAATTTACGAGCAAACAAAGCCATATCTTCCGAGTCACTATCACTATCGCTCTCTACTACTTGTTTAACCTCTTTGCGGGCTTTTAAAGCAACGCCCTTTTCAATTTTCTTTTCATTTTTAGAGGGAAACATATCCAGTTCATAGGTTTGTAAATCACCTACAAGCTCTTCTAATTTCGTAGAGGCTAAAGTGGGTAAAGAATTTAAAACGGTCACCTTTTGAATAAATCTATCGGGTAGGGACCTTAAAATTTTCTTTACAACACGGTCGTCAGGTATTTTCTCTCCCAAGTTAAAGGATGAATTGACAATATCAGAAAGTCTAGCATAAAATTTATCAAAAGTTTCTTTTTCATCCATTTTGATAGTTTCAAATTGAGTGGTGAGGTTTTGGAGTTTAGAAGCTTTAACGACACTAGTTCCTTCATGAGTTAATTGTAAAATATCCCAAGCTTCTTTAGCGGTTTCACAAGTCATAATACGTCGAAATTCATCCGGTGCGACAGCGCTAAATAAGGCATTTAAACCACGGGAATTAAAATTTGCTAGCTTAAACTCATTTTCAGTCCATCTATCAACGGGTTTGGGAACATGTACATTTTCAATTAAATGTGTTGGTGGAGTCCAACCGTTAACAACAGACATCCAAACACGTTCATCGATAGATTTAAGTGCCGATTTCATTCGTGCTTTCCAATACGCGTAGTTAGAACCATCAAAAATAGGAAATTTTGAAAATGGGGAAAAATCCATATTTAGCCAAAAATTAAAAGATCTTAACGAAATAATTTATCGTTTTTGGCTCTGATACCAATTTGAAAAAGGTGGAAGTTGGATCCCCGGAGTTTTGATAATTATCACAAATTAAAATATATATAATTTCCTTTTAAATAGATGCGGAAGCGTTGAGATGGTTTTAACAAAATAAACAAGGCCGGGTCTTAATATCTTCAAAACGAATTAAAATTCAAGTCCTAGAATTTGCCTAAGTCATGATTAACAATTATAAACAAAGTTAGGTGAAACCAATTTTAGCAAGTGACTTGAATAAACCAAATTTACCCAATATTTAATTTAAGTCCCAAATAAAATGAGTGTGATAATTAAACCGAATTTTATCTTGAATTAAACCTAAAGTATGCGTTCTAAATGATGTGCAAGATAAAATAAACGATGTCACACTACACCGCGATATACGAGGAAAAACCCACTAACGGGAAAAAACCTCGGGACGGCCCTAGCCTCAAATCCACTAAAAACGGTATTACAAAATACAAGACAAAAGACTTACTTCCTAAACTCGAACCCTCTCAAGCCGTGATGCTCCTTCTTGTATCAACCTCCAATTAGCGGATAACCAACGGAGCTCCACCGTGGTCTCGGAATACACCGATAGGACTTTAAACGGTCACCGTCACCCGAACATGGAGCCTTTCTCCAAACGGGTAGAATCTCAACAAAGGTCTTCTTTGTGATGGGGTGTAGAAGCAAACCCGAAACGTCTCTTGAGTTCGGTAGAGAAAACCGGTGCCCAATAACTCCAAGTAAAGATATGTATATGTAGAACTTGGATAAACAACAATGGGTGTAAACTAGAGTGTGTATGAATTTTCCATTAAAATTAACACTCAAAACTTGAACATTTTCCCTAAATAAATTTGCTCTCAAACTCTCTCTAAGAGATGGATATGGATTGGAAACGTTGTCTTGGAAAATGTGTTTCCCGCACATAATAATGCATGAAAAAGTTGGTTGAAAACCAAGTGGAGAAGTGGGGAAAAAACTGCCAAAAACTGCTCAAAACCGTTCCCGCCTGACGTCTCGTTCGAACGAACTTGACTCTCGTTCGAACGAGACTTCTAACGAGCGACCAGCCTGGGCTCGTTAGAATCTCGTTAGATACCTCGTTAGAACGAAAGCTCGTTCGAACGACATATCGAACGACTGACCAGTTTGGGTCGTTGGCAAAACTCGTTCGAACGAACCTGGTTCGAACGACAAAACTCGTTCGAACGAAATCTGGTTCGAACGAAAAAACTCGTTCGAACGACATTTCTAACGAACGCCCAGAAAGTTTGTAAAATTCAATTTTGGCCCAGAAACTTTTATAAACTTTTATATACTTATTTATAAGTTTCTAATTGATTCTTTCTGAAAAATAAAATGCAGTTTTAATTCACCTAACACCCAATACAAATTGTTCCAAGCTCCTATATACATATAAATACATTCATACCTTGGGAGCATGGAACCTAAGTTGATGACGTACAAACGAGGCACATAAATTGCAACATGTTGATGATGCTTTATACTCTTTGCCGCTACGTCTTCAACAAACACTTCATAGGTCTTGAATATTACAATTAAATAAAATCCTATGAAAAAATGTTTTTGTCCGGAATTGAGCCAAAACTATATATGGACTCAATTGGAAATTTGTGTCCTTACAAAGACAAAAAATGGCTAAATAATCCCGACAACACTCCACAACTACTATAGCTCCGATGACCTAGAAATGATAATCATGCTTGGCGTTCCTGTAGCTGGACACCTAATAGTTTTTAAAAATATTGTGACACAGGTCAAAGCCCAAAACCTTTTGAAAATATTTTGCAAGTAATTAAAATGCATAAATAAATGTATACATTCTTCTATATTTAAATCAATGTCGCACTCACATGAGATAATCCTCACCCTTCAACTACCTTAGTTTTGCTACCCAGCCTAACTAGTCTCAATATACCCTTGAGTCCATATGCTACCATTATCATGCGTATTTTATCAAATTAGTTTTCACATACAATTAATAATTATAATTCCTAATTATAATCTAATAATTTATTTTTCAATAACTTTCTCTAGTTATTACATAATAATCCATAATTATTGCCTTAAACACGTATATATTTTTCTGTACATATATACACGTATTTTCTATAACACAACAAGCATACATATGTCGTGTATAATCGACATTCCTCATAATAATAGCAAGCGGGTATTTAAAATGCTATCATGCACCAGGGTATACACACATTATCTTAGGTTATCGGGTCGGACTCTCACACCAAACCTGCCAAATCATAAACGTGTTGGGGCTGAATGACCTGGCGTTATGACCTGGGGCTGAATTTAGACCTCTGACTCCAACCTCAAAAGGGCACACATGGCGTTATGACCTGGGGTTGAATTTAGCCAGTTGTTTTCCATCAAGGCAGATCAATCCCATCGCGCAACCTCCAATAATAGCACTAGAATGGTATATTCATATAGTTATATCATACACACAGATATATATATATATATATATATATATATATATATATATATATATATATATATATATATATATATATATATATATATATATATATACACTATCTCTATGCCTATATATATTTTCTCAATAATTCTAGCTAACCGTGATTATCACTCGTAGGACTAGCCCAACATTTTTTAATATAATTTCCATTCTCAATTGTTTAATTATTCATTTAACACGTATAACTCTCAATCAGCCCGCATCACTAATTTTCCATCATAAATTTACTAATAAATCCTCAAGTATAATTCACTTTAAATACTCTAAACTTCACCCTAAATAAAAATACCAATTAATCTAAGCCATAACAGTATTTAATGTAACTTTTTCATAAGTCCTAAATTATCCCCGAACATCATAATTTAATCCCGTAATTTAAATTACAAACGTTTTTCGTCAAATAAGACAAACTATACATAGCAGGCAAGTCAAACCTATTCACCCCTAAGAATGCAATAGTTGTTCCAATTTCATTTTTTCAACAAGTTCAACCCCAAATTCATAAATCCAAACATAATATTCTTCAATAAAATTCAATTCCCAACAATTCTAAACATGGATTAGATTTATCTGAACATGCTTCTCTCTACATATGATCATTTCATGGATTTTAGAAGAATTGTCTATATACGTTAAAAGTCTCCCTATATCATAACATTTCATCAATTTCAATCTTCCAAGTTTAGTCCATTCATCAATATGGGATTCAAATTTTAGATTTCACTCATAAATAATCACACATGTATTTTTGTGAAATCATTTGTTAAACATCTCAATTGTATATGAATCCCACCAAAAATCAATTCTCAATTATGAGATGAATTGAAATTGAACACATAAATAAATAGCAAGATAATTACTAGCCTTAAGATTCGTAGTTTTAGAATTTGATTGAAAAGTTCCTTCCTTTCTTCTTCAAATTGATTCTCCCTACAATTTTCCTTTAGCTTTCCTTTAAACTCTTGAGTTTTTCTCCTCTTTTTCCTTCACTTTCTCTCTAACCTTTGGCAAACCTAAGAAAACATTTAGTATTTGTAAAATGATTGTTCAACTCATCCAAACCCTTCATTTTATAATATCAATCCCGAATTTGCATTTTCATGTTCATTTAAAATGACTAAAATGCTACTATATGAGTCTCGACTAGTCAAAAAAGTCTATGAAACTCAATCACTACCCTCGGGTACTTTATTTTAACTATTTTGACCTATTCCATATCAATCGTGCACTCAAAATCATCATACGAGTCATCCATCATCAATTTACCATCTTATTCCCAACACAACCCCACACGCGCGTCCTGAATAAGATATTATCAAGCCATCACTTTTACTCACTTACAACATAATATGAAATAGTGCAATTTGATTTACTTATCACATAAGTAAATATAATAACACATAAATATTAATCCAATTCTTGCCAATTAATATTTATTTAAATTCACTTTATTTTTGTAATTTTAATTAAATTATTGTGACGTGTTATTTAAGTATTCCTAAAAATACGGGGTGATACATACTTCCCCCCTTGAAAAGGAATTTCGTCCCCGAAATTGGTACTAAAAACTTTGGATATTTACTCATACGACATTTGAGCATACCCAAAATCAAGTCATGATAATATTATGTTTCCTCAGCTATACCTCCGCTAGTGGTACCATCGCAAAACCATCGTGAACCTGCTAAAAATGTTCTAATAAAATGAGGCTATACAGTATGGCCCTATCATCTAAATGTTAGGAAAAGACATCACTTACTTAGGTGCCAACTTCCCTTCTTGTCCAAATCACATAGCTCCCTTCATGCAACAATTTATGAGCACTCATGTCATACTTAAACTCTTCAGTTCGTGACGACGTACCTCTTACGAAATTCCTGAACTGAAAAAATAACTTTCATTAACTCGATCCATGATGATGGACTCTAGATCATGTCTGGTCCGTAAAACTTGTTGTTTCCCCGTTTTTAATCAACTAAAGGGAGAACAACAAAATTTTCCGCACAAAGCCTTAAAATCTGCCTTGCCATAGAAATTCCTCCACTTAATTACCTTACAACCCAGAATATGCATCTCTCGCATTCTCAAACATTTTAGTCACCTCTCCTGTTTATCCCTCGATATACAGTAATATGTCTTTGTGACACCCCGTCTAATTAAATATCGAGTGATAAGGACTTTATCAAATTAAAACAAATTTCACATATGTCTCATTCTTATCATCACTTTCGAAAACCAAATTAAATACTAACCACCTAAGTTAATTAAACTGGTGCCAAATTTTATCTTTCAAATAAACAGGATAAGTGAATAGTTTGAGAGCTAAATCAACATTCATAAGATACTAAAATCCAAACCATCATGATATGTAAATGCATCAAAGTCATGCCAAATAAACCATCGGCTAAAACTAAAACTAATAAATAATCACACTAAAGCAACTAAGTAAAACTAATACAAAACTAGAACTGTAATGTAGTCAACTGACAACCTGTACACTCATGAGATACAAGAATGAGATCATATGCTAGATCTGAATGAAAGAGTCGGCTACTTAATAATCCTGTCAGCATCCACAGTGCTACAGATCCAAATCCCTAAAATGAAATCAAGTATGGCTCCCTTGTGGCTGGACACCTAAAAGGTTTTAAAAACATTGTAATAGTAAGAGTTAGTACTCAAAACATTTTGAAAACATTTAACAAGTAATTTATCGCAATTAAATTCGGTTATTGATTACACATGTTAGGTTCACACACACTCCCTAGAGTTTCCTCACCTCTCATCAAATGTGCATGCCAAACGTTATATTCTTAGCCCACCTAGCTACTACCCCCAAGCTATCTCGACTAAAGTATATAACCGATCTTATCCATAGTATTCTTTCCCGTACTGCCCATACCGCACGATTCATTATCAACATTTCTCGCATGTTCTTCATTTCATTATGTAACATTAACATATGTTAAATCTAATCTTCATAATCAAGTCTCTCTACTTAATTCATATAGAATTTCGTATCTATCATCATTCAACTTCCATAATTAAGTTTCACTACTTAATTTACAATAGATATTCCCAATATATTTTTAATCTTGTAATTAAGTTTCTCTCTACTTAATTTAGCATTTTAGATGTATATCCATATATATATCATATACAAGTCTACTCCCGCACATAAGTAGAATATCAGGAAGTATATATTTCATGCACAATACATATTGTATGATTATTGGTCCGGATAATCATCGACCCTAATCATCTTATCATTCAAATTGGTCCGAATATCCCTCGAGCCCAAAGTAAATGTTATTCATATGTACATTGGTCCGGATAATCATCGAGCCCAAAACAGAATTAAGCATACTTTAGGTATTCACATAGTCTAAGTATCAATATAATACATGTTCACACATCCAAATTATTTATCCTTATAAGTAATATTTTTCTCTCTAATATTCAACGTACTTAACATTTATTTACGAATTAAATTCCATTTCCTAACTATTTGAGTGTTCACACAACTCTAAGGGTCCTAGTTACCCCTTTTTATATAAATCCAATAGTTCCCATTTTTAATCTACTGGTATACACGTAGAATTGATGTTTACCCTCTCTTCGTAGCTCAATTCCCAAATTTCAAGATTCATTTATCAATCGGTTATCCTGGCCAGTCCATACTCTAAGCCCTGCTCTCAATGACCTTAATGGATATTTCTATACACCTACTGGTATTTATCAAGTCCCTACATAGGTATAGTATCACTCCTAAGATTCCCTTCCATCATTGGTAATCCCAAAAAATTTAACCAAACAAAGAAACCAAAAACTCCCAGGGTCGATCGATCAATCGATCAGGTGCAGCTTCATCTTCTTCGATTTTACACCCTTTTTTATTAACTTAAACCCTATAATTCTTCACCAAATTCCCATACGATTACTTCTAACTATTTCTACATGAGTTAGGATGATTTCTAATGTTTCAAATACATTAGAACTTCACCGAAATTAATTAAGAATAAGTCAAACCCTAAAAACTCTTTCATAAATCTAGTTTTGTGTTCATCCATTTCATTCAATTCAAAACCCAAATTTAAATTTGTAGTAATAATCAAAACCCTTCTAATTATAATTCTCTATAGATATAAACCCTAACTACATGCAATTGTACCCAAACATGAAATCAATTGGTGCTTTTCATCAAAGATTTTTAAATAAAATCAATCTATTCATAAAATACCTACACATGGGTATTATAACATCAATTTGATTTTCAATAAATACTTGCCTTGATTGATTGATTTGATTTCATGGTTCTTGGTTGATGATTGATTGCTTCTCCTCCAATCTTCCTTTACAATTGCCTTGAGGTGCAAGAAATTCTTCACCACCTTCATAATTCTCTCCTTAGGCTTTGGAAAGTGGCTCTCTCTTTTCTCTAATGGACTCTCTAATCTTTTTGTGTTTTGAGACCTAACTCAAATCTATAACTATCAGATATATGGCTCTAAATTTTGTAGGTCCCCTAAACACTTTTTGAAAAATGATCGAAACGCCCTTAATAGGTGCCGATTTGGTCCAAAATTGACCTGGGACCCAAATTATACTCCCGAGTACACTATTTTTTCCCATCTGGAATCATTCGTGACTTATAAATTCCCATCTGAGTTACTTAATATATATATCTCATTCCTTACCTCAAAAATAGACTACATGCGACTCCCGGTGAGATAAAATAAAATACGCACATATCACTCGCTATGTCGTAACCATACTTATCACTTATTTACTATATTCACTTAGTAAACATTATAATGTAATATTAATCAGTATCTACCTCTAGATTAATATTTAATAAGAACATTTACCATTTAATTGTACTAAATTACATCCCTCGCGTAATTTAAATAAAGTGTATTTTCCCTAATTAATTTCCCAATTTTATTAAACAAAAATACACAGAAATGCGAGGTATTACATACTTCCCCCCTTACAAAGAAATTTTGTCTTCTAAATTAGGACATACCTCCGATAAATAACTTTGGATACTGCTCTCGCATGTCATCATCTCGCTCCCATGTCGACTCCTCAACATTGTGGTATCCCCACTGAACCCGCACCAATGGCACCACCTTGGACCGTAGTTTACTCTCACCACGATCAAGAATAGACACGGGCCTCTCCTCATATGAGACGTATGGTTGTAAGTCAATCTCCTCAAGTGGAACATGCTAGAAAGCTCTCTTGCTCGTCTTGTACTTCTTCAGTGAAGACACATGGAACACATCGTGTATCCGCTAAAGATGCTCTGAAAGTCCTAGTCTGTATGCTATCGGTCCCGCTATCGGTCCCACTATCTCTATAATAGAAAATGATCCCAAATATCTAGGTGTTAACTTCCCTCTTTTATCGAATCTCATAATCCCCTTCATAGGAGATACTCGAACCAACACCTCGTCCCCAACCTCTAGCTCCATATGTCTCCTATCGACGCCAGCATAACTCTTTTACCTATCCTGAGTTATCCGAATACGTCCTCAAATCAATTCAATCTTAGAAGTAGTCTCCAGAATCATATTAGGTCCTAATAAATTATTGCCCCCCACCTCTAACCAGCGTGCGGGCGAACGACAAGGTCTCCCATACAGCACCTCAAACGGTGCCATCCTGAGAGTAAATTGGTAAGACTTGTTATACGCAAACTCTACCAATGGAAGGTATCGCTCCCAACCTCCCCCAAAATCTGGGATACACATCCTCAGCATGTCCTCCAGCATTTGATTCACCCTCTCTTTCTGTCCGTCAGTCTAGGGGTGATATGACATACTCAATCTCAAGTCAGTACCCATAGCCTCCTGAAACCTCTGCCAGAAATGGGACACAAATATCTTGTCTCTGTCAGACATGATATTGATCAATACCCCGTGCAGATTAATAATTTCGACAATGAATAGCTGCACATACTGCATCGTCTCAAAGTCTACCTTGGTCAATCGATCCACTATCACCCAAATGGAATCGTGACCCCTCTGCGATGTCGGTAGTCCCGTAATGAAATCTATAGATATGATTTCCCATTTCCACACAGGAATCGCCAACGGCTGTAGCATACCTGAAGGTCTCTGATGGTCAACTTTCATAAGCTGACAAGTGACATACTTTGAGACAAACTCTGTTATGTCTCTCTTCATAACAGCCCACCAGTACTATCTCCTCATATCCTGGTAATCTTGTCCCCACCAAGATGTATCGCAAATTTGGAACCGTGAGATTCAGTCATAATTTCATGTCTCAAATCCTCATCCTTGGGTACTATTAATCTCCCATTAAAGTGTAGGAC
Source organism: Sambucus nigra (assembly GCA_949130495.1). Lineage (NCBI taxonomy): Eukaryota > Viridiplantae > Streptophyta > Magnoliopsida > Dipsacales > Adoxaceae > Sambucus > Sambucus nigra. The sequence continues at coordinate 426,034,333 of OX422210.1, forward strand.
TCCCTCGGAGCTGACTGAGTAAGACTCTGCACCCTCATTTAATAACTGTCGTACCCTATCCTGACAGAACTGATCCTTTGCATGTGCCTTCACTACTCGCATCGTAATCTTGGGAGTGATAATCATAACTTCCATGTATGCTCTGGAAACCTCATCCTCTTGCTGGAGCTCACTCTACTTTTCTTTCCACTTCTTCGCTAAATCTTCAGTAGATCGTTGGCTCAATCCGTCTGCCACTACGTTAGCCTTACCAGGATGATATTGTATATCAAACTGGTAGTCCTTCACGAATTCTAGCCACCGCCTCTGCCTCATGTTTAGATCCATCTGTGTGAATAGATACTGAAGTGACTTATGATTAAGTATAATGTGAATTTCTCGCTCAACAGATACGTCTTGGGTGGCATTATTCTTCTCGTGGGGCTTTAGCTTTCGAGACACATAAGCCATTGCCCTCTCCTCCTGCTACAACACACCCCCAAGTACCTATAAGGATGCATCCGTATAGACCCGATACTCCACCCCACTCCTAGGCAATGCAAGTATAGGTGTTGAAGTCAATCTATCCTTTATCTCATCGAAAGACAAGTGACACTCGTCGCTCCACACAAATGGTACTCCCTTACAAGTCAAGTTCGTCAAGGGCCCAACAATCTTTAAGAACCCCTTAATGAAGAGACGATAATACCCGGCCAACCCTTAGAAGCTACAAATTTAGATCAGTGTCATGGGCTACCCCCACTCCCTCATCATCGATACCTTACTTGGATCAACAACTATGCCCCTTTCGGACACAATGTGGCTAAGAAATTGTACCTCCCAAATCCAGAATCCACACTTACTAAATTTGGCATACAACGGATGGCCCCATAATGTCTGTAGAACCATACGTAAATGCTCGGCTTGCTCATCCTCCGTCCGTGAGTAAACCAGGATGTCATCGATGAATACTATTAAAAACTAATCCAGAAACTATCGGAATACTATGTTCATGAGGTCCATGAACACCGCAGGTACATTGGTGAGCCCAAATGGCATCACCCTGAATTTGTAGGATCCATACCACGATAAGAAAGCGGTCTTAGGAACATCCACCTCCCGAATATGCAACTGGTGATAGCCTGACCTCAAATTAATCTTGGAGAAGTATGCAGTCCTTCTTAACTGATCAAATAACTTGTCAATCCTAGGTAAGGGATACTTGTTCTGTATCGTCACCTTGTTCATCTCCCTTTAATCCACGCACAAGCGAAGTGAGCCATCCCTTTTCTTTATAAAAAACATTGGAGCACCCTAAGGTGATGTACTTTGTCGAACGAAACCCTTACCCAAGAGATGCTGAATCTTCTCCATCAACTCCCGCATCTGTGAAGGAGCCATATGATACAGTGCTTTGGAAATCGATCTCGTCCCCGATGCTAAGTCGATGACAAACTCTATTTCTCGGCTCGATGGCAACCGGGTATCTCCTGGAACATATCCTCAAAATACCTTACTACAGGAATCGAATCTAAGGGAATAACCACATCTTGAGAGGTCTCCTCCTTGATGTAATATAAATGAGTGTGCGACCCTCCCTCGAGAAGAGGCATCACCACAAGGAACATCTCCTATCCCGTAATCAAAAACACAATAGTCCTCTCATAGCAATCTATCATTGCTCTATAGCCTTTTAACCAATCCATACCTAGAATCACGGCATACCCCTCCATATCTAACACTAGGAGGTCTACTGCTAGACTCAGTCTCCCAATCATAATATCGACTCCTCTATAGATCGAATGTATTAATGAAACACTCCATATTGGTGACTCTACACACATAAGGAGACTGTCGGCTATCTCTAATAAACCGGAGACTCATGCAAATCTAGTCTTAATAAATGAATGAGATGCTCCAGTATCAAAAATTACTCTACCCTCAGATCCATAAATAGAAAATGTACCCTCTACTGCAGGTGGCGCCTGAGGTGCTGGAGGTATAGGCACATCCCGGACGTTGAATACATGCCCGTAGTGCATCTGACCCTGCTGCGAGGGTGGGGCTAGCGTTAGCGCTGGAGCTAACGGAGCCTGATGCCCCTGCTGGGCACCCTGACGATGTACCCCGATAAGTTGGGGACAAGCCCTACTCTTGTGACCCTACTGTCCACATGTGAAACACTACTTCTGACCCTGTCCCTGACCTAGGCCCTGCTAGCCCTGGACCTACTGGACACCCCTGGCCTGACGACCCTGAGGAACTTACTACTGCTGGGGACCTTACTGGCCCTGTCTATCGGATCTGTGCTTGCCAAATCTAAATCTCTTGGCAGAGTTCCCTTGCCAAGAGTTCTTCCCCTGTGTGCCCACTGTTTACTGCTGCTGGGGTGGTGGCCCACTAACACTGCTCCCCCTAGTCTTGTTTTACTGCATAGACTCAGATCCCCTCTTACTTCCCTTCCCATGGAAAAGGAAGTCCTGATAGTGCAAAAGTGTCACGTTAACAACATCAGTATAAGTCATCAACGTTGGATTACGAATTAAATATTTCCTAAACCTTCAGGCCAAGCCATCCATAAACCTTTCCTTCTTCCTCTCTTTGTTGCTCACTTCGTCTGGCACAAAATTTGCCAGACGGGTGAACTCCTCCTCATAATTAGCAACTGAGCGGTCACCCTAACATACCTCACCAAACTTCTTCCTCATCCCTGCCTCCAATGCAGATGGGAAGTACTTGCGGCGAAACCGCAACCAAAACTCTGAAATAGTCATCAAGTCTCTCTCCTCAGCAGTGGTCACTGACTCTCACCACCGAAGGGATGCCTCTGCTAACTTGAAGGTGGACAACATATGACTCTCAACCTCACTACAATCTAACATGCACAGGTGATGCTGATCATTCTTTTTCCATTGGAATGCCACCACTACGTCCATGATGATAACTTACTTTTTGGTGTGTAGTCGCTGTTAAAGCCAAGTCAATCAAAACCTTAAAATACCAACAAAATATAACATCAAACTAAAGTGTAGAGGTAAGTAAGGGTATCAATCCACATCAAGGGGTTAAGCTAGATACAAATTCAATTGTAATTCACTTTTATTTTCTTTTTTGGACTTTTTACTTTTTCTATTTGTTTTAGCTTTTTCAATATTAAAATAATTTTTGTGAGAAATGGTGAACTAACACTAAACTAAAATCAAAGATGTAAAGAACTAACAAAAAAGTGACTAAAAATGAATAACAAAGTCTAACACTAAAATAAGAGATCAAGTGAGGTAAATAAAGTGAGAACAATCAAGGAATGGGATTACACCACAAATTTTAGTTATTCTAACTAATTAATTTTATTATTTGAATTCTCCCAAATTAATATCAAAATTACAAACCAACTCTCGTTTCAAGTGTAATTTTAATAGTAATCTTATAGAAAATTAAGTTTAACCCCCCACAACTCTAGAAAATAGATCTACACTCCTTTTAATTAATCACCCGCAAGGATCGACTCATCAAAATTTATGTACATCTTAGAAAATGAAAATAGAGTTGAAATTCAAATAATAATACCACACTTGAGAAATCCCTATCTCTAGTTCGAATCTAAAATGGGTATTATAACTAGAATTTTGATTTTCTCTCGAAAATCATTTACCCTCTCTCGAGGCAAAAATTTAAGGGTGAGGGATTAAAATTAACATTCAAAGGGAATTTTCAATTAATAAAACTAATTAAATCAAAATAACATCAAATAAGGGTTCACTCCACCCCTTGAAAGGGGATTTATCCTAACATAATATTAAACATGATAATCAAATAAACTAGGCAATTAAAATAAAAGTAGAGAAAAGAACAATCAATCCAAACCTCTTTGAGTGAAATTGAACTTCAATCCTTGAATTTGCACATCATCCATTCAATTCGAGCCTCCAAATGATTTTTAATAATAAAAACACACTCAATTGAATTTCTCACTAATTTATCACTCAATAATCTCTATAAAAATAAAACAAAATAAAACTATTTACAAAATGTTGTTTATCCTAATTTATTTTCTACACTAAACTCTCTTTCTAGAATTCTCTCTCTATAACTCTCACTCTCTTTTTTTCTAAAAGCTCTCTAGAATTCTCTATTTCTAGCCTTTTCCAAAATTGGTCTTCTTATTCCTTTTATATTGGGAATGGAGCATGGGGGGATGCATCGAGTCTTGTGGGTTTCGTTCAGTGGAACAAGGTCGGAGCAGGTGAAATAAAATAAAATAAATTCTAACCTAAAAATAACTAAACTAAAAAATGGTGTTTCTCTCTCTAAAATTGATATGAAAAAGCCTCATTAATGTATTTATTGAATCTAAAATAAAAAATTACAAAATAAAAATAACAAAAAAGAGATAATGGATGAATTCATAATGGACAATTAAATAATAAAAGAGATTTGCTAAAAATGAAAATCCTAATGTTATAAAATTATAGATTAGAGCTCATCCAAAGAAATAAATTCTAAATCATTACTTTATATTGAGATAATTGCTAAAAATACAAAATCTCAACATAAAAGAATGGATTAGAATTTACCTCCTGTTCATACCAAATTTAATATGCTGACATGGATCAATCATATAAATACACGTGTCTAGTTACATGGCGAATATGAAGACTTTGGACGAATAAGGTCCGAGCAACTCAAGAGGTCCAAGCAATTCAAGAGGGCCGAGCAACTCAGGCGGTCCGAGCAATTAAGGCGGTCCGAGCAACTCAAATACTTGTGGCGTACGCGTCAAGTTTACCGGAAGATAACTAGGCATTAAATGTGCATTTATTATCATACAGATGTATATGACTGCTGAAAAATAGCGCATTATTCTTCCACATGTACAGCCTCAAAGCTATAAATACATTGTAACATCCTCATGAAAAGGGGACTGGGAATTTCTTGGTAAATCACTTATCGAGAATTCTTGGCAAGCAATCAGCAATACAAAAACAGTGGACGTAGGCCATTTTATTAAGGCTGAACCACTTTAAAAATTTGTTGTCTTATTTACTTATTCATTTTTATCTGTGATTAAAATAATTAGATCGAATCTAGTTTTTTACATCAACAGATTGGCGCCGTCTGTGGGAATCGACTGTAATTAGCGTTTTTCACCAAAACAACTCATCATCAATGGCTGATAATCCAGAATCCAGTAATCGAAACACTGGGATTCCTCCAAACCCTTATGCTCCTCCAAATCTTTTAGATCTGGCGGGTATAATGGCTAATTTGGCCCAAGGTCAGACGGCCATGCAAGAAACCATGCGACAGCTAATACAAATCGTTCAAGGTGGAGCGCCGACCCATTCAGGACAATGAAGTGTTCATAGAAATACTGATTTACCCTCTTCGCGAACTAGGCGAACTTTATTTCCAGAGGAATTTTGATCTCGATGCACTGATTTCTATCGTACTGAAAGATCTACTGATCCTTCTTATCAGACTGGACGAACTTACTCAATACGACCTACAGATACTCAACAAAATGTCACTCTATCTTCAGAAAGGACAAGTTCCCTTGAAAGGTTAAGTAGAGTCTCTCCTTTTGATCGTTTGGGTCCTAGGAGGAATAGAAGTCCCCCTAGGATTGTGTCGAGGAACTCTCAACAACCATCTGATTTAAAGGAAGGTTATGCCTAGTCACAACCAATTGCTCGTCATGAAAGATCCCAAGAGGAAAATTCAACACGATCAGCTGCTCAAACCAATAGGACCAAGGATGGAAATGATGCATGGAAGGGCTCAATTCAAAGGTTGGAAGATAGATTAGGGGAGATGGCTAAAACCAAGAATCCTCTACAAAGGACTTTTGTCCGAGGAACACCATTTATACAAAAGATTGTGGACTTTCCCACGCTGTCAAAATTCAAAGCCCCAGAAGTAACACTAAAATACGATGGAAAAACTGATCATGTTCTCCATATAAAACAATACCAAGCAACTGCTGATATCTATGATGTTCCAGACGAGATGCGATGCAGGGCATTTTCAGGAACTCTTACCGAATCTGCTCAGATGTGGTATAATAACCTTCTTCGGGGGAAAATTGCGACCTTCTTTTAGCTAGCAGAACTTTTTATTGGAAATTTTTATTTTGGACCAAAGTCAGTCAAACGAGTAGCACACTTGCTAAGTGTTAGACAAAAGACAGATGAAAGCACCAGAGATTATATTACTCGTTTCAATAACGAGAAACTGGAAATAATTGACTACGAGGAGAAAACTTCCATTACTGCTTTGATGAGTGGACTGTTGCCCAATAAATTATACTACACTTTAGCCAAAGATCCGCCTAGGACCATGGCAGAACTGATGGCAAAAGCAGCCAAAATCATGAATGCCGAGGAAGCTATGGCAGCGAAGAAGAACGCAGATACTAAGGAGACCAAGGTGTAAGATGGCAAAACCAAAAAGAAGGATCAAAAGAACAATGGTGGTAACAAGCAATCAAAGGGTAAGCAAGCATTGGAACAGATGAAGAAATACGGAAATTATACTCCTTTGAAGGTGGATATAAATCACATTCTGGAAGAGATTAAGAATAGCGAGGAACTAGCATGGCCAGCAAAAAATGAAGGCAAATCTTGATAAGAGAGACAAGTCCAAATATTGCGAATTCCACAAAGATCATGGTCACACAACCAAGCATTGCATAGCTCTTTAGAATGAAATTAAAGCACTCATCATACGAGGAAAATTGACCAAGTATGTTGATCGTCAAAGTGGTGGTCGAACCAGCGAAGGAGGAAGGCAAAGGTCTAAATCTCCTCTTCAGACAAAAGACGATAAGAAAAGATATCATGAAGATGATCCAGAAGATGACCCCGATCTCCCCAAAAGACCAAGACAGCCAGAACGCGAGGTATTTTCAATCCACTTTGGATCATTTGAGTGTAATGTCATTACAGGTGGTGATGCAGGAGGAGGAGATCTTACAGAAGAAAGGAAAGCTTACCTTAATGAGGCTCAAGCTTGCTCATATATACAGTGAATAAATTTGGCTGAGGATGATCGTTCGAGGAAAGTGAATAAGGATAAACTGGTCATCGATTTCTCTAAGAATGACCTAGCAAGTGTATTATATCCTCATGATGACCCATTAGTGATCAAAATGAGAATGAAGGAAGTAACGATCTTAAGAGTACTGGTGGATAATGGCAGCTCGGAGGACATCATTTTCTACTCATACTTTGACAGCTTAAATATGAAGTTGGCCCAGTTGGAGCCTTATCACAGGCCCCTCCTCAGTTTTACCGGAGAAAAATTTTTTCCACTTGGGACGATTAAGTTGGATATCCTTATTGGTACATGGCCTGCTTGTCGGACAGAAAGAGTACATTTTTTTGTAATGGATGAAAATGTCCAATCAGCCTATAATATTATCATGGGAAGGGTAGGTCTAAAAAAGTTCGAAGCAGCGCCATCTACTGTACATCAATGCCTAAAATTTCCAACCAATTTTAGAGTAGGAGTTGTGAAAGGTGATCAGAAAGTAGCTCGAGAATGCTACTATTCATCTGCCGAACAGAAAGAACTGGAGGAATCTTAGAAAAAGACTACTACCTATCAAGTGGATGAAGGTGTAAAAATTGAAACATTAGATCCTAGAGACGAGTCGCAGCTTGTAAAAGGCCAAGTGGTGGAAGCAACTGAAAATGTCATTCTGGACGATGAACGCCCAGAACGAACAACTCAAATCGATGCGTTATTGGATGCTTCACTAAAACAGGAATTGATAGCTTTCCTAAGAAGCAGAAAACAAACTTTGGCATGGAGCCACAAAGACATGTCAGGGATAGACCCAACCTTCCTATGTCACGAACTTAATGTAAATAAGGAAATCAAGCCAGTAAAGCAAAGAAGAAGAGTGTTCAACCCCGAAAAGAACCAAGCTATACAAGAAGAGGTCGAGAAGATTCAAAAAGCCTATTTTATTGAGGATGTCAAATATCCTGATTGGCTAGCTAATGTGGTAATGGTGAAGAAGAAAAACAACAAGTGGAGGATGTGTGTGGACTTCACTGATCTTAATAAAGCTTGCCCAAAGGATCATTTCCCTCTGCCTCGAATCGATCAGGTGGTGGACGCTACCTCGGGACACGAATTGTTGAGTTTCATGGATGCTTATTCTGGTTACAACCAGATTAAAATGAAACTTGAAGACAGGGAGAGTACATCTTTTATCACCCCAAGGGGAACTTATTGTTTTAATGTTATGCCTTTTGGATTGAAAAATACAGGTGCAATATATCAGCGGCTGATGAACAAGGTGTTTGCAGAGCAAATCAGTCATAACATGGAGGTTTACGTCGATGATATGCTAACGAAGAACAAGAAAGCTGCTGACCATCTAGTTGATCTAGGTGAAACCTTTGATCGACTAGAGAAATATCAAATGAAGTTGAATCCCACCAAATGCATATTCGGAGTACGAGAAGGCATATTTCTCGGATACATTGTTAATCAACGATGGATTGAGGCGAACCCTGAAAAGATCAAGGCTCTATTAGAGATACGATCTCCAACCACGAAGAAGGAAGTGCAAAGTCTCACCAGACGAGTTGCTGCACTTAACAGATTTGCGTCACGAGCAACTGATAGATGCCTCCCATTCTTTAAGGCACTCCGAAAAACTTTTGAGTGGAATGATGAATGAGAGGATGCTTTTCTAGAGTTGAAGAAGTATCTAGGGACACCTCCACTATTATCAAGACTAGTGATGGGATAAAGGCTATACTTGTATCTGGCAGTTTCAAAAAATGCAGTGAGCTCGGCATTGATAAAAGTGGAAGATGGAGTACAAAAACCAGTCTATTACACTAGTAAAGCTTTCCGGGGAGCAGAAATCAGATATCCAAGGCTAGAGAAATTGGCACTAGCACTAATTGAAGCAAGCAGAAGAATGAGGCCATACTTCCAAGCCCATACTATAGTGGTGTACACCGATATGCCATTAAGGCAAGCTCTGTATAAGCCGGAGAAATCAGGAAGATTGATGTACTGGGCAATGGAGCTCGGTGAATATGATATAATTTATGAGCCTAGGGCATCGCTCAAAGGGCAGGCAGTAGCGGATTTTATCGCAGAATTCACTCAGGAAGATGCCACTGACCAACTTGTAGATGTTACAGGATCATCAAAATTAAACCCCGACCAACTTACTGCGGCAGACGAGGAAGGAAAGATAACTGACGAGCAGCGAGAAGTACTGGAGGAGGATAAAAGGAAGTAACAGATATTTCACCGAGGAACTCTGTCAGATCAAAATTTTGATGATCAGTTACCCATATGGAATTTGTATGTAGATGGCTCTTCTTGCACTGCAAGCAGTGGAGCAGGGATTGTCTTGAAAAGTCTAGATGAGGCTGATATGGAGTATGCTCTGCGCTTTGAATTTAAAGCTTCTAATAATGAGGTCGAATATGAAGAAATGATTATAGGTTTAAGTCTAGCTAGAACGATGAAGGCAGAGCAGATTTTTGTATTCAGCGATTCGCAGTTAATCGTAAATCAGATTCTTGGAGTGTATGCAGCAAAGGGAGAGTTAATGATCAAGTACCATGCAAAAGCAATGGAGTTGGTATCAAGTTTTATTGATGTTAAGTTGGTTAGAGTACCAAGATTGGAGAACGCAAGGGCGGACGCCCTAGCCCGATTAGCATCAACCACCCGCACCGAGCTACGAAGAATAATCCCAATAGAGATTCTAGATGGTCGGAGCATAGACGAAAATCTGACCATGAGCTTCATTGCACTTGATTTAGGACCATCTTGGATGGATCCCATCAGGGCCTATATTGAAGAGGGAACTTTGCCAATTGATAAACTCGCAGCTAAGAAATTGAAGTTCAAAGCTGCTCGATATGTATTAACCAATGGTATTTTATATAGACGAGGAGTTACAGCAGCGCTACAAAGATGTGTTCACTCATCCGAAATGAAAGACTTGATCGAAGAGGTTCACGAAGGGTCTTGTGGAGCCCATGTAGCAGGTAGGACGCTTCTACAGAGAATAACAACACAGGGGTACTACTGGCCAATGATGAGAACCGATTGCGTGGCTTATGCCAAGAAATGCGATAAGTGTCAACGTTTTTCCTCTGTCCGAAGAACTCCCCAGGCATTGCTAACACCCATCACGTCCCCTTGGCCATTCGTTATATGGGGAATAGATTTGGTCGGACCACTACCAACGACTAAGGGAAGATTCAAATACTTAGTGGTTGCAGTGGATTATTTTACTAAATGGGTGGAAGCTGAGCCTCTCATTAATATGACATACGGTAAAGTCTATCAATTTATTTGGAAAAATATAATTTGCAGATACGGCCTCCCACATGCATTCATTACTGACCATGGAACCCAGTTTGACAACGAGGAGTTTGCTGCATATTGTCATCAATCCAGTGTACTGAAGGTCCACTCTGCACCAGGCCATCCCCAGAGCAATGGGCAAACTGAGGTGACAAACAGAACGCTGCTGAATGGTCTGAAAAAATGACTGGATGATGCAAAGTAAAATTGGATTAACGAGCTATAATATGTGCTTTGGGCCTATCGCACCACACCACAAACAGCAACTGGAGAGTCCCCATGCATGCTGGCATTTGGGAGTGAAGCTGTCATACCTGTTGAATTAGGCCTACCTACACATAGGGTACTTAATTTCAATTATCCTGTTAGTGATTTGATGAGAAGATTAGACCTGGATATGCTAGAAGAAGTCAGAGAAGAAGCAGCTATCAGGAATGTCGCGTATCAACAACGAACAGGTTCATTCTATAATAAAAGAGTTAAGAAATGTGATTTAAAGGAAGGAGACTATGTGCTGAAGAAAGTCATCCAAAAGCATAATAAACTGGAAGCCAACTAGCACGGACCCTACAGAGTGACATAAGTTATTCGTCCAGGGAAATACAGGATTGAAACCTTGGAAGGAGAAGAATTCAGGAATGCATGGAATGCAGAGCATCTACGAAAGTATTATCAATAGTTGAAATTCCTATGTAATTTAATTTCTTTAATATGAATAAAGTGATGTTTCCCTCATATTTCTTTATTCATTAAAATTTTTTTGGAATATTAGTGATACACACTATACAATTCAAATACCACCAACTCCAGTTGGTCGGGAAGCAATTACCACCAACTCAAGTTGGTCGGGAATCAATTACCACCAACTCCGGTTGGTCGGCAATTCAATTACCACCATCTCAGGTTGGTCGGGAAGCAAATTACCACCAACTCAGGTTGATCGGAAAATAAATTAAAACCAACTCCGATTGGTCGAGAAGTAATTACCACCAACTCAGGTTGGTCGGGAATCAATTACCACCAACTCAGGTTGGTCGGGAAGCAAATTACCACCAACTCCGGTTGATCGGCAAATAAATTACAACTAACTCCGATTGGTCGGGAAGAAATTACCACCAACTCAGGTTGGTCGGGAATCAAATACCACCAACTTCGGTTGGTCAGCAATTCAATTACCACCAACTCCGGTTGGTCGGCAATTCAATTACCACCAACTCCGGTTGGTCGGCAATTCAATTACCACCAACTCCGGTTGGTCGGGAAGCAAATTACCACCAACTCCGGTTGGTCTGCAAATAAAATACCACCAACTCTGGTTGGTCAGCAATTCAATTACCACCAACTCCGATTGGTAGGAAATAAAATACCACCAACTCCGGTTGGTCAGCAATTCAATTACCACTAACTCCGGTTGGTAGGAAATCAAATACCACCAACTCCGATTGGTCAGCAAAATAATACTGAATATTTTTGTCTTTTTACAGATATACATACATGTTCATCAGTGAATAAAATAGATATTTCCAAGACAAATGACAATTAAATTGCAAAGAAAAATAAAAATTTCTTCATTAAAACCAGAATAGATTACATATGATATAAATTACAGATTACATGTGATGTCAATTGAACAAATTCTACTCTAAGGGTTTCTTTCCCTCTGACTTTGACACAGGGTCTACCCCAGCTGGAGGATCATCAAGACTATAAGGGGAATTTATGAAGTTCAGATTTTGCAAGATTCTGACGTTCATCGTAGATGGATGATCAAGCAAGTGTTCGAGGTGAGATATTTTAAAATTTGAATGAAGACTATAATCATCAAGATACTTGGAGATTAGAACGCGAGGAATGGCCCAGGCTGGAATCCAACTAAGGTCAAGCTTGAAAGGAGGCACAGGTAGATCAAGAACTCCAGAAGTATAGTAATCCCACAAGAAATGACCTCTCCCCAATTTTAGAACACAAAGAGCATTCAACCATCCCTGTTTATACCCTTCGTTATTCGACTGTTCTAAACGATCATCAAGATGACAAAGTGCCTCATTATACCCAGCCATCCAAAATTCTCTGGGCTACTTATGGAATTGATAGGTTAATCTCTCAAGTTGCTCATTGAGCTTCTTCACCAGAATTTCTTTACTCTCTAGAGCAAAAGCTTGATTGGAAAGTTTCTCAGAGAGGTTCAGAATTTATTTAGACATATCTGCCAGGACTTGGTTCTTCACCATCCACTGGAATGCCTGGTTCTCCAAGGCTGATTGAGTCCTCGCCTCTTCAACTGAAATTCGAACATCCTTTGCTCGTCCACGAGAAGAAGATTTTGCTCGACCACGAGTAGACATGGAAGGTCCAGTTCTTTTTAAAGCCTCTAACTCATCTCGTATTTTGGCATTTTCTATCTCCAAAAAATAAAAACATTCGTCGTTAACAGGGACTAAAGCACCCGAAGAAGATGTAGTGGATTTGAGTTGCTTTATTTCTTCCTGCAAAAGAATGTTCTCCTGCTCCAACAGCTTGGCAATATTCCTATGCTCCTCTATTTCAAGCTTCAGAATACTCTCCTTCTTCTCATAGGCCGAGATGAATTGGTCGTACCCTTTGTCAGCACTTAATTGTTGATATTTTTTCTCATATCCTTGATGAAAAAGGGTTGCACATTCTTTATATTGCTGTTGGAGGCCCTCAATCATCTCATAATATGCCACATTATTGGCGACAACACGATCGAGCAAAAACTTCAGATACTAGTAAGCTCCAACTGCTCGTTCAGAAGCATCTGAACCCAGGATATCAATGATTTGAGGCTCATCAAGATCTGCATAACCTGTCTTAAAATAATCGTTGCATTTTTTCATTAATGTTGTGTCATGAGCCGATAAAAACTCCATCCTGGCCATAAACTAGCAAAGAGAAAGAAATAAAAAGAATCAATGATGATACAAGCAGAGTAAGGACAAGAGAAAGTCAAGACAACCAACCAAAGTTCAAATTTTATTTCATCACAATAAGAAGTACATGGTTCAAAATTACATTCAACAAAACAGCAAAAGAAATATCCGAACAACTCTACACCTTCTCCTTGCTTCCTAAGACTTCCTCGGAAGGCTTGGACGAAGAGGTTGGTTGCTCAGAAGGCAAGGAAAGCAGCTCAGTAGAAGTGTTTGCTGGTTGGGGTTGATCAGAGCAAGGTTGAACAGCAGGGACCTGGTCTCCCATTATCATGGATGATTCCTCTGAGTCAGCTTCATCCTCTTCTTCTTCTCCAGAAGAGGGAGGAGGGTCGTGAGTGTATCGCTGGAACAATTCAAAATTCTCAGTAATTTTCAGCTCCTACAGGGCTGCAACCCATCCATCCCTAAAATATTTGAGGCTGGCATACTCCATTTGAGAAGACATGGCAACCAGGCCTTTGTTCCAGCCTTTGTCCCAACCAGCGCTGAAGGACTTTTTAACTGCATTTTTTCTTTTTGCCTTCTCCGAGGAAGTCCTCTCAATAAGAAGTTCCTCAACAGCCTTCAATTTACCTTCCACCTCCTGTTTCTGGCGATCAACATCACGAAGTTTACCAACTTCCTCTTCAGCATTTTTGAGCTTATTCTCAAGCTCTTCAGCATTCTTGAGCTTCTCCTCAAGATCTTTATTGTTCTTCTCAAACTCTTTCAATTTCTTCTCCAATCAAACTCTTTCAATTTCTTCTCCAAATCCTTGGAGGCATCCACAGCTCGATCTCTCTCTTACTCAACGGACTTAATCTGCTTCTCCCAAGCAACTTTGTTTTCCTCATACTTCTGATGAGAGTCTTTCAAAGACTGGGTTAATCCAATAAAATCCTTTTCTACTCTATCCGAGGAACTGGAGGCCCTGATGGCTTCATCCCTTTTTACAATGCTGTTGAAACACGTTACCAACTGAGAAAAAAAATAATTCTAAGTCAATGCATGAACATAGTATTGAAAAGTAAAAGGCTCAGATCAGTAATACTTACTGAGGCAATGTGTTGAGCAGCCAGAGCAGTAACTCTCTCACGAGTGAGAGTATTTTCAATGTCATGGACTTTTGGGATAGTCTAGGATTTTACTAAGCCCACAGCGGAGATCGAAGGAATGAAGGTTGGAACACTACTTTCAACATTGGAAGGTTGAGAGATAGGTTCAGCAGGTTTCTCAAACGAACCCTTCTTTAATCTCCTTAGAGGAGCAGGAGCATCTTCAAACAATGATGTTGTCTTTGTTGGAGAAATGATAATGACATCACTTGAAGGAAGGACAGCAACATCCTTTCTCGGGACCACGGGGGGCTTTTCAACAACTCTCTTGGAAGCAGTAGGAGGGGGAACATCAATAGTTTTCATCCCCTCTTCAGGGACATCTTTTTTACTTCTCTTTGACTCCACAGCCGGAGAAGCATACTTGTCAAAAAAGGAAGGAGTTTTTCTTCCCTTCATTATATCACTAATAGAAATATTTGACTTAGAGGAATAACCTTCCACACTAGTATCAGCAGCTGGTATTTGGTCGAGATCAACTACCACAGGACGAGCAATGAAAGATGAGCTCGAAGTTTTGTATTGCAACAAATAAGATGCAGACCTAATATGCTCCCCAACCACAGATTGATGCAAACTCCAGATAAACTTTAAGTCTTTTATATTGACGTCAATCTCTTTGGGAGGCTTCCTTTTACTATCAACTGTAACAAACAAAATCAAACATCAGTGAAGCATTTTATCAAACACGAAGAAAACGTAATTTCAAAAATAAAATAAAAATAAAAACAACCTATCCCATTGACATATGGTGGACACTTGGGACCTTGGTACACATCATTTCCATTAAGTGGAGGATGTTGCCAATTTTTCATCACTACCCCATGATCAAAATAGTCTTTGTTGGTATCAGGAAGATTTACCACTAAAGCTCTATTTAAAAATCTAGTTTTCAAATAAAAAGTACTATCGCTAGTGACCCATCTATAGCAATACATAATTTTTGGGATTCCTAAATGAGTCCTATGGATTTGATTCAATCTATGTACACCGTTAACTACCCTCCATGTATTTGGAGCTACTTTTGCAGGTACAATATCGAAATATTTGCAAAACTCCAAACACAGTGGATTTGGCGGGAAAGAAAAGTCACATTCGACTACAAAGATACTTGGGAACCAGTGTCCCTCAGCCACGGAAAATAAATCAGAAGGACCAGATAATTATTCTAAAACAACCCATGAAGGGATTGAAAACTCAGACCGAAACTTGTCCAATGACTCAACAGGATAAACCATGGCGAATAAAGAAATTAAAGAAGAAGGAAGAAAATCTTACAGAGGAAATAGAGATCAGTTGACAATAAACGATGGAAAGAATGGAGGCACAAGATAGAGAGAAGGTGAAAAGTCCAAGGATACAAATTTGAAAAAGTGAAAGACGATAGGATTTTCTGTAGCACTTAAATACTTTACCTCGGGAATGGAGAAAAGTAATGATTATTGAGAAAGACGTTTGCGTTATCGGCGGCTAAAAAGAGAAAAAGGAGCACGAAAACCGAAGTAGCTGGAAAAATTCAAAATATTTATGAAGTCTGATTCTATGAATTCAAAAAGGAATTAAATACAAGGAAAAACACTCCTACAATTCAGGATGACTATTTAATCTCATCATATTTCGAGAAGAATGTTCCACACTCCTCCTCAACCTCGAACTGTGAAACATTGGGGGGTTCTATTGATACCAAATTTAATCTGCTGACATGGATCAATCATATAAATACACGTGTCTAGTTACATGGCGAATATGAATACTTTGGACAAATAAGGTCCGAGCAACTCAAGAGGGCCGAGCAACTCAGGCGGTCCGAGCAACTAAGACGGTCCGAGCAACTCAAATACTTGTGGCGTACGCGTCAAGTATACCAGAAGATAACTACGCATTAAATGTGCATTTATTATCATACAGATGTATATGACTGCTGGAAAACAGCGCATTATTCTTCCACATGTACAGCCTTAAGTCTATAAATACATTGTAACATCCTCATGAAAAGGGGACTGGGAATTTCTTGGTAAATCACTTATCGAGAATTCTTGGTAAGCAATCAGCAATACAAAAACAGTGGACGTAGGCCATTTTATTAAGGCTGAACCACTTTAAAAATTTGTTGTCTTATTTACTTATTCATTTTTATCTGTGATTAAAATAATTAGATCGAATCTAGTTTTTTACATCAACACCTCCCATAAGGGATGAATTCAACTACATCAATCTATTTTGAAATAATTGCTAAAAATGCAAAAATTCATTATAGAGGGGTGGGGTTGAATTTATCCTAGAGATAAATTTCACTACACACCTCTATATTGAGATATTTGCTAAAAATTCAAATACTCAACATAGACGATGGAGAGAATTTTATCACACAAGGATTAAAAACTAAATTTGAGATCCTTTGAAAATGGCCCCAAGTCTTCAATTTATATGGTGCACATATAGACTAGGGTAAATTGGAGAGTTTATATTTTAGTGTGCATGGAAATGGTGTGAGGAGCATGGGTGAGGGAATAAGAGTATTTTGGACTTAAATGGATGAGAACATGTGGGAGAAGTGTTGGGGGTATTTTTGGAAAAATGAGGTGTAAGTGGTTTTAAACACATGTGGTGTAAAAGGGTTTTGTTATTTGGTTTGTTTGGTTTGGTTTGGGAATTGGCAGGTGAAAGGAAATCGATTTGGAAGAAATGGATGAAATGGGTTGGAAGGGGAAAATGGGTATTGGATTGGTTGCTTGGGTTTGTGGAGTGGTTGTGGCTATGGCTCCGGGTTTCTGGGTCAACAGCAGATGGGTCGATTGTTTTTTTGGGATGGATCGTCGCAGCTCCGACCGGAGCTTATGGCAGGGTCGGGTTCGGGCGATGTCGAGTTGGTG
Organism: Sambucus nigra; assembly: GCA_949130495.1. NCBI lineage: Eukaryota > Viridiplantae > Streptophyta > Magnoliopsida > Dipsacales > Adoxaceae > Sambucus > Sambucus nigra. Next base: position 426,051,583 of record OX422210.1, read on the forward strand.
GCCGGACATTGGTCTCGAGTCCTTGTTTATGGGTTTCCGGGTAAGGAAGGAGGTCGGCTTTCGGTTGCTGCAGGTCCAGTATTCAGTGGGGTATGGCAGGCCACCAACAGGTTCAGCTCGTTGGGTTGTGGGGGTTTCGTCAGAGAGGGAGGTCGGTGCCGGGCTGTCGGTTCCGGTAGGGGTCTCGTCGAAATGGGGTGCTGGGTTACAGATCGGGGCGATTTGGGTTGTGACAGGGTTTGTTAATGAAGGTGATATGGTGATGGCAATGGTGGTTTTGGTGGTGGGTTTATATTAATGGAGGGTGGGGAGAGAAATAGTGGGGTTTAGGGAAGAAGATGAAGCTGGGTTTGATTAGGTGGGTGAGGGTGTAGGAGAGCAGGTGTGTGGTTGGGGGGTTTAGTTAGGTGTGTGTGTGGTGTAGGAAATGTGTGTTTAATTTGAACACCTAAAAATAACTATCTAACTAAAACTAATAAAACTAAAAATTAAATCCTAACAAAATAAAATTAAAAACATAATAAAATTAATACTCAATTCCTAAAAAAATAAACTAATAAAAGTAGAAAAATAAATTCCTAAAACTTATCCTAAGAAAATAAAATCTAAAGACCTACAAAATAAAAACTAAAAATCTAATAAAAACTAAAGACCTAAAAAAAATGTAAATCCAAATAAAACTAAAAAAAATAAAATTCTAAAAAAAAGTAATCCAAATAAAATAAAATAAAAAATAATAAAAATAAAAATACACTAATAAAAATATAATAGAAAAATAGAAATAAAACTTAGAAAATTCTTAATAACTCTAAAATAAACCCTAAAAATAAAAATGATATGACACCCCGCCTAATAAAATACCGGGCGATCACTCTTATATCAAATTATAACAGGAGTTTCATATGGATCATTCTTAGCATCACTGTTAGCATCACTGCCGAAAATCCATTTAATTAATAATAACCTATTAGATCGGTGTCAAAATTTTACTTTATTACTCTTTTTAAACAACTACTAAATTAAAACATCCACACAGTTTATGCGTAAATGAAACTGAAATGAAATAAAATAACCGAACACTCGGTCAAAATATACAACCATATCGAATGTTGCTAAAAGAATAACTAATTGCATTTAGGCCATTGGCCCGAATATTTATACAGTACCTCCTAACTAGAGTACAAGAATGAAAGCGTCTATCGAGAACCTGCATGCATCCACAGCGGCTACAGTTGACGCCTGACTCGAAGGAAATGTCATCCAGGCATCCCTGTTTCTGGACACCTATATATATATATATATATAATATAGCAAGAAAGAAAAAGTAGATAAACGGGTCAGAGCCAGAGTTTGAAAATATTTTGCAAGTTCATAAATGCTTTATTTTTAGAAAAATAGATTTTATCTCATATTTAAATTGGTATCGCGCTCCCATGAGATACCCCTCACCTCTCTTCTAATAGTGCACACCTAACGCACTTAACTTTCTAGTTAAGCTACCCTGCCTAACTAATCTAATTCACCCATCTACTAGAAACATCTACAACCCGAGCACTAAGGGCTAAACTTCTCTCCATTCTCAACACTGCGCTAAGTTTGTGCGTGGGGTGTCTCGCGAAGTGAATACCAAACAAGGAAACCCCCCGATACACTACTACTTGGCAGGGTTAATAATAGAGATCCATTAGGCCCTTTAGCACAAAATAAAAGTATAAATACATAATTATATATTAACATACATAACACATTCATTTTATATACGTCTTACAATATACATCCGGATAGTATCTCCCGGACTAAGGTTTACCAATTCAATTTCATCTTTATAATACACATCTGGATCTATCTCCCGGACTGAGGATTCATATACAAAGTATTTATCAATACTTTTCATTTTTATCTCAAAACTTTCCATTTCCTTTCTTATATCCAGGAAATGTATTTAAAAGCCAATTTTATTATCATAAAAATGCTTTACCGTTTCATATGCTCCCATTTCCCTTCTTCCATCCAGGAAATGCAATTGAAGCCAAATCATTTATCCCATTTCCCTTCTTCCATCCAGGAAATGTAATTAAAGCCAATTTATTATCATAAATTGCTTTAATACCAATAATGTCCCACATTATTGAAATATTTATATATTCATATCATATAACGCGTTTTAAGACCGCCCGTCCGGGTTTCCCCACTGTGCGCGCCCCTAAATGACCATCATCTTCCAGGGCCTATCAATTACGACACTTGGGCACCTACAACGCAAGACATCGGGAAGCGGCCATATGCATGCAGGAGAGTCATAACCACACCCGGAATTACCTCACCATCGCAAAAAACATAACATAAACGCTTATATGGCCTAGGACTATATCCACCCTGCATTCATTAGCCAGGGGGCTTCACCTCACGCGCGAACTTCCCTTATGATGGCATTTAGAGAGGGTGTGTATCCATAAATTATTAATTATGAAAATTATTTCTTTTCCATTTTGAAAACATTCATTTTTACATTTTCAAAAGTCTTTTACATCACACCATATATACACTTTAATCACATAGTATATATATACCATATATTCATCCTTGAATATATATATGGTCATAATTGCTAATTACATCTAGCGATGACTATTAATTCCAAAGATTCTCTCAAAGAATCATAATCATGCATTCATATACGCTTGATGCTAAACCCAAAGTATTTTCCTTACCTTGATAAATAATAAACACCTTAATCCCATCTAAGGATTTATTAGATATCTCCATTTATACCTTTATACACTAAGTGAATATATATCCATATTCCCCATTTCATCCTCATTATCTCGTAGGATATACTCATCCATAATCAACATAATTATGTTATCTCTTTAGATCATAATCCATTTTAATACTCAAATTTTGAAAGCCCTCTTTAGACTCAAAGAGGAGAAGCAATAACAATCTCCAAAATCCTGGGCTGAAAACAGGGTACCGGTCGACCGATCGTGGACCCCCGGTCGACCGCGGTTTTTAAATAAGCCTATGAAACCAACCAGTAGGCTCTTTTTCTTTGACGCGGTCGACCGGCCACAGGGTCGCGGTCGACCGGTCACACCAGGTCCTCAAAACTTTATTCTCCAAAATCTTCATCCAACAATCCATATTCATTTTCGTGGTTTCTAATCTACAACAAAAATCATCCCAAACATCTCCACAATTAATTCTAGCCTTTATTTTTCCAATTTCCAATTTGATTTCCGAGTTGATGATTTCAACCTGGAACTGCTATCTTATAAAAATCATATCAAATCGAAGAAAAATACGTCGTCGGTGGCCACACGACCGTATCGAAAAGATCTACAACTTTCGTGTTTTGTCCAAGAGCTAAATCAATTCTCTTCCGGGCCGAAATGACCCCACAAGCCACGGGTTTACTATTCATCATCTTCCCCAAAATTACAAACTCCATTTTTCTCGCTTTTTGTTGTTTCTAACGTCATCCAACAACTCAATAAACATCTAATCTATGTTTTACAACTAACACATCAATTGATTTGGGGTATTAACCCATTTTCCTTAGATTCAAACCCTAAAACCATAAAAACCTAGTTTTGGCATTTCTCCCATTTCAATTCAATTTTATACTCCATTAACATGGTTTTAATACTAGAAATCATTAAGAGTTTACATTACATCAGTATGTAAACTCGTATTCAACTTTTCCCAAATTTATTTTAAGGGTTCTAACCCAAAATCATATTTTTACCAACTATGATATGAGATAATTGCACAAAATGAAATAAAGCAAGTAAACACTTGCCTCGTGGATAAAATCTGACGACCTCGAGTCGAAACCGAAAGAGTTTTGATGAAATCCCCATTTTCTCCTCTTTTATCTCCTCATCTCTCCTCCTCTCTCTCTTTTCTTTCTTTTCTTTCTCTTTTCTCCCTCTCTCCCTCTTTATAAAGAAAGAAAAAGGGTTTAAACCCTTAAACCCCAAAAACGACTCGTTTACTCAATTACGAGCCCGTTTAACTTTAAAATTCCCCGAAATTCAATTTTGACAATCACACACTCTTTTCCAACTATCTCGGCTATTTCGAGACTCACGGCGCAGTCGAAATTTCCATCTGAGGTAATTGATCGCAAATCACTATTTTAACCCAAAATAACTTTATGCGGGTTTTCTAATCAAAATCTTACCTCTTTTGTCGCTTTACGCCACGACGACATATAATTAAAATACTTTGACCTATGAAATCCCAAAAATAATTACAACACCCATCGAAAATCATTAAATCCTCAAAAATTCCAAAAAATCACTATTTCGAGAAGTTCTCCAAATTGCCAATTTATACTCAATTGTGAAATTTAATTGTCTCCAAAAGGACGGGTTGTTACATACTCCCCTCCATACAACGGAATTTTGTCCTCGAAATTCGGATACAACCTACATCACCAAACTAGGATCACAAATCCCACTACGTCGTAGTACCCCCAAAATCAAAAAGGTGCTAACACGATATTCCTTCACCATATTCCACCTGCCACAAGGTGTACTCCAAAATTCTAGCTTCACCACAAGCTCATCTAAATTTTTACCCATTACGCACAACAACGATGCGTCACTCCGATGGCTTCCCTTGCTGCCAAGAAGAGAAACGAGTCTATAACTACCACTCTACATCTCGCTAGGCTAATACTCTCACTAACAAGTGTCCGCTCACTCACAGCAGGATAACTGATTTCCTTTAAAAAGGGAAACTCTACTAGGATTCGGCTGCTCCCAGTAGTCTCGTCGCTTATCTTGGGCACGTTACTTCTTATTGCCCCTTATATAATTGGAATGTCGTGTACCTCTCATGACATTCCATCTATCACACTCCAAATCCTTTCGTGACTGCCTCACGTCATAAACTCCAACTTTATATACTACACCCCTTCTATTTTAGGTGGTATATAAACCAACCCACTAAGGTGACCATACACCTTTTCAACCTGTGCATATCTGCACATCCATGTGAACGTCTGACACGTAACACTCTCTCTAAATAAGGGTCTTCTTTCCTCGGTGTAATACTCACACAAGGGTCCTCCTAACCCGCGAAATTCAATTCTTCTAACCTCGGCGCCACTAACTCTACTAAACTTACATCCTACAAATGCTACGATCTTTGCGTTACCCTACCTACGCGAAATGAGTATAATCCTAAGTATATCCCTAGTGCCCAAGGCCTCTCTCAACTTCCGACATTTGCTTGATTTCATGCGTGGGACGTCTCGCCAAAGCGAAATTCAAACAAGGAACCCTCCCATTACACTACTCCCTCGCGTTGTCGGTCGTCGAGATATAGCGGCCTAAGGCACACCAGCGGGACGTCCTAAATCCTACCTCGCTAACCCAAGAACGCATTACTACTATTCTATCCTTCCGCCCATACGAAAGGAAATCTAACTAACTGAAGTGTCTACTCTCTGTAAACGTACTACGTGCATCATACCCAAAACATATTTCATTAAAGTTTGCCTTTTCATTAAGGCCTGGCTATTATCCTCAAATCAGTTTCTCTAAATCCTCCTTCACCCATCCACTTGTGGTGAGAGGAACACTTTAGTGCTTTTCCATAGCACATTATTTCCATAAACATACCAACATATCATGGCTCATAGTCTATAGTGGTTCGTCCACACTATAAGACTTTTCCACAAAACCAACATACTTGCATCCTATAACATCTCTCCACTCCCAGCGCTATTAAGATTCATGTGTGGAGCATCTCGCAAAGCAAAATCCAAACAAGGAACCCCTCCAAACACTCCTACTTAACTTTATCGATCATGGAGGTCCATTATTTTCGAATATGCACCCGGGATAAACCTATCCCCTCTTTCAACAAAGTGTGGTCTGAACTCTCGACTCTATCTAGGAGCCATACCACTAAGTGCATCGCACTACACTCAGTCTCAGCGCAATCAATAATGAGCTTAAATTCACAGCTCAGCAATAACTCGACAAACCTTAAATCATATCTATAAGGTCGCCACATACTCAAATCATGATAATGAAACCTCTGCTCTTCGAAGTTTGGTCTACCCATAACAATAAAGGCGAACTCAACCTGTATCCAGGTGAGACACCGCAATAACAACCTGTTCCATCCTGAACCACGGACACGATAGTCTTACCATCATTAGCCTGCTATCGCTCCGGTAATACCAATAACATTATATACTCACCATATAACCACACTTGTATAATCATACAAAACGAGCTTCACAAGCCAAATATATATATATATATTCAAAATATCAACACCCACCTTTATGGCGAATGAAGAAAAATAAAACTCCGTTATCGCGGAAAATACACAGGCATACATGATATAATGTTATCGAGACCGCCACATACTCAAAATACACACACGAGTCTAGGGCTAACGAAACACCACGACCTTATCTAGCCACCCCAATTATACCTCTTCCTTCAGAGGTAAAACTCATAACAACATCTTCGCCTTTATCCACTGTCGACCTCTGGCCGATCCTTAGGTGAATAATTACCAAAACAGCATTCTTTTCATTCCTACTGAATCATGGGGACTCACGGTTAAAACTATCCGTAAGATCCCTTTCGAACCCCTTACTTCACTAGGAAATTCAATTTTAATACAACTCTCTACTACAGTGGTACCGCGGTACTCATAATTATTAATCTTTAGTAGTCGCGACTAAAATCCTTAGCAAACACTACAAAGGAAGTGACCTCTACTATGGTCCTCATTCCCGACTTCTACCAGTTGCTCCAGCTAAGCCTCACCTCCTGCCGCCATCCAAGCCCCGCACACGAATCTCGAACGAGCGCGCAAAAGATATCTATAATCTTATAATATGGCAGGAGAACGAAATCTCACAAGAGAAATCAACGATCCTAATCCTGAGGCTCTATATCAAATCGAGAGCAATGCTGAAAGCGTAGTACGTCCGCACAGATTCCTAAGGACACTAGAACCTGATGCTCTGATACCATCTGTGACACCCCGCCTAATAAAATACCTGGCGATCACTCCTATATCAAATTATAACAGGAGTCTCATATGGATCATTCTTAGCATCATTGTCGAAAATCCATTTAATTACTAATAACCTATTAGGTCGGTGTCAAAACTTTACTTTATTACTCTTTTTAAACAACTACTAAATTAAAACATCCACACAGTTTATGCGTAAATGAAACTAAAATTAAATAAAATAACCGAACACTTGGTCAAAATATACAACCATATCGAATGCTGCAAAAAGTATAACTAAATGCATTTGGGCCATTGGCCCGAATATTTATACAGTACCTCCTAACTAGAGTACAAGAATGAAAGCGTCTATCGAGAACCTGCATGCATCCACAGCTGCTGCAGCTGACGTCTGACTCGAAGAAAATGTCATCCAGGCATCCCTGTGTCTGGACACCTATATATATATATAATATAGCAAGAATGGAAAAGTAGATAAACGGATCAGAGCCCGAGTTTGAAAATATTTTGCAAGTGCATAAATGCTTTATTTTTAGAAAAATAGATTTTATCTCATATTTAAATTGGTATCGCGCTCCCATGAGATACCCCTCACCTCTCTTCTAACAGTGCACGCCTAACGCACTTAACTTTCTAGTTAAGCTACCCTGCCTAACTAATCTAATTCACCCATCTACTAGAAACATCTACAACCCGAGCACTAAGGGCTAAACTTCTCTCCATTCTCAACACTGCGCTAAGTTCGTGCGTGGAGTGTCTCGTGAAGCGAAATCCAAATAAGGAACCCCCCCGATACACTACTACATGGCAGGGTTAATAGTAGAGATCCATTAGGCCCGTTAGCACAAAATAAAAGTATAAATACAAACTTATATATTAACATCCATAACACATTCATTTTATATACGTCTTACAACATACATCCGGATAATATCTCTCGGACTAAGGTTTACCAATTCAATTTCATCTTTATAATACACATCCGGATCAATCTCCCAGACTGAGGATTCATATACAAAGTATTTATCAATACTTTTCATTTTTATCTCAAAACTTTCCATTTCCTCTCTTATATCCAGGAAATGTATTTAAAAGCCAATTTTATTATCATAAAAATGCTTTACCGTTTCATATGCTCCCATTTCCCTCCTTCCATCCAGGAAATGCAATTGAAGCCAAATCATTTATCCCATTTCCCTTCTTCCATCCAGGAAATGTAATTAAAGACAATTTATTATCATAAATTGCTTTAATACCAATAATGTCCCACATTATTGAAAATATTTATATATTCATATCATATAAACACGTTCTAAGACCACCCGTCTGGGTTTCCCCACTGTGCGCGCCCCTAAATGACCATCATCTTCCTGGGCCTATCAATTACAATACTTGGGCACCTACAACGCAAGACGTCGGGAAGCGGCCATATGCCTGCGGGAGAGTCATAACCACACCCGGAATTACCTCACCATCGTAGAAAACATAACATAAACGCTCATATGGCCTAGGACTATATCCACCCTGCATTCATTAGACAGGGGGCTTCACCTCACGCGCGAACTTCCCTTATGATGGCATTTAGAGAGGGTGTGTATCCATAAATTATTAATTATGATGGCATTTTGAAAACATTCATTTTTACATTTTCAAAATTCTTTTACATCACATCATATATACACTTTAATCACACAGTATATATATTCCATATATTCATCCTCGAATATATATATATATGGCCATAATTGCCGATTACATCTAGCGATGACCATTAATCCCAAAGATTCTCTCAAAGAATCATAATCATGCATTCATATACGCTTGATGCTAAACCCAAAGTATTTTCCTTACCTTGATAAATAATAAACACCTTAATCCCATCTAAGGATTTATTAGATATCTCCATTTATACCTTTTTACACTAAGTGAATATATATCCATATTCCCCATTTCATCCTCATTATCTCGTAGGATATACTCATCCATAATCAACATAATTATGTTATCTCTTTAGATCATAATCCATTTTAATACTCAAATTTTGAAAGCCATCTTTAGACTCAAAGAGGAGAAGCAACAACAATCTCCAAAATCCTGGGCTGAAAATAGGGTACCGGTCGTGGACCCCCGGTCGATCGCGGTTTTTAAAAAAGCCTATGAAACCAACCAGTAGGCTCTTTTTCTTTGACGCGGTCGACCGGCCACAGGGTCGCGGTCGACCGGTCACACCAGGTCCTCAAAACTTTATTCTCCAAAATCTTCATCCAACAATCCAAATTCATTTTCGTGGTTTCTAATCTACAACAAAAATCATCCCAAACATCTCCACAATTAATTCTAGCCTTTATTTTTCCAATTTCCAATTTGATTTCCGAGTTGATGATTTCAACCTGGAACTGCTATCTTATAAAAATCATATCAAATCGAAGAAAAATACGTCGTCGGTGGCCACACGACCGTATCGAAAAGATCTACAACTTTCATGTTTTGTCCAAGAGCTAAATCAATTCTCTTCCGGGCCGAAATGACCCCACAAGCCACGGGTTTACTATTCATCATCTTCCCCAAAATTCCAAACTCCATTTTTCTCCCTTTTTGTTGTTTCTAACCTCATCCAACAACTCAATAAACATCTAATCTATGTTTTACAACTAACACATCAATTAATTTGGTGTATTAACCCATTTTCCTTAGATTCAAACCCTAAAGCCATAAAAACCTAGTTTTGGCATTTCTCCCATTTCAATTCAATTTTATACTCCATTAACATGGTTTTCATACTAGAAATCATTAAGAGTTTACATTACATCAGTATGCAAAATCGTATTCAACTTTTCCCAAATTTATTTTAAGGGTTCTAACCCAAAATCATATTTTTACCAACTATGATATGAGATAATTGCACAAAATGGAATAAAGCAAGTAAACACTTGCCTCGTGGATAAAATCCGACGACCTCGAGTCGAAACCGACAGAGTTTTGACGAAATCCCCATTTTCTCCTCTTTTCTCTCCTCCTCTCTCCTCCTCTCTCTCTTTTCTTTCTTTTCTTTCTCTTTTCTCCCTCTCTCCCTCTTTATAAAGAAAGAAAAAGGGTTTAAACCCTTAAAACTCAAAAACGACTCGTTTACTCAATTACGAGCCCGTTTAACTTTAAAATTCCCCGAAACTCAATTTCGACAATCGAACACTCTTTTTCGACTATCTCGGCTATTCTGAGACTCACGGCGCAGTCGAAATTTCCATCTGAGGTACTTGACCGCAAATCACTATTTTAACCCAAAATAACTTTATGCGGGTTTTCTAATCAAAATCTTACCTCTTTTGTCGCTTTACTCCACGGCAACATATAATTAAAATACTTCGACCTATGAAATCCCAAAAATAATTACAACACCCATCGAAAATCATTAAATCCTTGAAAATTCCAAAAATCACTATTTCGAGAAGTTCTCCAAATTGCCAATTTATACTCAATTATGAAATTTAATTTTCTCCAAAAGGACGGGTTGTTACAAATGAATCAAACTAAAAAAAAATTTAAAAAAATAAAAAGTCGTAAACTAAACGCACACGGGCTTCGGGGTAGGTTTAGGGACTGGTTTAGGCTTGGGTTTGGTTACGGGACTGGTGAAATAGCTCTTTTGGACTTCAAATTGCCTCAAAATATAACTTTTGACATCGCAATTGCAACCAAGCCTGTACATTATACAATTAAGCATATAAGACCAATATTGTCGAGAATTAGCAACTAAAATACGTCTATTCGGGGTATAAAATGTACACTTTTGGGTGCTTATCACACCACCCCCAAACAGAGCGTTGCTAGTCCTCGGGCAATAAGATAGAGAGAAAGAGGAAGATAAGAAACCAAAAGTGTACCACTTTCGCGAGCACTTGCGATTGCACTTAGTTGTGCAACAAGCCTTTAAACATATAGGTTGCCCTACAGGACGAGTTGTGTCTCGTGAAGGTTTGCATGGAATATACCCACAAAATTCTTTATTTGCAAAAATTTATTGAAAGGCAATCAATCTCTTATTAGACATAGAATGATCACACAATCCATCATGAGAGAAATAATTTCAGAAATACAAGATACAATGTGTAAAAAGTTTAGCTAAGTAAATACACAAGGCACATCCTTCCTAGAACTCAACGTGTGTAGTGTGAATCAGTCAAAACGGATCGAGTATCACAAGAGTAATTCCTAGATTTCCTTATCAAAATCAATGTTTTAACTTCAAATCTCACTGGATATATCTCTCTCAAATTAACTCTCGAGATTAGGGTGAGTGTATCTCTCTTGTGTGTGAGAAGGTGAGTAAATGTAAGCAAGTTCAAACGTCTCACGCACACATAAGAAAGAACGTACATTAATAAAGAAAATGATCTCATGAAATAAATTCTAATCACAATAGTGAGAACGTCGAGTTATTCACCACGTTGACTTTCATTTGCCCGAACACCTAGGGTAACATGGATGATAATGGGTGACGGGGAAATGAGATGTAAAGGATATGATGATATGAGGTAGGATGGTGATGTATTGGATGAATTGTGTATGGATGATGGATGAAAAATGGATGCGATAAGAGTGTTTTATACATGAAGAACAAATGTCTTTATTACACAAAACTAACTACAAACTCTTTTTATTCTTTTCTCTATTTTTTCAATTTTTCTTTTCTTTTTATCTATATTCTTTTTTTCTTTCTTTCTCTTTCTATTTTTTCTATTTTTTCTTGTTTTTCTCTCTCTTTTCAAACCAACACTGAAAACATTTACATTTGAAATCACACTCTTTTTCTCAAAAACTGATGGATGAAATATAAATGGAGATGATAGGTGAGGGTGTGGGGAATATGTGTGAATAAGGTAGAATATAGTAATGTAATGGGTGAAGTGAATGGGTGAAAATCTAGTGATCGGGACAAATTTCAAGACACGCGTTTCTTACAACTCGAAATTTTTGTTCTCGGTGATCAAGCCAAAATTTTGTGAAAAATAATGAGATCATATAACAATTTAAGTGCGGACCCAAACGAAGTTGAATCAACTTGTGACTCGGAGATTGCGTAAAACACACAAAAAAGGTGAACGGCACAAATCTCACAAGCTAAAGTCTCCACTAGTGATCCTTAAGGTTCTCTTGAGAATTGTAGTACTCTTCAACTCTAAACCATAGTGACTTGATAAGTGCACAAATTTTTTTGTTGAGTCTAGAAATTCATGGTGCAACATGCCTTGTTACGTATTACATAAGCTATTTAGAAAAAGATAAATCCTCTAGCTTGATTCCTAGACATAAAAAGATGGATGATAGCAAATTCACGTCAATGAGTGAGATGAAAGAAACTACACGAAATTTTAAAAATCATGTTTAAAAATTAAAAAAATTCAAAAGAGGTACGATTTTGATAAAATACCCCACCCCCAAACAAAAAGGAACATCGTCCTCAATGTTAAATAAAATGATTTTTAAAATTGAGAGCATAAGGTAGGAAAGAGATTACCAGAATCAACCACTAATGAAGTGGACAGATGAATGCGAGAATAACCCTGAATGAGTGATAGGAAAAAAAATGTGTGCAAATCTATAAACATGGCAAAACATAGGGTGATGTGAAACACCACCCTCAAACAGGATGAGACTAGTACAAGAAACAACGGGCTGCCTCCCGATAGCGCTAAGTTTAACGTCTTCAGCCAGACCGAACCATTATCGCCATAAAGATAAGATCTATGAAAGTGTTGGGCGGAAAAAAAATTGGGTGATGATAATCACCCCCAAACAAGACTGAAGCGCCAGTCTTCTTGGATAAAGGCTAAAATGGTCAATGCACCTGTATGGCAAAGTGCATCACGCGATGCAAAGCATCGATGGACCATGGGTGGGTGGGTATTAGGGTAAGGATGAGGGTGAATAGGCACCGGTCACGGGCCTTATTGAGCCGAAAAGTGAGGGCAACAAGGGCCCTATAAGAATGGTTCTCAAGTTGAATGGGAAGACAGTATAGTGTGTGAATAGTGAGGGGGTGGGGCTCATAGAAATCACACGACCATTCTATAAATGGGCAATGATAATGGTCACGTCGTGACATGCTAGGGAGCTGATGGAAAGAAAAATCAACACCACAAGAAAGTGGTGTGCATGGAAGAACAAGGTCGATGTCACGAAAGTGGAGAGTATCACCACATATACTCTCATTAATAGTCGATGGTGGTTTTAGGTTAGGACCTAGATAAACATAGGTGAACTGTTGAGGAATAATGACTAGGTCTAAACAAGGTGGTGGTGGAGAAGGTGGGATAAATGGCGATGGAAGACGATCCAACTCAAGCGGGGGAGACACACCCTTATTGGGAGGAGTAAAGGAATACTCACAAGGGAGTGTGGTTTCTAAAGATGGAGCGGTCAACTTCTCCATAAGAGTAGCATCGGTGAATGTGGTGGGTGGGTAAGACGAGGCACAAAGATCGGAGATAAAGGAATCACTAGAAATAATGGGCTCAAGATGAGCCAAGCATGGTGGAACAGGATCCATATCCGGATAGTTAGGAACTATCACGGATTCTATCTCGGGAATATGGTGAGCACTTGTATCCGGAGCTAACCTAGAATGAAGTGGTTCCTCGGGAAAACATATAGTATGGTCGATAGGTGTAGACTCGGGCATATTTTTGGATTCAGCGGGAGTGGGAATGGGAACCTCAAAGTGGGGTTCAGGTGGACATGGTGGGATTGGATTAGGCTCACTATCGATGGATAAATCAACACAAGTGTCAACTTGAGGCCCAGGCCAAGGAATAGTCTCAACTTCGAGATTCTTGAGAGGATAGGGTTGGTCACACTCAAAGTCAGTGGCACAAGACGACGCATCATCACTCCGTGTGGGGGCAACAATGGGTTGACTTGGGGTGAAGTCTGACTCTCGCTCACACTCAATTTCATTTAATCTTTATTCAAGCCATTGGAGGGATTCCTTTTGAATTTGAGTGGCTTGCACTTGCTCGAGTATGAACTTTTGCAAGAGGCTTTCCGAGTGTTTCACGCTCCCAAGAATGGCAACGGAGCCATTTGATAACTTACTTTTTGGTGTGTAGTCGTTGTTGAAGCCAAGTCAATCAAAACCTTAAAATACCTACAAAATATAACATCAAACTAAAGTGTAGAGGTAAGTAAGGGTATCAATCCACATCGGGGGTAAAGCTAGAGAAAAATTCAATTGTAATTCACTTTTATTTTCTTTTTTGGACTTTTTACTTTTTCTAATTGTTTTTAGCTTTTTCAATATTAAAATAATTTTTGTGAGAAATGGTGAACTAACATTAAACTAAAATTAAAGATGTAAAGAACCAACTAAAAAGTGACTAAAAATGAATTACAATGTCTAACACTAAAATAAGAGATCAAGTGAGGTAAATAAAGTGAGAACAATCAAGGAATGGGATTACACCACAAATTTTAGCTATTCTAACTAATTAATTTTATTATTTGAATTCTCCGAAATTAATATCAAAATTACAAACCAACTCTCGTTGCAAGTGTAATTTTAATAGTAATCTTTTAGAAAATTAAGTTTAACCTCCCACAACTCTAAAAAAATTGATCTACACTCCTTTTAATTAATCACCCGCTAGGATCGATTCATCAAAATTTAAGTATATCTTAGAAAATGAAAATATAGTTGAAATTCAAGTAATAATATCACACTTAATAAACCCCTATCTCTAGTTCGAATCTAAAATGGGTATTATAATTAGAATTTTGATTTTCTCTCGAAAATCATTTACCCTCTCTCGAGGCGAAAATTTGAGGGTGAGGGATCAAAATTAACATTCAAAGGGAATTTTCAATTAATCAAACTAATTAAATCAAAATAACATCAAACAAGGGTTCACCCCACACCTTGAAAGGGGATTTAGCCTAACATCATATTAAACATGATAATCAAATAAACTAGGCAATTAAAATAAAAGTAGAGAAAAGAACAATTAAACCAAATCTCTTTGAATGAAATTGAACTTCAATCCTTTAATTTGCACATCATCCATTCAATTAGAGCCTCCAAATGATTTTTAATAATAAAAACACACTCAATTGAATTTCTCACTAATTTATCACTCAATAATCTCTAAAAAAAATTATTTACAAAATGTTGTTTATCCTAATTTATTTTCTACACTAAACTATCTCTTTAGAATTGTCTCTCTATAACTCTAACTCCTTTTTTTTTTCTAAAAGCTCTCTAGAATTCTCTACTTCTAGCCTTTTCCAAAATTGGTCTTCTTATTCCTTTTATATTGGGCATGGAGCATGGGGGGATGCATCAGGTCTTGAGGGTTTCGTTCAGTGGAACAAGGTCGGAGCAGGTGAAGTAAAATAAAATAAATTCTAACCTAAAAAAAAATAAACCAAAAAATGGTGTTTCTCTCTCTAAAATTGATATCAAAAGGCCTCACTAATGTATTTATTGAATCTAAAATAAAAAATTACAAAATAAAAAAATTTTAAAAAAGATAATGGATGAATTCATAATGGACAATTAAATAATAAAAGAGATTTGCTAAAAATGCAAATCCTAATATTATAAAATTGTACATTAGAGCTCATTCAAAGAAATAAATTCTAAATCATTACTTTATATTGAGATCATTGCTAAAAATGCAAATTTTCAACATAAAAGAATGGATTAGAATTTACCTCACATAAGGGGTGAATTCAGCTACATCAATTTATTTTGAAATAATTGCTAAAAATGCAAAAATTCATTACAGAGGGGTGGGATTGAATTTATCCTAGAGATAAATTTCACTACACACCTATATATTGAGATATTTTGCTAAAAATGCAAATACTCAATATAGAGGGATGGAGAGAATTTTATCACACAAAGCTTAAAAACTAAATTTGAGATCCTTTGAAAATGGCTCCAAGTCTTCAATTTATATGGTGTACATGGACGCTAGGGGTAAATTGGAGAGTTTATATTTTAGTGTGCATGTAAATAGTGAGAGGAGCATGGGTAAGGAAATAAGGGTATTTTGGACTTAAATGGACGAGAACATGTAGGAGAAGTGTTGGGGATATTTTTGGGAAAATGAGGTTTAAGTGTTTTTAAACACATGGGGTGTAAAAGGGTTTGTTATTTGGTGTGTTTGTTTGGTTTGGGAATTGGCAAGTGAAAGTAAATCGATTCAGAAGAAATGGGTGAAATGGGTTGGAAGGGGAAAATGGGTATTGGATTGGTTGCTTGGGTTTGTGGAGTGGTTGTGGCTATGGCTCCGGGTTTCTGGGTCAACAGCAGATGGGTCGATTTTTTGTTCGGGCTGGATCGTGGCAGCTCTGATCGGAGCTTATGGCAGGTTCGGGCGATGTCGAGTTGATGGTCGTTCATGGATCTTGGGTCCTAGTTTTTCTGGTATGGAAGGAGGTCAGTTTTCTGTTGCTGCAGGTTCGGTCTTCAGTTGGGTATGGCGTGGCAGGCCGCCGACGGGTTCAGCTCGTTGGGTTGTAGGGATTTTGCCGGAGAGGGAGTGATATACCCGTTTATATCCTCGGCCTGGCTGGAGATTACCTCCAAACGGATGACCCCCCAAGGGCCGACCCTTCATCAGGTTCAAGACGACCCCTCAGATGGGCCGACCCTTCACCAGGTTCCAGACGACCCCCAAAGGGTCGACCCTTCATCAAGCTCAAAACGACCCCTCAGAGGGGCCGACCCTTCACCAGGTTCCAGACGACCCTACGAGGGGCCGACCCTTCACCAAGCTCCAGACGACCCTACGAGGGGCCGACCCTTCACCAGGATCCAGACGACCCCTCAGCGGGGCCGACTCTCACCAGGTTCCAGACGACCCTACGAGGGGCCGACCCTACACCAGGCTACAGACGACCCTACGAGGGGCCGACAGTACGAGGCCAAAATTGGGCCTGACTCACTACTCGAAGGAACTTTGCCCTCGGCCTCGGTTCCCAGGCCGAGGGTGACATCATCAAAGCGCGTGGTTTGGGAGATGCGTGGAACAGTGCGCGTGAGGCTCACATGACACGTGGGAGACCGTTATAACAAAATCACACCCTCACGTGAGGGAATATTATGTCATCATTTGGCATCTACAGGTGTCAACAGGGGATTGGCTAGATCATCATTCACATGCACCATGCATACTTGGGGGTACACTACACCCCCCAAGACCTATATATACTTGTCACCTACAACCCTACAGGGGATGGATCAATTTTATGGTAACCCTAGCAAAAACTCTGCTTGTACACACAGTAGAGAGAGAAAGTGAGCTTATGTGCATTGTATCCAAGGCCATTAGTGCCCATACTTAGAGGATCACACACTCACAGTGGATGTAGGACAAATTGGTTGAACCACTATACATCGTTGTCTTATTTCCTCTTACACTCATCCCCTTCTACATACTTATACACTTATACATCTCTATGACTGCCATGGCTACTATTGTTTGAGCTCATTATCACTTATCCGATGGTGCTAAATCTCAGCATCATCAGTTTGGCGCCGTCTGTGGGAACGAGAAGACATCTCTTCCTTTGCACAGCTTGACCTCACTGGGCACTCTGGTGGTGAACCAGCACTCCCCCTGAGAGGAGGTGTTTCACCATTGAAAGAGACCCACTAAGGTTCCCAAGCTCACCAGTCTTTTCTTCAGTTCAACTTTTCATAACTCAAACACATGGCACCTGAGATGCCACCACCACCACTTCCCCCGCCGGATGAGGGGGGAAGACCCAGTTCCAGTCAGCCGCCGCCTCAGTCTGAGATGGTTGATGTGGCAGCAGCCCTAAAGTCTCTGGCAGCAAGCCAACGGATGATGCAAGAGCAGTTCACAGCCCTAAGCCAGAACATACTAAGACCCCCAGGGGTTTCACCCGAGATGATTACTCCAGCAGCAGTTCCAGGACAGCATGAGGCCAAGGGACAACCCCAGGCACCGTGCAAAGACCTGCCACCTCCTCAGTGGCGTAGGGATGTTGCTGACCCCCGGCG
This sequence comes from Sambucus nigra, assembly GCA_949130495.1. NCBI lineage: Eukaryota > Viridiplantae > Streptophyta > Magnoliopsida > Dipsacales > Adoxaceae > Sambucus > Sambucus nigra. The sequence goes on from OX422210.1 coordinate 426,069,620, forward strand.
TCTACGCCTGGGGAGGCAAGGAAACCCATGCCCTGAGGACAGGTATGACGATCCGGAGGGAGAGGAGGCCCCTATATTGTGCTGGGAACCATATGAGGTCTCCAACAATACTGTACGACCTCTCCAGGATAGTAGAGGAAAGTACGGGAGACCAAATCCTGATGATCGCCCAAGGGGCTCTGCTTTTGATCGCTTGAGCAGGGGGTCAGCCTTTGAGAGGTTGGGCCCAGTAAATGTCCTGCGGGAATAATTGTCCAGGTCAAGATGTGCTGCGAGGTCCAGGAGGGAGGCAGCAGATGGTCGACCCCAAGGACGAGATGACGGCCAAAGGGAAGTAAACAGCCGACACAAGCCCGCTGCGGCAGAACCCCCCGTCTACCTCAGAGAGGCGGAGGGGGATAACATCGGCCAAGACGACCCTGTGAGGCCCTGGAATGACTCAATCCAACGGTTAGAGAATAAGATCGGTGATATACTAAAGAGCCGAGACCCCCTTCAGATGGGATACACCATAGGCTCGCCCTTCGTAGCAAAGATAGTCAACTTTCCCACGCCATCAAAGTTCAAGCCACCTGTGGTCACCCCAAGATATGATGGGAGCACCAACCCCATCCACCATGTGGAGATGTATCAGTCAGTGGCAGACATATACTCTATCTCAAATGAGATGAGGTGTCGTGCCTTCTCTGGTACCCTGACAGGGGCTGCGCATGTCTGGTACACATCTCTTCTGAAAAATTCCATTGAAGACTTTAAGTAGCTGGCAGACCTGTTCATCCACAACTTTTGCTTTGGGGTGAGGCCACAGAAGAAGACCACCCACCTGCTCTATGTTAAGCAGGGGAAGAATGAGAGTCTGAGAGACTACATAGACAGATTCAATAAAGAGAAGCTGGAGGTGGAAGACTATGAGGAGAGCATAGCTATGACAGCCCTGATTGGAGGACTCCAAAAGGGGAAACTGTTATGGAAGCTTGCTGAAGACCCTCTGAGGACGATGGCTGAGCTGCTATCGACAGCAGGAAAGGTGATGAACGCCGAAGAGGCGATGGCTGCAAAATATGAAGACAAAAAAGGAAGTGCTAGTGGGGGTAAATACCCTAAGAAGAACAAAGAGGGGAAGAAGAGGTCCACGGATGACAAGTTCGCTGGCTACACCCCTATAACGGTCGGCTGTGAACAGATTCTCAATGAGATAAAGAGTGACCAGTCCCTGAAGTGGCCTGAGAAGCTGAGGGCACCCCCCGGCAAGAGGAATAAGAACCTGTGGTGTGAATTTCATCAAGACCACGGCCACGTAACGGACAAATGCTTCGCTCTAAAAGATGAGATTGAGAAGATGCTGAAGGAAGGGAAGCTCAGAAAGTACGTGGACAAAGGTGCCTTCAAGAGGGGCCGAGGGGACGACCCCAGAAAGAAGCGAGGCGATGCATGCAGAGAAGGTCCTCAAAAAAGAGGGGACGACCCTTCTGACGATGAGGACGACCCTGACCTCCCGCCGAGAGACGACCACGGCCCTGTCAAGAGGCTTAATATGATCTCGCTCGGAGTGGGAATGATCTCCGGGGGTCTGGCAGGAGGAGGGTCTGAGGTCGCCAACAGGAAGGCCCATGTGGCTGAGGCCAAGGCAGTGACGAAGACAGTACACTCGACCTCTCTGGAGGTCAAGTCAGAAAAGAGGAAGAAGGTTGATATGGACACTCTGATAGTGGGATTCTCGAGAATGGACTTCAAAGGCCTCTTAGCCCCACATGATGACCCTCTCGTCATCACTACCAGGGTGCACGGGTGTGAGGTGCCGAGGATCTTGGTAGATGGGGGTAGCTCTGCAGATGTGATGTTTTGGCCATGCTTCAAAGCCTTAGGTCTTAGTCGTGCTAGACTCGTCCCCTACCATCATCCATTGATTGTGTTCAGTGGGGAAAAGGTTCATCCCCTTGGGGTATATGAGGCCGATGTGAGGATGGGGGACGAGTGGCCGAGATGGCTCACCAAGAAGATCAGCTTCTTTGTGATGGATATGCATGTGTTTTCGGCCTACAACATCATACTGGGGCGTGTGGCCCTCAAGGAGTTTGAAGTTATGCTGTCTATGGTCCATCAGATGATCAAATTTCCCACCCCTTACGGGGTGGGGGAAGTTCAGGGAGACTAGATGACAGCGCGAGAGTGTTACTATAACTCCGCTGAGGAAAGGGAGGCACTCAAGAGGGCTACGACCACTTACAATATTGATACCCTAGACCCCAGGGATGAGACGAAGCTAAAAAAGGAGAGGCCGCGGAAGAGGTAGAATCCATCATCCTCGATGAGGATGACCCGAAAAAAACCGTCCAAGTCGGCAAGTCTCTGAAGCCCAACATCAAGGAAGACCTCATTAAACTATTGAGGAAAAGGCGAAGTGTCTTCGCCTGGAGTCATGTAGATATGCCAGGGATTGACCCTGAAATCATGTGCCACAAGCTCAATGTGGTAGAGGGAGTGAAACCGATAAAGCAGAAGAGGAGAATTTACTCCAGATAAAAGTATGAGGTCATCAGGGACGAGGTCAAAAAATTAGAAGACGCTGAATTTATCAGAGAGGTCATCTACCCTGAATGGTTGTCCAATGCAGTCATTGTCCCAAAGGCCAACGGGAAGTGGAGAATGTGCGTGGACTTCACAGACCTCAACAAGCACTGTCCCAAAGACAGCTTCCCTCTCCCCCGCATTGACCAGATGGTAGATGCCACTGCAGGCCATGAGCTCATGAGCTTTATGGATGCCTATTCAGGGTATAACCATATCTTCATGAACCCTGAAGTCTCGGAGAGGACAGCCTTCATCACCGACAAGGGGACATACTGTTACAGGGTCATGCCCTTTGGCCTAAAAAATGCGGGGGCAACGTACCAGCGCCTCATAAATAAAATGTTTGAAGACCAAATTGGGAAGTCTATGGAGGTCTACGTAGATGACATGCTGACCAAGAGTCTGAAGGCAGAGGATCATGTGGCAGACCTGGAGAGGACCTTTAATACGATGGACAAATACAAGATGAAGCTTAATCCGGCCAAGTGTGTCTTCGGGGTCGGAACAGGGAAGTTCTTGGGGTTCATTGTCAATTAAAGAGGCATCGAGGCCAATCCTGAAAAGATAAAGGCCCTTGTTGAAATGAAGACCCCCAAGTCCATTAAAGACGTTCAGAGGCTCACAGGGAGAGTTGTTTCCTTGAACAGGTTCGTGTCTAGGGCCACAGATAAGTGCTTGCCATTCTTCAAGATCCTTAGGAAGGCCTTGGAATGGAGTGAAGAGTGTGATGAGGCTTTCAGGGACCTAAAGTCATACTTAGGGTCTCCCTTGCTGCTATCATGACCCGTGCAGGGTGAACGACTTTATGTGTACCTCGCCGTCTCAGAGTCGGCCATCAGTGCAGCCATTGTGAGAGACGAAGACGGGATACAGAAGCCTGTGTATTTCAACAGCAAGGCACTCCAGGGGGCAGAGCAAAGATACCCGAGGATGGAGAAGTTGGCCTACGCCTTGATCCATGCCTCGAGGAAGATGAAGCCGTACTTCCAGTCCCATACAATGGTCATCCTCACCGAATCTCCTCTTAGGCAGGTCCTACACAAGCCAGAAAAATCAGGCAGGCTAATGGCCTGGGCTATAGAGCTGGGGGAGTTTGACATTGTGTATCAGCCTAGGACGGCCATTAAGGGGCATACATTGGCAGACTTCGTGGCTGAGTTAACTTGGGAAGATGATGAGGTCGAGGGTGAGACCCTCGGGAAGACAGATACACAACAAGACAAACCCACTGACACACCCGCAGATAGGGCTGAGACAAGCGCCGCTAGAAGGAAAGCGGCTGAAAACGAAGAGGGAAGATACATCTTTAGACAGGGATCCCTCTCCGAGGGAAGTTTCTCAGAAGAATGCACCGTGTGGAGTCTTTTCGTCGATGGGTCCTCTTGCTAAAGCGGGAGCGGAGCTGGGTTAATAGTATCAGCACCCGACGGCACAGATATTGAGTACGCCCTGAGGTTCAACTTCAAAGCCTCCAACAACGAGGCTGAGTATGAGGCCTTAGTAGCAGGCCTCTCCTTGGCCAAGTCTCTTAGTGTGGGCCATATTTTGGTCCATAGTGATTCAAGGCTAGTAGTGAATCAGATACTAGGAGCCTACGAGGCTAAGGACGAGAGGATGGCTAGGTACCTGAAGAAGGTGAGGTCGTTACTGAAAGGCTTCAGAGAAGTGAAATTAAAGAGGATACCCAGGCTCGACAATGGCCGTGCTGATGCCCTTGCGAGGTTGGCCTCAGCAACTAGGACAGACATCAGGAGGACGGTCCTAGTAGAAATTTTGCTTCAGTCAACTATTGAAGACGCCGAGGGAATACTTGACAATTGCCTAAATGTTTCTCAAGAAGTTTCATGGATGGACCCTCTGATCAGATACATTAAAGAGGGTGAGATGCCAGAGGCAAGGCAAGAAAAGAAGAAGCTGAGGTACAGGGCTGCAAAATTCACTATCATCGGAGACACCTTGTATAAAAAGGGGTTTTTGCTCCCCTTACTTAGGTGTGTGCATCCCTCAGAAGTCCCTTCCATTTTGCAAGATGTGCACGAAGGATCGTGCTCAAGCCACATCGGGGGAAGATCCTTAGCGAAGAGGGTGATCACCCAAGGCTACTGGTGGCCGACCTTGGTGAAAGACGCAGCGACATATGTAAAAAAGTGTGACAAATGTCAAAGATTTGCCACCATCCCTCACCAGCCCCATCAGCCTCTTACTTCCATTACATCCCCATGGCCATTTGCAGTGTGGGGAATTGACCTAGTAGGACCCTTGCCTAGGGCCATCAATAACTATCGATTCCTCATCGTAGCCATTGACTATTTTTCAAAATGGGTGGAAACGGAGCCGATGGTGACGATCACCGAGCAGAAGACCTTCCAGTTCATCTGGAAAAATATTATATGCAGATATGGTCTCCCCAACACCCTCATCTCGGATAACGGGACTCAGTTCAAGAACACCTCTCTACAGAAGTACTGTGAAAGGGTGAGTATCAAACAATTTTTCTCCACCCCTGGCCGACCTCAGGCCAATGGGCAAACAGAAGTTACAAATAGGACAATCCTAGATGGAATCAAGAAGAGGCTTGAGGAGGCAAAAGGAAGATGGGTCGAGGAGTTATATGCCGTGCTATGGGCATACAGGAAGACAGTGAGGACCTCTACCGGAGAGACCCCATTCATGCTAGCTTATGGATCAGAAGCTGTCATCCCCACCGAGATTAAGTTTCCTACGCATAGGGTCCAAGTGTATGACCCCCAGAAAAATGGGGAAGAGAGGAGACTCGACTTGGACCTGATTGAGGAAAGGAGGGAGAACGCTGAGATAAGGCAGGCTTCCTACCAGCAGAGGGCCGCAAGGTTTTACAATCAGAGGGTGAAACAAAGGCCTATCGCAGTGGGGGACTTGGTCCTCAAGAATACTTGGCAAAAGCCCAACAAGCTTCATCCTAATTGGCATGGCCCATATAGGGTCATCGATGAAGTCGTCCCTGGGACCTATAGACTAGAAAACCTAGAAAGGGAACCTTTTTCCAACCCCTGGAATGCAGATCATTTGAAGAAATACTATCAGTAGTGTTGTAAGGTCTTGATAGACCATAATTGTAATAAGAGTTGCGCCAACAGAACACTTGAAAAATTAATGAGAAATATCTGTGTTTCCCCTCATCCTGTGGTTATCAGTTCTAGCACGTATGGAAACATCTACAGAGAACCACCCTCGGCTATAATGAGGGCTAGTGGAGGGGACGACCCCACCACTGTCCTCAAGAAAGACGAGGGAAAACTTTATTAAAAACCATTAATTTGGTGAGTTGAACCCTCGGCTATAATGAGGGTCAGTGGAGGGGACAACCCCACCACTGTCCTCAAGAAAGACGAGGGAAGACTCTATTAAAACCATTAATTTGGTGAGTTGATCCCTCGGCTATAATGAGGGCCAGTGGAGGGGACGACCCCACCACTGTCCTCAAGAAAGACGAGGGAAGACTTTATTAAAAACCATTAATTTGGTGAGTTGATCCCTCGGCTATAATGAGGGTCAGTGGAGGGGACGACCCCACCAATGTCCTCAAGAAAGACGAGGGAAGACTATTAAAACCATTAATTTGGTGAGTTGATCCCTCGGCTATAATGAGGGTCAGTGGAGGGGACGACCCCACCACTGTCCTCAAGAAAGACGAGGGAAGACTTTATTAAATCCATTCATTTGGTAAGTTGATCCCTCGGCTATAATGAGGGCCAATGGAGGGGACGACCCCACCACTGTCCTCAAGAAAGATGAGGGAAGACTTTATTAAAAACCATTAATTTTGTGAGTTGATCCCTCGGCTATAATGAGGGTCAGTGGAGGGGACGACCCCACCAATGTCCTCAAGAAAGACGAGGGAAGACTATTAAAACCATTAATTTGGTGAGTTGATCCCTCGGCTATAATGAGGGTCAGTGGAGGGGACGACCCCACCACTGTCCTCAAGAAAGACGAGGGAAGACTATTAAAACCATTAATTTGGTGAGTTGATCCCTCGGCTATAATGAGGGCCAGTGGAGGGGACAACCCCACCACTGTCCTCAAGAAAGACAAGGGAAGACTATTAAAACCATTAATTTGGTAAGTTGATCCCTCGGCTATAATGAGGGCCAGTGGAGGGGAAGACCCCACCACTGTCCTCAAGAAAGACGAGGGAAGACTTCATTAAAACCATTAATTTGGTGAGTTGAACCCTCGGCTATAATGAGGGTCAGTGGAGGGGACGACCCCACCACTGTCCTCAAGAAAGACGAGGGAAGACTATTAAAACCATTAATTTGGTGAGTTGATCCCTCGGCTATAATGAGGGCCAGTGGAGGGGAAGACCCCACCACTGTCCTCAAGAAATACGAGGGAAGACTTCATTAAAACCATTAATTTGGTGAGTTGATCCCTCGCCTATAATGAGGGCCAGTGGAGGGGACGACCCCACCACTGTCCTCAAGAAAGACGAGGGAAGACTTCATCAAAACCATTAATTTGGTGAGTTGATCCCTCGGCTATAATGAGGGCCAGTGGAGGGGATGACCCCACCACTGTTCTCAAAAAAGATGAGGGAAGACTTTATTAAATCCATTTATTTGGTAAGTTGATCCCTCGGCTATAATGAGGGCCAATGGAGGGGACGACCCCACCACTGTCCTCAAGAAAGACGAGGGAGAGGTTAGTGGCATTAATAAAGAAAAAGTAAACCATACAAGAAGCAAATATGGAAGACAGTAAAGAAGACGATGGTATTAATGAAATGCCAGTTATACAAAATATCAAGTGTTTTGCAAAGTAAAGTACAAAAATGTTGATTACACAAAGAGGGTATCGACTACAAACAGCCACCCTATTGAGCAAGATCAGAGGGCAAGGCCTTGACGTCAATGGGAGGCTCTTCTAGGAGTATGACAGGCTGACCCTCAGACGTGCCCATGCCTTAGACATGCTGAGACTCCACTTGAGCCAAGGCTTCAGCAATGAGGGGATCATCCAGCTGAACTGCTTCAAGAGAAGGTCGAACAGACGACACTGCATCAGCGAACTTTAAGACGACCCATCGACAGGCCGTCTTAATTCCTCTCTCCAATTATTCAAGGCCAAAGCCTTGAAACTCGTCTGAGAGTTTGTAGGCCTCCACAGCATCAGCCTCGGCTTTCTTGACAGCTGCTTCCAGATCGGCCTTGTGATGAGCCCCCAAGTTGAGTAGAGCCTCATCCTTCTCCTTTATGAGCAAGTCCTTGGCCTGCTGGTCGGCATCGTGCTGCCTCGTCAGTTCGTCTAAGACCCTGGCATGATCAGTCCTAGCACTCTCAAGTTCAGCCCTCGCAGTCTCGAGCTCTGTCTGCAGGTCGGCCTCATGCTGAATGGCCCTTTCAGCCTCATGGAACTTTGCCTAATTTTCAGCCATCCACTTTGTGGCCGAGGTGAAGGCACAGACGGACTGCATAGAAAAATAAACACATGTCAAGAGGCCGAGGAAACAGTTATTGAAAGAATGAAATTTCAAAAGTGGGTCAAGACCAATACCTGTGCAAGGGCGTGCAGACCATAGTCGTACACTTTGGCAGGAGGCATTTTGGACAAGAACTCATAGTCAGTTGCCGAGGGTGCAGAAAACATTGAGGCCTTGGCTGCCCTCAAGTTTGCAATAAGTGATGAGGGCTCGGCCCTCAGATGTGCCAGGTTTTGAGACCAGAAGGCCCCCATGCTGGATGAAGAGGTTGTCCCCTCAGAGGCTTCGACCCTGGCCCTCGTCCGAGAATCAGGCCGAGGGTCAACAGGGGACTCGGGCTCCTTTCTCTTATTGCTATCGGTGGTCGGCTCCACCACCGTCGGCCCGGCTGCCCTCATCTTCCTCGGAGCCTGCTGAGGCTCCTTCCCTTTCTTCTTGCTCAAACCAGACAGCAGGCTCGGAGCAGTCATTTCCCAAAGTTGGTCTGATATACCTGTAGGGCGACCTGATAAGAGGACGACACGTCAGAAAAATGCAGAGAAAAAGAGGAAACACTTCAAAAATAAGTAAAGAATGGAGAACGTTCAGTATAACTCACATAGTTCTGTCAGAGGGCCGACCCTTAGACCAGCTTCTTTGAGGAATCGGGGGGTCATCAGGTCTTCAAATTTTGGAAGTTCACCCTCTCTCCCTCGTCCTCTCAGATATTCAACGATGTCCTTCTCCTCCAGACTAAGTCCAGGGTCTGACCTGGCCTTCATGGAAGGGTTAGACCATCTTTTGGGGACCCTCGGACCATCGGCGGTGGACTCCCACTCCCACTCCCCAGAGATAAAGAAGAATCTCTTTTTCCAATCGTGGTTGGAAGTTTGTGCCACGTGGAGGAGTTTCTTCTCAGACCTCCTCGCTCCCAGATGATAGTATCCAGGCTGTTTGGACGATGAGGTGATGTTGTAGCAGCCCAAGAATAGGTCGGACGAGGGCTCATCGGTGAAAGCATTCTTCCACAAGGAGATGTAGCCCAGCATCGTCCTCCAAGAGTTGGGAGGAAGTTGAGAGGGGGCAACACCAAGGGCAGACAGGATATCTACGATGGTAGGATGCAGAGGGAATCTGACTCCAACCTTGAACATTTGTTCGTAGACTACAACCTCTCCCTCTTCACAATCAAAAACCCTCTCAGACTCAGAGGGAACCCTCATAGTTACGCTGAGGGGCACTCCATAGGCATGCCTCCATATCAAGAGGTCACGATCCCTAACAGAGGAGATATAGGACGAGGCGTGGGAGGTTTCAATCTCGTCATCTGTATCATCGCCCTCATCCTCAGTCCTCTCTCCCTCGGCCTCATCTTCTTCCAGAGGCCCCTGGGGGAAGGTCATCTGAAAGGCATGGGGAGATAGGGTTGTCACAGGGACAGCCTCGGAGGGGACCATACCCTCGGCCTCTCGGCCTGGGCTTAGGTCAGATGTCTCTCTCCTACCGGAAGGTCCAGCGCCAGTTGGCGACGACGCTCTCTCGTCCATCTCACTTGAATGACTCTCGGTTGGACGATGGGACGACCCACAGGACTCAGACGGTTCAAATGGTTTTATTATGGCAAGAGGAATGGGGAAGATGGGTCGTACCCAATTAGGGTCGGCCCCCCGTCTCCTCTCTTCCTCTTCCTCTACTCGTCTGATCTCTGCAAAGAGCTTTTCTCTCAAGTATGGGAATTCAGATGCTAAACTATAAAGCTTCCTAAGCATTAAAAGGGAAGACTCTACACTTGGAGAAATTTGAGGAACTTAACTACAAACAAGTTTGCAGTTGACCAAATTAGACTTTTGAATTAAAAAGGGAATTGATGATTTTCACTCAAGAACGCTCAAGAACACTCAAGAACATTCAAGAAACAGTTGCCGGAGAAGACACCGAAAAAAGCTATGAGATAACCCAAGGAAAATGCAGCCCTACGAGCCTAAAAAGCAAACAGAAATGAAGGTAAAAGAGAGCGCTGAAGGATTACCTGATAAAGAGAGAGCAAGAACTGCCCAAATCGCTATGCTTGAAGGATTGAAGACTGCAGAAATGGCGATGAAAACTGGTAAAAGGCTAGAGAGAGAAGGCTTGGGCGCGAAGGAGAAGAAGAAGAGAGAGTTCAAAAATCTCTTAAATACTTTAGCAATGAGTGGGCTCATTGACCAAGGCAGGGCGCAGCCCACGAGGAAGGCATCATTAGGGCACAAAGTCCCAGGCAAAGTATGCATCCGCCATGCCTTGGAAACTGGAACAGCAATGAGTATCTGCCCAGGTGTCAATCACCTGACTGATCATACACGCATCTCAATTATAACACTATCCCTCAGCCATCTCAATAGCACCTATAGCTAAGGGCTGGGGGTGATTGATATACCCGTTTAAATCCACGGCCTGGCTGGAGATTACCTCCAAATGGACGACCCCCCAAGGGCCGACCCTTCATCAGGTTCAAGACGACCCCTCAGATGGGCCGACCCTTCACCAGGTTCCAGACGACCCCCAAAGGGCCGACCCTTCATCAGGCTCAAGACGACCCCTCAGAGGGGCCGACCCTTCACCAGGTTCCAGATGACCCTACGAGGGGACGACCCTTCACCAGGCTCCAGACGACCCTACGAGGGGCCGACCCTTCACCAGGCTCCAGACGACCCCTCAGCGGGGCCGACTCTCACCAGGTTCCAGACGACCCTACGAGGGGCCGACCCTACACCAGGCTCCAGACGACCCTACGAGGGGCCGACAGTACGAGGCCAGAATTAGGCCTGACTCACTACTGGAAGGAACTTTGCCCTCGGCCTCGGCTCCCAGGCCGAGGGTGACATCATCAAAGCGTGTGGTTTGGGAGACGCGTGGAACAGTGCGCGTGAGGCTCACATGACACGTGGGACACCGTTATAACAAAATCACACCCTCACGTGAGGGAATATTATGTCATCATTTGGCATCTACAAGTGTCAACAGGGGATTGTCTAGATCATCATTCACATGCACCATGCATACTTGGGGGGTACACTACACCCCCCAAGACCTATATATACTTATCACCTACAACCCTACAGGGGATGGATCAATTTTATGGTAACCCTAGCAAAAACTCTGCTTGTACACACAGTAGAGAGAGAAAGTGAGATTATGTGCATTGTATCCAAGGCCATTAGTGCCCATACTTAGAGGATCACACACTCACAGTGGATGTAGGCCAAATTGGTTGAACCACTATACATCGTTGTCTTATTTCCTCTTATACTCATCCCCTTCTACATACTTATACACTTATACATCTCTATGACTGCCATGGCTACTATTGTTTGAGCTCATTATCACTTATTCGGTGGTGCTAAATCTCAGCATCATCAGGGAGGTCGGCGTCGGGCTGTCGATTCTGGTAGGGGGCTCGCCGGAATGGGGTGTTGGGTTACAGATCGGGGCGGTTTGGTTCGTGAGAAGGTTTGTTAATGGAGGTGATATGGTGATGGCAATGGTGGTTTTGGTGGTGGGTTTTGGGAAAGAAGATGAAGGTGGGTTTGATTAGGTGGGTGAGGGTATAGGAGAGGAGGTGTGCGGTTGGGGGTTTAGTTAGGTGTGTGTGGGGTATAGGAAATGTGTGTTTAATTTGGACACCTAAAAATAACTATCTAACTAAAACTAATCCAAAAATTAAATCCTAACAAAATAAAAATAAAAACTTAATAAAATTAAGGGGATCTTCCTATTAAGTCATGTTTGAAGGGAATATTTTTTAATAGGTTTTATCACAACATTTTTTCTCAATAGGTCCTATTTGTACATACAGTGAATATTCACTGTATGTTTACCAATAGGACCTATTGGAACAAAAATCTTATTTTATGGGACCTGATGGAGCAAAAAAAAGATGTTAGGAGCTATTGAACTACATACTTAGTAAACGGGATGGTAAAAACCCCTAAAATTAAAACTCAATTCCTACGAAAAATAAACTAATAAAAGTAGAAAAATAAATTTCTAAAACTTATCCTAATCAAATAAAAACATAAAATTTAATAAAAACTAAAGACCTAAAAAAAAATGTAAATTCAAATAAAACTAAAAAATAAATGAAATCCTAAAAAAAAACTAATCCTAATAAAATAAAATAAAAACTAATAAAAATAAAAATACACTAATAAAAATAAAATTGAAAAATTGAAAATAAATCCTAGAAAATTCTTAATAAATCTAAAATAAACCCTAAAAATAAAAACGACTCAAACTAAAAAAAATAAAAAGGCATAAACTAAACACACGGGCTTCGGGGTAGGTTTAGGGACTGGTTTAGGCTAGGGTTAGGTTACGGGACTGGTGAAATAGCTCATTTGGACTTCAAATTGCCTCGAAATATAACTTTTGACATCACAATTGCAATCAAGCCTGCACATTATACCATTAATCATATAAGACCATTATTATCGAGAATTAGCAACTAAAATACGTCTATTCGGGGTATAAAATGTACACTTTTTGGTGCTTATCACGTGCCACCCAGAAACTCGGGCGGATGGCCCTTCTAGAAGGTCTCTCTGATGCTATGCCAAGTAGGTGGCCCTTGCTGGGCTGGGATAGATGGTGCTACGGGCTGCTGAGCCAGAGGCTGAGGGAAGTGGGTTGTTATGGCCCTCATAGCTGTCTCTACTACCTGAACTAACACTGCCACCTCAGTAGTAGAAATCGTCTCTGGTGGTGGTGGCAGTACTTGCTGCTCCTTAGGATTCTCCCTCACCCCATCTCCGGCTGCTGCCCTCTCATCTCGCTCTCTCCTCAGCGGCATCTGAAAATAGATTGACTTGTATCAGCATGAAATTTATACAAAATTTAATAGCAACAGCACGATATCTCAAAGCACGGAAGGATAAAAGCTACAGTCCTAATAATAAGGCTCTATATCAAACAAATGATATGTTGAAAACGTAGTAAGCCGTACAAATCCTATGGACACTAGAACCTGATGCTCTGATACCATCTGTGACACTCAGTTTAATTAAATATCTGGTGATCAAGCCTTTATCAAATTAAAATAGATTTCTCATATGGTTCATTCTTATCATCACTGTTGAAAACCAAATTAAATACTAACCACCTAAGTTAATTAAATAAGTGCCAAATTTTATCTTTCAAATAAACAGGATAATTAATAGTCTGGGAGCTAAATCAACATTCACAAGATACAAAAATCCAAACCATGATAATATATAAATGCATTTAAGTCATGCCAAATAAACCGTCTGCTAAAACTACAACCAAGCAATCATCCAGAATACAACTACTAAGTAAAACTGATAAAAACCTAGAACTTCAATGTAGTCAACTGACAGCATGTCTACTCATGAGATACAAGAATGAGATCCAATGCTAGATCTGAATGAAAGAGTCGGCTACTCAACAATCCTGTCAGCATCCATAGTGCTACAACTCCAAATCCCTATAATGAAATCAAGTATGGCTCCCTTGTGGCTGGACACCTAAAAGGTTTTTAAAACATTGTTATAGCAAGAGTTAAAACTCAAAACATTTTGAAAACATTTAACAAGTAATTTATCACGATTAAATTCGGTTATTGATTACACATGTTAGGTTCACGCACACTTCCTTGAGTTTCCTCACCTCTCATCAAATGTACACGCCTAACATTCTTTACTTAGCCCACCAAGTTACTGCCCCTAAGCTATCTCGACTAAAGTATATAACCGATCTTATCCATAGTATGCGCTCTCGTACTGCCCATACCGCACGATTCATTATTACTATTTCTCACATGTTCTTCATTTCATTATGTAACATTCGCATATGTTAAATCTGATCTTCATAATCAAGTCTCACTACTTAATTCATATAGCATTTCGTATCTATCATCATTCAACTTCCATAATTAAGTTTCACTACTTAATTTACAATAGATATTCCCAATCTATTTTTAATCTTGTAATTAAGTTTCGCTCTACTTAATTTACCATTTTAGATGTATATACATATAGATATCATCTATAAGTCTACTCCCGCACATAAGTAGAATATCATGAAGTATATATTTCACGCACAATACATACTGTAGGATTATTGGTCCGGATAATCATCGACCCCAATCATCCTATCATTCACATTGCTCCGGATATCCTTCGACCCCAAAGTAAATGTTATTCATATGTACATTGGTCCGGATAAACATCGACCCCAATACATAATTAAGCATACTTTAGGTATTCACACAGTCTAAGTATCAATATAATACGGTTCACACATCCAAATTATTTATACTTGTACGTGATATTTTTCTCTCTCATATTCACCGTACTTAACATTTATTTACGAATTAAATTCCATTTCCTACCTATTTGAGTGTTCACACAACTCTAAGGGTTCTAGTTGACCCTTGTTATATTAATCTAGAAGTTCCCATTTTTAATCTACAGGTATACATGTAGAATTGATGTTTATCCTCTCTTCGTAGCTCAATTCCCAAATTTTAGGATTCATTTATCAATCGATTTTCCTGTCCAGTCAATACTCTAAGCCCTACTCTCAATAACCTTAATGGACCTTTCTATAAACCTAATGGTTTTTTTCAAGTCCCTACATAGGTAAAATATCACTCCTAAGATTCCCTTCCATCGTTTGTAATCCCAAAAAATTAACCAAACAATGAAACCAAAAACTGCCTGGGTCAATCGATCAGGTGCAGCTTCGCCTTCTTCGATTCAAACCCCATAATTCTTCACCAAATTCCTATCCAATTACTCCTATATATTTCTACATGAGTTAATATGATTTCTAATGTTTCAAACACAATAAAACTTCATCGAAATCAATCAAGAATGAGTCAAACCCTCAAAACTCTTTCATAAATCTAGTTTTGTGTTCATCCATTTCATTCAATTCAAGACCCAGATTTAAATCCGTAGTAATAATAAAAAATCTTCTGATTTATAATTCTCTACAGATATAAACCCTAACTACATGCAATTTTACCCAAACATGAAATCAATTGCTGCTTTTCTTCAAAGATTTTTAATAAAATCAATTTATTCATGAAATACCTACACATGGGTATTATAACATAAATTTGATTTGCAATAAACACTTGCCTTATTTGATTGATTTGATTTTGTGGTTCTTGGTTGATGATTGATTACTTCTCCTCCAATCTTCCTTTCCAATTGCCTTGAGGTGCAAGAAATCCTTCACCACCTTCACAATTCTCTCCTTTGGCTTTGGAAAATGGTTCTCTCTTTTCTCTAATGGACTCTCTAATATTTTTGTGTTTTGATATCTAACCCCAATATCTAAATATCAGATGTATGGCTCTAAATTTCGTAAGTCCCTTAACCTCTTTTGGAAAAATGATCGAAACGCCCTTATAGGTGCCAGTTTGGTCCAAAATTGACCTGGGACCCAAACTATACTCCCGGGTACACTATTCCAATTATTTCGACCCATCCGAAATCATTTGTGACCTATAAATTCCCATCCGAGTCACTTGAAATATTTCTCATTCCTCACCTCAAAAATAGTCCACACGTGGCTCCCGGTGAGATAAAATAAAATACACACAAATCACTCATTATACCGTAACCATATTTTTCACTTATTTACTATATTCACTTAGTAAGCATTATAATGTAATATTAATCAGTATCTACCTCTCGATTAATATTTAATAAGCACATTTACCATTTAATTGTATTAAATTATTTCCCTCGCGTAATTTAAATAAAGTGTATTTTCTCCAATTAATTTCCCAATTTAATTAAATAAAAATACACAGAAATACAAGGAATTACAGTCTTTCTCCAATTGAAACTTTGCCCCCAGTGGATCTGGATAATCTCTATCAGAGGTGGGATTCAAGGATCTCATCCTAATTCACAATAATGTTGAACAACACCTTATGCCAAATTATTCCTTTTTCTTTAATTAAACGATGGACACACTGCCCGATAGTGTAACTCCCCAAAATTTATAATAATTGCTCCCTCTCAGTCAACCCATTTCACTAACCCAGAGGAAATCTTAATCGTTCCATGATATTGGTAACCCAACAATGAGTTTTATTCGTCTCCCATTCATTACGTCACTAGAATCACCAACCATTAAAAAACAATCCATCTACGAGTGGTGCAGTTGGAGACAACTTCACTATATCTCACTCCACACTAATCCACACGCTCAATATCCCACATCACGTGGTACTTATTACTCCCCGTCTTGGGTCTTTTTTGTTTAGTAAGAATAAGTAGCCTATTTATGTGCAATTCACCCTCAACATTTGAATGAGTAAGACTCTACTCTACTAACTATAATTGTTTGACCCTCCCATGACTAGAGATCCCCCACCTGTGTCTCCACGGTCTTTGAACCCATCTCGAGGGTAATAGATCTCATTGATATATATATATATACACACTTAGACTATCTCCTTATTTAATCGAAGTTCAGTTCGTCTTGCTATTCCAATATTGCTTCTACTTCCCCACAAGCATACATTTCAATATATTTATTACCACATCCCCCTAACCCGGACGATTTTGAAAATCAAACTAACCAGGATGGCCATACACCGTATATCTCGTGCATATCTGCACAAAAACCTCGATGTAACATATCTTTCATAAACTCAGCTCCGTTTGCTCAGCGTGGCTATATCGTAAGGGTATACTTAGTTACCCTACTAATCGCGACTTAATCATCCACAAAGTTATCCCACCAATCCACTTGTGGTGTAAAAAATTCCCCAGTGTTTCCTACATATCACTACCCGTATCTACTTTCTTGTATCATATAATAGCTTTCATCTCAAATTGTTTTCTCCACATGTACAATGATCATCATTCAAAATTGATACTATAGCATCCAACCATGTCGCTCAACTCCCAACATTTTTTAAGGTTCATATATAGAACATCACGCAAATAAAATCCAACTAAAGTAATTCCCCCAATGCTCTATCACCTAGGATTTTCAGTTAGCGATCTCCTTTGACCCAAAGCACATAAATGGGACACTCAAAATCCTGTCTCCAGACGTATAAGTCTAATCCTCAACTCCATTATCTTTAAAGGAGTCTTACAATACGGAGATCACACTATCACTAAGGCCGCGGCGCTAAATCAATAACGAGATAGATCTTTCCACTCGGGGCTAAACCCGATATACCCTGAATCACATCAGTATAGTCCCTACACACTTAAATCAAATAATACAAGGTAACTATACTCTCTAAATTCTCCACTATAATATATTATATACGCAGGTTGGACTCTCTTTTTAGTGAGACATTACAAAAATAACACATCCTGTCTTAGAATAGCGAACACGATAGCCGTACTGTAATAGTCCACCATCGTTTAAATAATCTCTTACCATTCCATAACCAGGATAACATCATACTCGCATAATATATCTCTCATACACTAGAAAATCCACTCAAATGTATCCTCTCAGTATCAGCACCTGCTCACCTGCATATGGAACCAAAAAGATCCATGCTACTTAAAGGTAAATATAAACACATCATAATGATACGAATGATATAGCCACTAAACCTATCTCATGCGCGAATCTAATGCTAACAAAATACTATGATGCACTCGTGTCACACAAAACTTACCTCATTTTCCCAAGGATAAAATCGTACCTACCATTGCCAATGGCACTGGCTGATCACATGATTCTTGGGCGTAATACTCACATCTAATCTAAATAAAAAATTATTGTAATTGTTACCCCTGTTGGTCACCCTGCTCCTATCCCCTATCTCTCTGCGAATAAGATCGACGCATGTGATCCTGCTCTCCACATATAAAACACATTCCTATATAATCCCCCTAACTCTGGCCCCACTGGCCATGTCAGGGTTACCTTACTCTTTGGCTTTAATATCCTCGGTCATGATGGCTACCCCGGTTATTGACTAAGCTTCGTTGGCCCAATAGAACATTTTTTTAGACCTAATGACCCTATCTGGACACTCGATCAAAATTCCTTTGATCTGAATCTTCAAAGTGGGTCCATCTCTTAGTTATCCCCCCTGTGGTGCCCCACTAGCACCGATTATATCCAGTCTTGCCCTGCTGACTTGATTCTCTAATCCCTTGGCTCCCTTCCCAGGGAATTATTAATATTGACAAGGTAACAGTACGACATTGACGATATCGCCATAATTCATCCAAGACAAACTTCCCGATAAGTGTTATTGAATTCTACTTGTGAGTCTATCATCAAACTTAAGGACCCTATTCACCTTCGTACCCACCTCGTCGGGTACAAAGTTCGCTAAACAAGCACATTCTTGCTCATACTCGGCTCCTGTTCGTCCCTCCTATGATAAGTCCCGAAACTTTCTTTGCATCTCTGTTTGAATAGCAATTGGACTTACGGTCAATCTGCACCAAAAATTTCTCGATATTTATAGTATATCTTTTCTCAGATGTGATGATTGACTCCCGCCACTGCAACGCAACTCCTATGAGCTTAAAAAAATTACAAAAAAATTTATGAGTGTTACTGCACTCCACCATACTCAAACATCTTTGGATGTTCCTCTTCTATTGGCTAGTTAATACAACATTCGCTTTTCTTGGAGACTTCGGTGGATGGACCTTCTAAATGGCCCCGCTGACTTTCCCCCGTACTAACTTAACTGGGTGAGTTTAAATTAGAGCCATCATCCTCTATAGCAGCGCTTAGGGAAGCTGATCTACCCTAGCGGTCATCACAGCATTAACTACCTGAGCAACAGTGGTCGCGTCCTCTTCTATAGTCACCATTCCCCAAATAGTTTGTGGATCCAACCGAGCCTCTCCTCCTACAGTCCGCCTAATGGACCTTACTGGTTTCCCTCCATTGTTCAACATACGTAACCCAAAAGAACTCACATAAGATTCACTTTATACTCAATAGCAGGATAACATGAATCAGAATAGGAATCGACGGTCCTAAGGATAGGGCTCTACATTAAAGAAAAGAAACGTTGAAGATATAATAAGTACACACAAATCCTAAGGACACTAGAACCTGATGCTCTGATATCATATGCGATACCCCCTTATTAAAATAACAGGTGCTCATCCCTCTACTAAAATAAAATAGAAATCTCAAATGGTTCATTCTTAGCATCACTATCAAAATTTCAATTTATTACTAACCACCTATTATTTAATCAAATTGTGCGTCAATTTTAAACTTTAATTAAATTAACATAAATAAAATCATTCACTATAAACTATGTCACACAACTAATTAAATGCACAATCACGTAATCATATCTGAATTCTGGAATATAATAAATACATTAACCGAATAAACCATCGATTTACAATCTAATACAACTGAATTAAATAAAACTGAAATAACATGCTCGGATAATAACTGTGATTGAATTCTATCTAGAATCTCAAAGATAGAAAACGGATAAACAATCCATACAACACTCCACAACTACTACAGCTCCGATGACCTAGAAGTGATAATCATGCTCGGCGCCCTGTGGTTGGGCACCTACAAGTTTTTGAAAACATTTTTACACGGGTCAGAGCCCAAAACCTTTTGAAAATATTGTGCAAGTAATTAAAATGCATAAATAAATATGTGTACATTCTTCCATATTTAAATTGGTGTCGCACTCACATGAGATAATCCTCACCCTCAACTAAAGTGTGCATCTAACGTGTGTATTTTAACCCTTAGTTTTGCTACCCGGCCTAACTAGTCTCAATATACCCTTAAGTCCATACGCTACCCTATTCATGAGTATTTTATCAAATTAATTTTTACATGCAAATAATAATTATAATTCTCAATTATAATCTATTAATTTATTTTCCAATAACTTTCACTAGTTATTACATAATAATCCAAAATTACTGTCTTAAACCAGTATATATTTTTTTGCACATATATACACGTATTTTCTATAATACAAAAATAACGCATATGTCGCGTATAATCGTCATCCCTCAGAGTAATATCCCACTATATGTGTGTCTATAAAATGCTATCATGCACGAGGGCATACACACATCATCCTGGGCTACCGGGTCAGTCTCTTACACCAAACTCACCAAATCGTAAATGTGTTGGAGGTGATCATAGTCCTAAGACAGTGAGTCATAACCATACCAAAATTACCTCACTTCGACCCCATCCTCACAGGGGTATGCATGTCTCTATGACCTGGGTCCGATACTTAGCCTGCTATTTTTCTCCAGGGAAGATCACCCACATCGCACAACCTCCGATGATAGAACTAAAGTGGTATGTTCATACAATTATATCATACACGCAGATATTTTATATATATATATATATAATGAGAGGAGGGTGTTTTACTGTTCCAAAATATCAACGTTTGAGATCAAATTTATTGGTGTAATCTAAGGGTATGAGAGTGTGTCATGTCACAACTTAAGCATTGTGACATGGCACAATCTGAAGTGCTACCTCTATTTCTTTACAAATCTACCCTCTATTATTTGGTTTCCTATTTTTTCTCTTCACAAAACATTCCCTTTAATTCAAAATTTAGGGAATTTTCGTACCCCTATACGATTAACCCCCTTTCAGTTCTGCAAAACCCTTTTAATCAATTTATACACTCTTTCACACAAAACCCATCCCTCTTTTTCTCTCTTTTATTTCTCACACGCAACCCACTCCGACCACCTCCCAACGATTCATCTCTTCCAAGGTAATCTCTCTCTGTGTGTGTATATTGGTCTTTTTATTATCAATTGTGGGTACAATTTGTTTTTTCTTGTTTATGATTTTGGCAATTGAAATCTAATCAGGTAAACATTCTATCCCTTTCTCTCTCTTTCTCTCTCTCTGTCTCTCTCTCTCTCTCTTTCTCTATCTCTCTTCGATTGAGATTTTATGGATTGTTTTCGTAATTAATGAATATGTATGGGCACGTCTATGTGTGTGTTTAGGCATTATTTGGGGTTGATGGGTTTCGGACAGCTTCACGGTTTTGCTTAGAGAGAGTGGTGTTAATGTGGGTTTTTGAGTGAGTTGGGTTTTGTGATTTTTAAATCTAGGTTGTTAGAGGGGTTAGGTTGAGAGGGCGGTTGGGTGAAGGTGAGGTTGACGAATGGGGGTATGCGTTAAAATATTTATCTTATCCTCACAACTTTTCTCTCATCTTACATTTTTTGTAGTATATGGTTTTTGTAGTATCTGCTTAATTTTGCTTATTACTTATATGTGATAATCTGCGTATTTTTAGTTAGTTTAAATAGGTATGTCCATTTAAATACAAGGTGGAGTGATTTTGTTCTCCATGTTTTAATTATAGAAAATAGATTATTGCTTGGTTAATGATTTAGATGTTTGGCTTCCTTTGAGAATATGCACATCTATCTCCATATTATGCTCTCAAAAAAAGAGTTTTTCTTTTTAGTATAGTGCATTAGTCCGATCTTTAAATTCATTGATGGCACATTTAAAAAACTAAAAAAGAGTTTTTTGGGTGTATCATGTGTACAGGAACTACTCAATAATTATTAACAACTATTCTCTTCCATAGATTAAAGTCGCGAACAAACAAGCAATCTTGGGAAAGTTGCAATGGGAAGCAACTATTCATGCTTTTATTTGAAGGCTTAGCAAAAAAATAGTTCCTGATATAGACGGGAATGGTGAAGTAGTTGACTATTATATGGACTGGAATAAGCAAACTTAAGTGGCAAGATGATTGTAAATAGCCAAACAAGTGACAGTAACTTCCCCATTTTTCTATTCAATATGGCTAGTGTAGTTGTCTTACTTTGGTTAGTGTTTGCATAGGGTTATGTTGTTAATTTCCTAACAGTCCTTTTTTTTGGAAAATCAGGTTGAAACATTATTGTATCAGTTTAAAATTGGGTATTTTTTAGCTTATTTTTCTAGAATACCAAGATTGGTTGGGTTATAATATTGCATTTTGTTTTTGTTATAATATAATACTTTTTTCGAATAACATAAAAATAATAAATGTTGGACACTCTATATTTCTTCTTAACAGACTAACCATGGTTCTTCGTTCAATAGGAATCAACGTGTTGTAAGGATGAGCTGATAACTATGGTTTCATGTGTGTTCAGCACCGCACCCACCTCGTGACTATTCAATGCAGCTTTGACGGACAAACATAATGCCCGTATTAATTGAACTTCTGCACATGTGGGGGAAGTAAGTATTTTTGTATCAAGACATCAATTATAAATCAATTAGTTTACACATTAGTTATTGTCTTTAATATCATAAAACTACTGTTTTTTTACAAGTAAAAGTTGTAAAATATTTTATTTGAGTGCAGTTTTGGAGTTGTACGAACATAAGGTTTCTGCTGACATAAACCACTCATGTGCATGGATATTAGCAATCTGTAATTGTGTGGGTTGAGTTTTTTGGTCCTTTTCCTTTCTGTGATGCTCTGTGATTTGTATACAACCCTGTTATATTTGCATGGTGTGCTTCTAGGTGATAATTGTCCCAATTTAGAAGAAACCTGGTGAGAAGGAGGGAATTCCCAATACTGCAGTATCTATCAAAGATGCTTTGCAAATTTCAGGGATTAAAGTTAAGATTAATGACTCAAATCAGAGAACACCAGGATGGAAATGCAATTTCTGGGAAATAAAGGTGTGTACACAATTAAAGATCAACCAGATGTCAAGCCAGACATTTTTCACCACGACATATTTTCTCCTACCCACATCTAATCAGATGAAGCAAAAAGGGAAACAGGAAAAAAAATAACGAATATAAAAAAGAATGAAAGAACCACCCATATATCAACCTCATGTACTTTCTAATGGTCCTTTAGATGAGTGTTTGGACAGTTGTCGAGTAGATGTGCAATTCTTTGAAAAGGAATAGATATGTTATTTTTATGGGGTGTTAATCCCTCTCTTTCATATCCCGGTTCTTTTTTGGATGAAAAGTATTGGGGGTGTTCATTCAAAGCATAAATTTTCTAATATTGGGCTTGTCGAACCATAAATTTGTATTACTCAGTTCTTAATTTAGTTCAAACCATTTCAAAATACCAATATTAAATATATTTTTTGTCTCTTCTCATAGTTTGTCTCATAATAATATTCGTATTTGGTGACATTCTAAGTGCCCTTCGACTATAATTTTTTTAGCTTTTTTCATTTATTTTTATTATTTGTTATTCCTTCCGTTGAAATGAAATTGACATAATCATCTTCTATTTTTTAGTGAATTTTTGCTTGATTGTAATGTGTTCTATTTTTTCTACAATACATGTTATGTATTGCTTTTCTATACTCCAGAGCAATACTACCCACCCATGTAAATTGAGTTTGATGATGAATTTATATTTTTATCCCATGAAATTATCTCACTCTCTCATTCAATTTTTTTCAGTGACGTCATGTTAAGATCAGATACTGGAGGTCCCCTAGACAGTATCTATCGTTTGTTTTGTAGGCCTCTCGCTCAGGGATGTTAACAATTTTGTGCTTATGTGTGCATTGGAAACAAGTACTTACCCTTTACATGGGATTATACACCTGTTATTGTTGGTTAGCATGTTTTTTCCTTTTTTGGGGAACTTTTGAATCTTCACTTTTTTTAAGAATGCTTACCATTATTGTAGAAACTAAGGTTTCTTTATATGGATTTTCTATTCAAATCTTAGGATTTAACAAGGAAATTGGATTTTCATTGTATGTAATGTGTGAGATCAGATCTTTATATGTAAGGTATGAAGTTCAATGTTTACGATAGACTTTATGATTTTATGTATATAATCTATATGTAAGGTATGCAAGTCCAATTTAATAATGTGAGTTTGTTATTTGTAGAATTTCACGGATGTATGGCTTGGAAAGGGTTATGAGGAATTTCAGCCAAGAGAATGACAATCATAAAACCGATGGGCATACATGTAAAATCACCCCAGACAAGAATTTGTTATATCAATGAGTGTTAATGAAGTGTTATTAATATGTCACTTACAAGTATCTTTCAGAGTACATTTTTGTTAATTTAAATGTAATGAAAATATTTTGTTATATTCTTTGTACATATTAATGTATGTTCCTTTTCTCCTACAAGATTCACAGGTCCTAAACATATGAATTTTGTTATATGCTTTATACATACCTACTATTAGTATTGTTGTTGTGGACCTATTTTTTATTTAAACGGGGTGGAAAGTCATATAAATAAAGGGAACTTTGCCCAAATTTTCAAAACAGGGTGGATATTTATATATATATTCTTTAAACCTGTATATATTTTCTCAATAATTTTGACTAATCGTGCTTATCACTCGTAGCACTAGCCCAACATTTCTGAATATAATTTATATTCTCCATTGTTCAATTATTCACTTAATTAATTAATTGATTCTCAAAATATTAATTCTGGACACATATAACTCCCAATCAGCCCGCATCCCTATTTTCTCGAATTTTCCATCACAATTTCACTAATAAATTCCCAAGTATAATTCACCTCAAATATTCTAAATTTCACCCCGAATAAAAATACCAATTAACCTAAGCCATAATATCATTTAATATAAATTTTCCGAAAGTCCTAAATTATCCCCGGACATCATAATTTAATCCCCGAATTTAAATTACTAATATTTTTCATCAAATAAGCCAAACTATACATAGCAAGGTAGTTAAAGCGGTTCGTTTTGAGGGTGAACCGGTTCACCCCTACAAAATGCAATAGTTGTTCAAATTTAGTTTTTCCAGTATGTTCAACCCCAAATTCATAAATCCCAACATCATATTCTTCAATGGAATTCAATTCCCAACAATTCTAAGCCTGAATTAGATTTATTTGAACATGCTTCTCTCTACATATGATCATTTCCTGGATTTTAGAAAAAGTTTCTATATATGTTAAAAGTTTCCCTATCTCATAACATTTCATCAATTTCAATCTTCCAAATAATCCATTCATAAAAATGGGATTCAAATTCCATATTTCACTCCTAAATCATCACACATGTATTTTTCTTAAATCATTTGTCAAAAACCCAAATTGTATATGAATCCCACCCAAAATCAAATCCCAATCATGATACGAATTGAAATTGAACACATCAATAAATAGCAAGATAATTATTGCCTTAAGATTCAGAGTTTCAAAATTTGATTGAAAAGTTCATTCCTTTCTTTCAAATTTATTCTCCCTATAATTTTCCTTTAGACTATTGAGTTTTTCTCCTATTTTTTCTTCACTTTCTCTCTAACCTTTGGTATAACCCAAGAAAACCCTTAGTATTTGTAAAATGATTATTCAACTCATCCAAGCCCTTCATTTTATAATATCAATCCCAAATTTGCCTTTTCATGTTCAATTAAAATGACTAAAATGCTCCTATACGAGTCCCGGCTAGTCTTAAAGTTCCCAAAACCAAATCACTACCCCTGGGTACTGAAATTTAACTATTTTGACTATTTCAGATCAACAGTGCACTCAAAATCATCATACGAGTCTCCCATCATCAATTTACCATGTTATTCCAAACACGACCCTACACGCTCATTCCGAATAAGATACTATCAACACGTTGCTTGTACTCACTTACGACATATGTAAAACAGTGAAATTTCATTTACTTATCACACAAGTAAATATAATTACACATAAATATTAATCCATTTCTGCTAATAAATATTTATTTAAATTCACTTTATTTTGCAATTTTAATTAAATCACTGCGACATGTGTAATTTAAGTATTCCTAAAAATACGGGGTGTTACAGAATGTAACAGTACATCTGAATGTATTATTAGGGCCAATGGCATGTTTCAAGTCCAGGTGTTGATTGTTTTAGACTATCTAAATCTCACAACATTGACAAATGATGCATAGATTCTCAATTCCAATGATTGTCGGGATTGGAATGCCTTTGCAATTATTTGTTTCATTAGTATGGGTGTGATCTAATTTATTGGGTCTAAATCTCCACGTGTTGGGTGTAGGCCTCTTTTTCAAAGTGTGCTTTAGGTGAAAACCTTATTTCTTTCAGGAACCTTTTTCCAATTTTAACACGCACCAAGTTTGTTAACCAATTTTACTCCAGCCTAATTTTATCGTATTTAATCCTAAACATACATCTAGGTGAGGAAAGCAAGTAAAATAAAGCAAATTCCACAATGTCGGATGTACGAGGAAACCACTAAGGGAAAAACCTCGAATGGCCCAAGCAAGACACTCATTATGATACGGTAATTACAAAGGATGACAGACAGACTTATACACTGACTCAATCCCCACAAGCCTTATAACCCTTCTTCTCTTTAAACGCTCCTCCATAGTGCCCACACAGAAATCCTTTCACGCTACTTGTCCATAACACACGTGTCCACTAGTGCCTCGGTATCAACCGATGCAGCTTTGGCAACCGTTTACGATTCGGAACAAGGCCTTCACCGTTTTGTCATCGCAAAAGTCCAATAAAACAACTTGTTCAATATGGATGAACAAATCAATGGTTCAAATAATATCTTTATATGCATGAAAGCTCGGATCTTTTATAAACTATAAGGATGGTTTTAGTTTTGAAGTCCTTAAAAAATAAGTGCGAAAAAACGTAACTATTATATTCTGTATTTTGGTTCTACACACTTCAAATTTTTTAGAAAGAATGACTTAAATAAAAGAATTTAAGTCGACAGGTCATTAGAACGATATCCCTATGACGTTTGAAGACTTGGCCATATCTTTAGAACGACTTGTTCATATCACTTGAATGACACTGAGATGTCATTTTAGCGACATCATATGTCATTGGATCTTCCAAATCATAAGGGAAGGAACCATATGAGTCTAAACAGTGTTTATCACAGAATAAACGAAGTTAAAACCATTTAAAAACATTTTTAACATTTTAAAATCATTTATAAATAAAATAACATCCTTAAAACATTTTTTGAGTCCCATAAACATTATGTGTTCTTACCTGAGAGTGTCTTGGATTGCAATGTGATATGAAGATGTGAAACATTCACCAATAAACACGGCATGATATATCTTTGAAGCTTAGTCGCTACGTCTTCAAATAAAACGTCATAGACTATGTGGGTATTATGACAAGATAAAAATCTATCAATGACTTAAACAAGTTTTGTCTGCAATTAAGTCAATTACATACAAATTAACTTGGTTTTTTTATCCTTATAAATCTACCTCTTCGACTATTTCGGGACAAAACTAAAATAGTGAATGCTAAGCCGGGCCGTTAAGACGTATGACACCTAAATCCCATCCCATAAAATCCAAAATCCAAAATCAAAAATTACAGGACAAGGACTAGTATAAGCAGTTCCAGCAAGCATGAGCTATCTGATTGTGATGTAGTTTCGAAATCTTGAATCGCTGAAGAATACCTACACACATGAAACAGACAAATACAGAGTGAAGTTTGAAGGAACAAATGATATAAAATACCAAATTTGAAAAACAAACCATTTGATAAACATGTGAGAAAAATATATGATACCAAAAATATATACAAAAAAATATCGCTCAAATCAAATATATCAATATGTAAACAATATGATCAAAACATAATAACAATGTAAAACATACTTGGTCAACAAATAAAAACTCCCCCTACATCACATACCATCTCTCCCCCTTTTTTTCTCGAATAGATAACCAGAGAAAAAGATAAACATACATATATAGAATGAGAATAATCAATGAAGCATATATAGATAAACATGAAAATCCACCAAAAAAAGTAAAGAGATACCAAATCGTAGCTAACAAACAGTCGCATAAATGAAATCATCAATATCATGATCGATGTGACTAAATGAATCAATGCAGCAAATGAATTAATCATTAATAATCAAAGCCCACTACATTTAAACTATCCAAACAACATAGAAGTACCAAAATAGTATGAAATCAACATATATATAAAGCATGTACAAAATCAGAAAGAAAATAAAAAAGTATCTCTGGGTCGTTCGAACGACTATGCCATGTCGTTTGAATGAAATTAAAAATGACCTCAAACAGTATGGTGTCGTTCGTAGCATTTATCTAATGACCCTTCACACGACCAAACCTGACACAATTATCGCCTCGAAACTCATGTCGTATGATCCAGTCTTTGAACGACTTGGACATGTCATTCAAATGACGTCCAGAAGTCATTTGAACAACTTCAAAAATGTTGCATTCCAGCTCTAAAAAGGGAAAAAAATTCAAGTAAAAAATAATAGCTCAAAACATGTACTGGAAATATGAAATAGTAGCAAAACAGACTCAAAACAAAAAATAAAACAAGTATGAGTTTCATGCTAACATAGTATCAATGTGCTCAAACATGGAAATGGAATGAATGGGCATGAAATACAACAAATGAATCGTAACTTGAACACGTCGAAATGATCAAGAAGCTATAATTGATAGCTAAATGTCATCAGACTAAGTTTTAGCCATATGTGATAATAAATATATTGAGCTTAATGAACTAAACGAACAACATGCACACAAATCCAGAATTTTGACGATTCAACAAACAATAGCATCATGACACGATTTTTCAACATTAGGATTCGTGGTGCAAGCCCATTGTTATTTTTCCATCCAAACACCCTCATATATTCATATTTTCTTTTTTTAGAATTTTTTATGTTTCTATTTTTCTCACCTTAGAGAAATCCTATTGGCCCCATTTTGACATATGTTTCTTTTTATTGCCATAATTTTTTTTCTCGGGCTCTTTTAAACGGTGACTTTCACGACGAGATTATTATTCTCTCGCAACCCTTTTTTCGTGAACACTCATCATTTTTTTTCAATTTAAACTATATAAATCCTCATGGCAAACAATTCTTACATGCACACCTCCTCTTAAGTCTTACTACGCATAGATGATAAAATTGAGAGGAGAACCTCTCACCAAACTCAAATATGCATGAGAAGTCAAACATTCATATGACCTTGTGTATATAAGTGTGATGGCTTATATACAAATTCGAATCCAAATGCAAATCAACTTCAAAACAACCAATCAATGGTTAAGATCATTCTATGCATTTATAATTATGACCAAATGTCCAAGCCACGTGGATAATGAAATGATGGGGGTCCAAGTACACCAATATGCCATATAAAACATGAAAACTCATGACACAAAAATAAATCAAAAATCTTATTGTGTTTTTCAAAAAGTATTTTTGACTCAAAAATAAAATATTTTTGTATTTTTTCAATAAGAGTCAAATAAATGACAAATATAATACAAAGAGATACGCATGTGAAGTAAAGACTAGCGTATGACAAACATGAACATGCAAGCAATCATCCATAAGAAATAGCATGTGAAGCGTCATGTACTAGCATGTGAGAATCAGCCAACCTAGAAATTTGCATCTCCAAAATAGATTCCCTAACCCAAAGCAGGTGTATACCTAACAAGATGGGTTTTAGGAACCGACAGGACACTACACTTAAACTTCCTAAGGTATTTTCTAAGATCATAGAAAAAGCGCCTAAGGTGAAATTTCCTACCACAATGTGAACATGTGTAAATATGACAAGGAATGGGACCTTTCAATTGACCTTTGCTAATACCCTGGGATGTGGTTGACACTCTAAAACAAACTATGATTTTGGCTTTAACATTCGAAGAAGTAGAACAAGATAAGCCACTACCATCACTTTCACACTACTTGAGCCTTTTAAATTATTTCTCATCTTCAAAATTTTAGACTCAAATAAAGAATTAGACTCCTTAAATTTTGGGGACTCCTTCTTCAAATTTTCAATTACCTTTAGAAGGTTATTTCTTTCCCCCTCAATGTGAGCAAACTTATCCATAAGAGTCTTCTCACGTGCCTTATATTCATTTATCAAAATATTTTCTTTAACGACACAAATTCTAGACTTTTTAAAGTCCTCTAAATCTGTTTCTAAAATAAGGGCTCTATTCTCATTCTCTTCCTTGGCTAATTTAAAAGATTCAAAGTTATTATACAAAGCCACAAACTTCTCACGAATGATATCTCTTTGGTTTGAAACGTTTGCAAATATTCAATCATATGTTTAAAACGAGAATTTTCTTCTTCGTGAATTTCAATTCGTTTTGCAAACTTCAACTTCAAAAGATTTAATTCATCAAAATTTTGAGAATCCATCGAGAGGAAAAACAAACCAAAAGTGATAAACAAACAAGACTTCCAAAATGCAAAAAACAAGGATCTACACAATAAAGAAGTGTTTATAGCTCTGATACCAATTTGTAGCCTCCTTTTTCAAAGTTTGCTTTAGGTGAAAATAATTTTTTCTTTCAAAAACATTTTTCCAATTTTAACACGAACCAAGTTTGTGAACCAATTTTACTTTAGCCCAATTTTATTTTGTTTAATCCTAAAAATATATCTAGAAGATTAAAGCAAGTAAAATAAATTAAAGTCCACAACGACGGATGTACGAGGAAACCACTATGGGAAAAAACCTCAGACGGCCCAAGCCAGACAATCACTATGATACAGTAATTATAAAGAAATACAGATGGACTTCACACAATGACTCGATCCCTACAAGCCTTGAAGATCTTATTCTCTTTAACCGCTCCTCTATAATGCCCACGCAGAAATCCTTCCATAATACGTATCCACAGCACACACGTCCACGAGTGCCTCGATATCCACCAATGCAGCTTTGGCAACCGTCTACGAGTTGGAGCACGACCTTCACCATTTTTTCACCATAAAACTCTAACGAAACATCTTGTTCAATATGGATGAACAAACCAATGGTAAAAATAAGATCTTTATAGCATATGTATGAAATCTCGGATCTTTTATAAACTATAAGGATGGTTTTAGTTATGAAATCCTTAGAAAACAAGTGCAGAAAAACATAATTGTTCTATTTTGTATTTTGGTTATGATCACTTCAAATTCCTGAAAAAGAATGACTTAAATAAAAAACTTCAAGTCGGGAGGTCGTTAGCATGATATCCCTTTGTCATTTAAACGACTTGTCCATATCGTTAGAACGACTTGTCCATGTCGTTTCATCATATGTCGTTTGATCCTCCAAATCATAAGGGAATGAACCATATGACTCTAAATAGTGTTTATCTCAAAACACATCAATGACCTAAATGAAAAATTTGGCATTAGTCTTGCAAAACACCTCAACACACCAATGAGTACTTCCACCAAAATTGATAATGATGAATCTGGATAGGATGTTCATAAGAAACTATTATGTGTCATGATTGGAGGTTTACTTTATTGTAAAGGTAAAAATCCCAAGCTAAAAGCTCTGATACCAATTTGTAAAGGGGAATAATTGCAAGGGTGGTTTCAAGCAAAGATTGCAACACCAATTTTAAATGCGGAAGCTAATTTTAAACAGATTTTATCTTTTTATCCTCAACATGCACCTATGTGTGATAACATAGATAAATCAAACCAAGCAATAAACGAATGTCAAGTTTTAGGAAAAAAATACCTTTCGGGTAAAAACCTTTATTCACTTAGAAATTTACAAGACATTCGACGTACGGACTACTTGATAACCGCCGCAAGAATAATGCGCTAATCTTTGCAAATCTCTAATAAGCAACTATGATCCTTGCAAGAATCACATGACCTCAATCCTTCATTAGACTCAGCCTTCTTCTTCAGGAGTGAATCGCCCCAGGTATCTTAAGTCAGTAATGAAGATCCTCTCCACCAAGGTGTACGTAATAGATACAAATCTTTCTAAGATTATAAACTAATTCACAAGAACAATATTGCAGGATGTTTTGTTATGAATTAAATAAGTGTTTTTCAACACAAAAAGTGGAGAATTTTTGCAAAAGATATGCAGAAAACGTTCTGCCAAAAATTTAAAACATTTAATCACAAAACATGTATTTATACAAACTTAAAGCGGTGCGTCATTCAAACGAGTTGAGCATGTCATTCGAACGACATAATATTTAGTGTTTGCTTATTTCTTAGATTTCAATCCCAGCCAAAAGAATCTCAACTTATTATTGTTAAAATTATATTATGTTACCAACTAGAAACCCCTAATTTAGGACTTCGATATCCTAAACACTGTCTTGATCCAAAACGTTACTTAGATCATGACTGGGTCGGTTGTCAAGTATGTCAGAAAAGTATAAGTGGGTCATGTTACTTTCTTGTACATTCCCTGGTATCTTGGGCAAGTAAAAAATAACATTCACTTTCTTTATCCATGGAAGAAGACGAATATATTGTCGCTGGTTATTTTTGTTCTTAAATTTTGTACATCAAACAATAATTGAGGAACTTTTAAATTATGTTTTCCAAAATACCAATCCTTTGTGATAACACAAGTGCAATTTCCAATCCCAAAAATCATGTTAAACATTCAAGAACTAAACATATTTATATGAAACATCACTTTTTATAAGATCATGTTCAAAGGGGAAGTGGAACTACAATTTATTTCATCCAAAAAACAACTTGCGGATATGTTTACTAAACCAGTTCTCGGAGATCAATTTTACGCCATCCGCCGTGAACTTGTAATAACTAGTTTTTAAGATATATGCTAAAATCATTTTCTTATGGAACTCTTCTTGTGAAGTTTGTTCCTTCCTCTGTCCCTATTTAGTTATGATTTCTCATCCCATTCTCTTGGTAATTGTAAATATTATCCAAGACATATCGAATTCAAGAACACATTCCCTTTCAACAAACCACCCTTTTCTATATTGACAAAGGGCGAAGAAATGTGATATGAGAAAAAGATGCTACCACTAAGGAGGAGAAAAATAGCTTCTCAAAAACCAAGTCTCAAAGAAAGAAGTGGACTTTCAACTATTTTCTCAAACTATATCAAATATATTGTCATTATCAAAAAGGTGGAGATTGTGAAACTAAATGCATCTCAGCTAAAAGAATTTTGTATAATGAAAATACAATTGATATAAGATCACACGTCACTATATTCTCTATAATGTAATTGAGATTAAAATAAGCACTCAATACATTACGAGATATATTATAAGGAACATACAATCCATGAAAACATGCAAACCTACCCGCGAAATACAATAAAGATTCCATACAATGAGGATTCAAAACATTCATCAAACCCTAGCAAAGTTTATCTATCAATCAAAATGATAAGTTCAAGATCAACTGTACATACATACAAACTCATCATTATAAAGAAAACATCCAACAAAAATCATGATCATCTCAACATTACATGTTTCATGAAGCCCAAGCTCAACTAGTTATACAAACTAATTCATCATCACATCACAAAAAAAACATCCAACCATGAAAAGTTCAAGATCAACCATACATAAATCATTATATAACATGTCCCATGAACATCAAGCTCATGCAATCATGTTCTCAAAACATCAAAGAAATAAAAAGAAATTTCAACAGTCAAGATGATCATTACTCAATTTTTTATTGTACTTTAGGAACTATTGTATAAGGGTAAAGAAATTTGATTGTACTTGTACCCAACGAAATGAACCAAAACCAAAACCTTGTTTAGCCTAAAAACTGGTAGTTCTAGTCGACTAGAAGTCAACATCTAACCAACTAACTTTTTCTCAAACCTCGTAAAAATAGGCCAACCCAAAATCTGAAAGGTTTAAATGACTAGATCTTTCTTTTAGGTGATAAGAAGTTTTTGAAAAATCTTTTTTACATAACATATAGTTTTCAAATTTGAATTCCAAGTAACCCTTTGCCAACCTTGATACCTTCCAATGGCTAGTTGCTCATTCGAAAGATATAAAAGGAGGCCTCGAGTTCCTTCCTCAAATACACAAGTATACGGCATCAAACCCATTGAGTAAAGTTCCAATCCTAGATTATGTCAATATTTTGAAGACCAAAAGCTTCTACTCGTTCCCTTTTTAGTAAGGTTGTAAACCCAATACCCACTTATGCTAAAGCTTTACCCCAAATTTCATTTGAGAAATATACTTGTGGTTATTGTTTGTTTACTTTTCCAGAAAGAGAAAGTAAACCCATTCCACCATTATTTTTAGTAAATTTATTTTCCTATACAGTTTGGTTACAGATCTCATTATTGTTACTTACGGTTAAACTTCATTGTATCTTTTCGGTTGGTAATGTTGTTATTGTGGGTAGTCAAGGAATTTAAGGACCTTTGGCTATTGTGTGGTTACCTCTTAGGAAAGTAAGAGTTTTGCATCTTGTTGGTTGCGGTTTATAAGGTGGTTGAGTTTTTGTTTGAACGAATTACTCGAGTTGAGTGCTATCAGTTTTTACTATTTTCTATAAATACAAGCCATGGCAAAGTGTTTTCAAGTTTAAGGGTTTTGAAAATATTTTTTTATACACAAACCATAGCCTCCTAAACCCTAGTATCCACCCTATGTTTGAGATCCAATAATCAATATGATATATTTATTTGAGATCTCAAGCTTTTGAGCACCAAGATTGTTTACTCTACATCCTCGAGAGAGTTTCATTTCACGGGTGGATTATGTTTTTGTTATGGTGATAGGTTTCTAACCAAAGATTGGTGTAGATAGAGATGTGTGAGGCCCATAGTTTAAGAAAAACTATTAGAATTTTATTTGCAGATTTATCGATTGGATGTCAACTCCCTATCTAGGTTGTGAACTATTAAATTGTACTAAAATCAAAATTTCAATCTCCCGTGATTAGCCAAACCCAACTCACCAGATCCCTACTAAGTCCAATTAACTGACATTGTATGCAATATATTTATGAACAAATATAAGTCAATCTCACAAACGTGATTCTTATAACCTAACACACCTTTATTGAAGAAAAAAACGTCATGCATGGTTTTAAGAACAAAACCTCAACAACAATCAGCATTGTCCTATCTACCATACTTATTCAATTAAATATGAATCTCACCCGATAGGTTAAAGTATTAAACAACCAGTGCATGTGTCCATTAATTATATCCGAATTAAGAGTTTAAGTAATCCTATTAACCATTAGATGTAAATTATCTTCCATAGTCGATATAAAAATAATTATATGATATGGTCTCATTTAATACACACAAAATGTACTAACACAAATAGGTAGAATCTATACTATTTCATGTAGACAAAGACATACATGTAAAAATATTTTTCTACAATCCTACTAATGATATGCCCAATTCCATATAAGATAGTGAACGATAACTTATATTCTACAAGAACCAATAAATGATCTTCTTTATGTAAGTCATATTCAACATTTCTAACGATTTGTTATGTAGAATAAAAGACGATGTGCGTTAATGTAATAAATACGATGCAATTATGCTTATGAAGATTCTCATTAAGTGGAACAACTTAAAGGAAAAAGATGGCTTTTGATATACAACGCCAACAGCCTTCCACTTATAATAATGATGGAATGCATCCAAAAGTCATTCTCTGTCCATGTTTACATATGTCTATCATATATTTCTTGACATAATTTCGTTCAATAAATTATCAACAATTTGTTCATTATTTTTAAGTAGTCCATAGTTTTAATAATTGCAACAGTTTCATCATTTTTGTAATAAGCATAACGTCGATCTCATTAAAGATAATTTACTAAATTTTTGTGGAAGTTTTTTTCCAATGTCCATATGTTCATGTCTCATAATACTGCAACATATATGGTTGCTCCACTTCCTCAAGAAATTAAAGAAACTTCTAGAGGTATACTTTATAAAAATCTTATAACAAACTAATTAACTAAGTAAAGTTCTCAAGGGATGCTCTAACTCTATTTGGTAAGATAATGAGGAATGCATTCATATAATGCAATGAGGAACCAATTGAGGCTCTGATACTAGTTAAGAATGCATGTACTCAAAAATGAGATGGATCGAGAGTACCCAACTTAAAATTTATCATTGTAATAGATGCAATATTCTCCTTTTAGATACAAATATGACAACTAAGGTTTGTATGAAATGAAATTTACCCATCAAACTAAACCAAATTTATCTTTAATATTAGGTAAACAATCTAAAAGTGGAATAAGGTAAAACAATCACGCAACATAAAGGCGTACGAGGAAAACCTACAAGGGAAGAAGAAAACATTGGGACAAACGAAATGACAAATGAAATATGATAGAACATAAAGAGCGAGGTAGTGGCTTATTATCACATAAGGCACTACTACACTAAAACTTTTTTTCATCATATCTTTCGTAGAAGGTGTCAATGGATGGAGAACACTTCACAATCGTCACATATTCTGCTCACTACCAATGTCTTTTGATATTAACTGCAAAATCAATATTTCCTTTTTGAAGTTGAAATTGTGAAAAAAACACCAAATTCTTTTATACCACTTTTAGATGTCAATTTTCCTATAGATTTTGAAAGTGTTGAAAATATATTCTCTTTTTCAAACCTCGTAATGTGTTTTATGAGATTTCACAAAAGTCTATCAAGAACAAAGAAATAAATATTTTTTCTCAAGAATAAGTGTAAAAATATTTTAAGCTTAAGTTGGACTTTTTATTAAAGTTTGAAAATAAACATATCACAAATGCAAAGATATAACGGAAGAATAAAAACAAAAACAAAATCTCTAGAGCTTAAAACCCAAAAACATCTTCCTTTCAAAATTCCTCTTGACCAATATCTTAATGTTTATAAAAATTCTAACAATTTTTATTTTATTTTAATGAAGATAATGATAATGAGGCTCCATATATATATATATATATATATATATATGAGGAAGAAGGTGAGCACAAGTATGAATAATCTTATCACCAAAATGATTATCAAAAAGGATATGGCTAAAAGTTATTTTTTTGCCAATTCCCATAAAAATACAACGATCTTTTAAAAGATTTGGGAAGAATTTGGGACTAGCATCCATTATCAGTGAAGTGAGTAAATACAATCACATAGATTAAGAGGATAATTAGGGACTAACGTCGCATGGATTGAGGAATAATTTGAGACTAGAATTCATGCTCATTGAAGTGGGAATAGGCCAAAAAGGGCATTAAACCGACGTTCAGGCTGACCAAAGTGGGTAAAGACCATGGGTACTATAGGAATAATAGGGTACAAGCTCAATGAAGTGAGTGGAAACCATCACAATGATTAAGAAAATAATTTGGAATTGGCACCCTCACTCACTGAAATGGGTACAAAAATTCTATTGTGCCCGAATTGTTTATCGAATTTTGGTCGACACACTGATGTTTCAACTTGTTATTGCTTGGTTTGTGGGGTCCATACCAGTGTGACCCCAAAACCAACCAATGACAAGCCGACACATCAGTGTGTCGACCAAAATTCAGTCAAAATTTTGGTTCCCGCAGAACTGCTTAATTGGGTATAGGACATCACTGGGTTTGAGGAAATTATTTAGGACTCGCAGATACAGTAAGGGCTTAAGTAATGATTTGGCATCCTCCCACAATAAAATGGTCATTATAATCACTTATAAGAAAGAATCAAGCTACGATATTTTAATCAATCCAGGTGCCATGGTTGGGGAGGGTCCTATAATTTTTATTAACTAAATAATGTGGGTTTAATTAGTATGATTGCTTAAAATTTATGTTGAAAGTTCATTAGGCATAAATTTTATATATTTATCCCCTTAATTTAGAGGCATTTATCATCTTATGCGGTGTGAATCGAGTTGAATTATCTCATATCATTGCTACTAACCTTTTCTATATAGTGCATTGAGTTTTTTGTTTTTCTCTTACATTTTACAGGAATCTTACACAAGTGAAGAAAAGAGAAAACTCAAATTCAAGAAAGAAAGAAAAAAAGAAAAGTCAAGGGAAAATGGTAATTTTACACCAGGAATTCGGACGCGAAACCTAAAGGAAAGTTGAATACCTCAAGTCCACAAGTATATAGGAAGAAAAGGCATCCAAATTTGGGTCCCAAGTGAAAACTTATGAAGCTTTAAAGTTGAGAAGAAATCAAGATAAAAGGATGAAGTGAAAGACAGCAAACCGAATCGAGAGCAGATGAAGCAAATCGGTCCCCTTTACTGGAAAGAGCAAACTGAACCGATGCCAATGAGTCTGGATCGATACGCTATACTATATAAAGTCAGACTGGTTCGCCCCATTAATGAAGGAAAAATCGGTCCGGTTCAGCTGGCAAAATTTTTTATTTTCAAAAATAGAGTTGTGCATGGTTTAAAAAC
Organism: Sambucus nigra; assembly: GCA_949130495.1. Lineage (NCBI taxonomy): Eukaryota > Viridiplantae > Streptophyta > Magnoliopsida > Dipsacales > Adoxaceae > Sambucus > Sambucus nigra. The sequence continues at coordinate 426,107,819 of OX422210.1, forward strand.
TTGAAAAAACGTGAGAGTTACATAATATTGTATCACCATATATTAGAAAGGAGGGTTTTTTACATAATTTTGAGAGCTTCTTAAAGGCAATAACCTTAGGATTATCATTCTTCAACAATTTATTCATCTTTTGGCATCAAATTCAAGGGTTTTCTCCAATTCAAGTATAGTTCATTATTGCTTTCAATTTCTCTCTCCTTTTGCTTGATAATTCATTAGTTCTTAATTAGAAATCTTTCATACCTGTTTAGATATAGTTTCATCGTGATTCTTATTACATGCAACATAGCAATCATCGTTTTTAGCAATTACGTCATGTCCGACTAGATTTCTTGAGGTTGGGATGCATGAACCTAACCTTAAATGGTTCGCATGGATATAAAAATAAGTTCTTGAGTTAAATAGTTAATTGGAACGTGTCAGTTCGTTAATACAAACATCGTAGCACTTTTAACCTCGTTTGCCCTAGGTAACAGGAGTGTTTAAGAATACGATGCGCGTGTTAACCATCTCGTCACGTGCTTTATTTGTATTCTTGATTTCATATGGTGCGATTTTATTCCTTCATATGTGTAATAATTGAAAGGAATAAAGTTTCTACATAATTAACTATTTAATTCTCGACTAATTTTGTATCCAGTGGATTCATTAGGGGTTGGGGGATTGTATTCCGACCTTATCTCTTTTTCATAATTATAATTTTGTAGTTTGTTAAGTCTTACATATTTAGTTAGTTTTTAATTTAATTTATATTGCATTAGTTGATAGGTATAATTCCAAACTCATACCCTTTTCCTTTCTTTTTCTGCGTCATTCCAGGGTTAAGCGCCTTTCCTATCTATCATCGCAATTCTTCGTCCTATTCCCTGTCTTCAATACCCGACTTGTTTGGATTATTACTTAGGCGATCGGTTTACACTTGACCGTATTTACACGCAGTAGAGACTCTTATGTATTCGCGTCAAATTTTTGGCGCCGTTGTCGAGGATGAGGTTAACTTTTAGGTCGGTCGATTTAATCCAAAATTTGACTTTAATTATTAAAAAAAAGCAAAAAAAATTATTAAAAAAATCAGAAAAGTAAAAAGCCAAAAAAATATAACATCTCTGAAGACCTTTTGTGCAAAATGCGCAACAAATCCTCAATCCACTCCAACCCGCATTCACGAGAATCAGATAGTTGAGTACGACCCCGATAGTCCACACACTCTTAATGCTCCCCAGTTTTGGGTTCCACCTCCTACACCACCCAACTCTATCACAAGTCACACTTCTAGGGTGTCGAGTAAGGATTTCAAGTCATTTGGAGAGAGAGACATGTCGAGTCATGCTAGTTATGGTACGGGTGATGGAGAGATACTGTATCGTCCCGTGAGAAAGCTCTTATATCTCAAGCGTACTTTCATTTTGGGATGCATTTTACTTCCGTACAATGCGGGACAATTTCACTTCCGAAATAGGATGATCCATATTCTTCCCACTTTTCACGGTATGGATTCGGAAAAGCCCTACCTCCACATTCGTGAGTTTGAAGAAGCATGCGATACATTTAGAGATCAATCTTGGACTCAAGATGTCGTTCGCCTCAAACCTTTTCCTTTCTCTTTGAAGGATAAAGCAAAGACCTGGCTATGGTCTTTAGCACCGAACTCAATTGGATAATGGAGGGACATGCAAGCCAAATTTCTCTTAAAATTGTTCCCCCAACATCGAACAAATTCAATCAAATTCAAACATTCAAACAACAAGAAAATGAGCCATTTGATCGATGTGACGAACGTTTCAACGAGGTAGTTAATACATGCCCACACCATGGTTTTGAAAAGTATCGTCTCATATATTTCTTCCACCACGGGTTAAGCTTAGCTTCTAAATAACTCATTGAGAAAATGTTTGAGGGACCATTTTGGGGACTAGATCCAAATGATGCAGAGGCCCACCTTAAGTATTGTTGGAATATTAGGCCAAAATCTTATACTCAAAAATGATAATTTCCTTTTTAGATGCGGAAGCGAAGTTGATGGCTCAATTAAAAAAACGAATACACAAATTTTAATTTACCTTTTTAAATTAAAATTAAAACCAAGTGAAATTAAATTCAACACACACACAACTTAAATTTCACTTAAACCAATTTAATTAACCCAAGTCCTAGAAAATTTGCCTAAGTCATATTTCACAATTTTACCAAATTAGGCCAAACCAATTTTATCAAATTAAATTAAATTAACTAAACATTACCAAATATTTAATTTAGCACCAATTAAACATGTAGTGATTAAAACCAAATTTTATCTTGAATTACCTAAGCATGCGTTTTAGGTGAGTATAGCAAGATAAAATAAACAATAAATCACTACACCGCGATGTACGAGGAAAAACCCACGACGAGAAAAAACCTCGGATGGCCCTAGCCTCAAATCCACTAAGTACGGTTTTATAAATACAAGACAGAAATACTTACAACACTCGATTCGATCCCTTTCAAGCCCCGACGCCTCTTCTTGTAGACACCTCCACCTAGAGAATAACCACAGAGCTCCACCGCGGTCTCAGAATCCACCGATCGGACATTATATGGTCACCGTCAACCACACATGGTGCCTTTCACCACAAGAGAATGCCACAGCAAAACAAGCTCTTCTTCTTTATGGGATTTAGAAGCAAACCCAAACTTCTCTTCAAACGGATGTACAGATAAATCGGTGCCAAACACTCCAAGCAAAGTATATATATATGGAACTTGGATTAAACAACAATTGGGTGTAAACAGGTGTTTAAAAGATTTTTCTTGAAGAATTAAACACTCAAAAATAATGAACTTTTTCCCTTTTCATTTCTCTCTCAAAACACTCTCTTAGAGGTTGTAGGATGTGAAAAAGTTAAGTTAGAAAACTTGATTCCCGTAATTAGATATTCAGGAAAAGAGTTAGTGGAAAAAGTATTGGGAATGAGGGAAAAAAACTGCTCAAAACTGCCAAGAAACTATTCCCGCCAAAACTCGTTCGAACGACATTTTCGTTCGAACGAAGTCTCGTTCGAACGAGGCTTCTAATGAAGTTCCAGTGTGAACTCGTTAGAAATCTTGTTGGAAATTTCGTTCGAACATCAACGACTTTCCAGTGACCTTTTGGGGAACTCGTTGGCAAACTCGTTCGAACGACATTGTGGTTCGAACGATAAACTCGTTCGAACGACACTTCGAACGAACTTCCAGAAAGTTTAAAAAATTCAATTTTAAGCCCAGAAACTTTATAAACTTAATTTTAAAGTTTTAATAAAATATTTTTGAAATTAAGCAACAGTTTTAAATAAACGTACACCCAATATAAAATGTTCCAAGCTCCTATATATATATTAAAATGCATTCATACCTTAGGAGCAATGGAACCATGTTGATGACGTAGAAACAGACACATTAAACACGGAAATTTGATGAAGCTTTATACTCTTGGCCGCTATGTCTTCAACAACACGTCATAGGCTTGAAGGATGATCAATTAACTCTATCCTATGACTCAAATGTTTTTTTCTAGAATTGAGCCAAAACTACAAAGGACTCAATTGGAAATTTGTGTCCTTACAAGTATGTCTACGAGACTACTTAAGCGTGGGACACATCTGATCCTAATGCCCAAACCCAGATTCAACAAACGTACATCGTTCCTTCTGCATCTAGACTCTATCATTTGGACAAAGAAGCTGAGTTACAACTTCAAATAAACCAAATTACAAAATAATTGAAAGACGTAGTCGAATTAAGGGTAAGAGAAACACCTGAGTCCACTCAATCATTAGAGAATGTGGGTGCAATTTATGAGGCGGGTCATTTAACAAAGGAATGTCTGACGACACCCGCCTACAAAGTCATGCTCCATGAGCAAGTGGAAGTTATAGGAGGATTTAAGGAAAATTTAAATGCCCCTCACGAGAATTCTTACAACCCTTCGTGGAGGAACCATCCTGGGTTTCGTTATGGGCAACCAAATGTTGCATTGAATCCTAATTCACATGTTGCCACACATCCACCACCGCCTTCGCATTTTTAACAAGATCCACATATGCCTGCTCCACCTTCAGTGCCATATATCACCCCACTGAGGCAAACTTTCGAGGATAACATCAATCAATTTATGCAAGTACAATAAGTAACCAACGCTCAAAACACCCTAATGTTTGCCAAAATGAATGCAAAGATTTCAAAGTTGCAAGCTTCTTTAAGTATATAAGAAAAGGGTAAGTTTCCGGCCCAAGGCCAAAGACCTCCTTAAGGTCAACTTAGTGTTAGCTCTACCTTCGATGCAAATTAAAAGCAATGTCAAGTTGTCACTACTTTACGTAGTGGGAGAATAGTTGATTTATCACCTCCCCCACTCGACGAACCTAAAGATAAGGTAGTTTCTCCCGGTATGAAAGAAGCAGAAGATGCCATCTTAAATGAGAGTCGGAACGAGGACAACACTAATGGGTCCGAAGTTTTAGTGAAACCACCTACTACTACGCCTTTCCCTCAATAGTTGGTTCCACCTCAAAAAGGGACCACTCGCGAATATGTGCTAGATGTCTTTAAGCAAGTAAAGTTAAATTTACCTTTTCTCGATGCCATAAAGAAAATTTCCGCCTATGCTAAAGTCCTTAAGGACTTATTGAAGGTGAAAAGAAGGATAAAGGTGAAAAAGAATGTATTCCTAGCATAAAATGTGACCTCCATTCTACTTAACGATCTTCCACTTAAGTTTAAAGATCCAGGTGCACCTACCATTTCGTGCATCATTAGAGAAAGCCGAATAGAAAAAGCCTTACTTGATTTATGGGCAAGTGTCAACATTCTTCTCTATTCCATATATAGGCAACTATATTTGGGGGAGCTTAATCCCACATCGATCACTCTCCAACTTACGGATCGTAGAGTGAAGATGCCTCGAGGGATTATCGAGGACGTAATAGTCCAAGTAGACACATTCTACAACCCGATAGATTTTTTCATTTGGGATACAGATCCCTCCATCCATTCGAGCAATCATATTCCAGTCATTCTAGGTTTCCCATTCTTAGGTACGTCTAACACATTAATCAACAATCGAAATAGACAAATGCAACTCACTTTTGGGAACATGACACTAGAGACAAATATCATTAATATCACTAGGCAAGGAGGTGAGGAAGACGAGTTTCATGTGGTAGATCTTATCGTGGAGATATTAGAGAAGAACGTAGAGGGAAATATCGATGGGGATGCCTTAGAAACATGTCTTGTATCGAGTGACGAGAGTGACGGAACATACACCGACTTCGAGAGGGAGGTAGAGGAGTTGAGAGCGATATTATACGAGAGAGCGTCGGATGGGGACTTAAGAGATGTAAATTGGGTTTCTAAATTCAAGGAGATACCACTGAGGGAGTCGTGCATGAATTCCTTCGATGAAAAATTTCCCACACTCGAATTAAAGAAACTACCCTCCAATGTAAAATATGCTTATTTGCGAGAGAATGAGACATTTCTCGTTGTTGTATCCTCTAGTCTAGATAAAGAGCAAGAGGTTAAATTGATAGAAATTTTAAGGAAGCACCGAAGTGATTTTGGTTAGAGAATAACGGATTTGAAAGGTATAAGTCTTTGATTTGTACCCATAAAATCCACCTCGAGGAGGACGTAAAGTCCTCGAGAGAAATGCAAAGGCGATTGAACCCCACTACGAAAGAGGTGGTGCGAGTGGAGATCACTAAGTTATTGGATGCAGGGATCATTTATGCAATCTCAGATAGAAAATGGGTGAGTCCTATCCAAGTCATCCCGAAGAAGTCGGGAATGACTGTGGTCGAGAATGCCAAGGGTGAGTTAATTCCCCAATGTACCACCACGAGGTGGCGCATTTGCATTGATTATCGAAAACTTAATGCAGGCACTAGGAAAGATCATTTTTCCTTACCATTCATCAACCAAATGATAAAGAGAGCTGCGGGACACCCATACTATTGCTTCCTTGACGGTTATTCCGAATATAACCAAATTGAGGTGGATGTGCTTGATCAATCACATTTGCTTACAAACATATGCCATTTGGATTGTGTAATGCGCCCGCAACTTTTCAAAGGTGCATGCTTAGTCTCTTTAGCGACATGGTTGAAAGTGGTCTTGAGGTCTTTATGGATGACTTTAGCATTTTCAGACCCTTTTTTAACATTTTTCTTGCAAATCTTGAAAAAGTACTTTCCCGTTATGTGGAAAAGAACATGGTATTTAATTGGAAAAAATGTCATTTTATGGTTACCGAAGGAATAGTTGTTGGTCACATAGTGTCGTCCAAAGGAATTGAAGTTGATAGGATAAAAATAGATGTCATGGTCGAGCTTCCCTACCTAAATCACTAAAGGACGTGCGCTCTTTCTTGGGCCACGTGGGCTTTTATAGAAGGTTTATTAGTGCCACTGCTAGATCTTTGAGTAACCTTCTTATGAAGGATACCCCCTTGAGTGGAATGAAGCGTGCCAAAGTTCTTTTAATAAATTAAAAGGCAAGCTTATTTCCACCCCCATTATGCAAGCTCCGGATTGGTTCCTTCCATTCGATATTATGTGTGATGCGAGTGATTACGCTATAGGGGTTCTTTTGGTCCAAAGAAAAAACAAGAAAGCTTATGTCATATACTATGCTAGTCGGACGTTAACCGGGCCATAAGTCAATTAATCCACCAAGGAGAAAGAATTGCTAGCGGTAGTTTTTGACCTAGATAAGTTTCGCTCTTACCTCATAGGTTTGCCTATCACTTTCTTTATCAACCACACGGCGCTTAAATATCTCCTTGCCAAAAAAGATGTTAAGTCATGCCTCATAAGGTGGATCCTACTCCTACAAGAGTTTACCCTCTCCATAAAAGATAAGAAAGGAGTAGAAAATGATGTTGCCCACCACTTGTCCCTGATTTCGTCCGACGTACCTTGTGATCCTCTACCCATAGATGAATATTTTCATTATGAGCAGTTATTTGCCACTTCTTCCCTCCCCTGGTTTGTGGACATAGTTAATTATCTTGTCACGAGATTCGTTCCTCCTAATTGGACATCGCAAGAGAGGAAGAAGTTCTTTACTTGGTCATGCATGTTTTTCTATAATGATCTATTTCTATTCAAATATTGTGCAAACCAAATCATCTGAAGTTGTGTGCCAGATGACGAGACACATAGTGTCATACGAAAGCATGTGGAGTCTATTTTTCGACAAATAAGACGGCCTCTAAGATTCTTTAAAGCAGTCTCTATTGGCCATAATCTTCCGGGATGTTAATGCTTATTGCAAATCATGTGATAGATGTCAAAGGATGGGAGCCATTACCCGTCAAGACATGATGACATTGACCCCCATACTCGTTATTGAGATATTTAATTATTGGGGTATTGACTTCATGGGTCCTTCCCCTCCCTCCTTTGGTTTCTTATACATCCTCGTTGCAGTAGATTATGGGTCGACATGGGTAGAGGCCATAGCTACCAAGACTAATGACAATAAGGTGGTGATTAAGTTCATGCAAGAACACATACTTTCTCGCTTCGGTGCTCCGAAGGTAATTATTAGTAATAATGGCAAGCACTTTTGCAATCGGACATTTCATAAACTTATGATAAAGTATGGAGTCATTCACAAGGTTAGGAAAACTTATCACCCCAAAACGAGTGGGCAAGCCGAGATAGAAAATCGTCATATCAAGAACATTATCGAAAAGACCGTCGATCCTAACCGAAAATATTGCTCCCTCTGATTGAACGATACGCTATGGGCTTATAAAACCACATATAAGAACCCCCTCGAGATGTCCCCATGTCACTTTGTATATGAAAAGCCTTGCCATATCCCCATAGAGCTCGAACACAGCTTATTAAGCAATCAAGAGGTTTAACTATAATTTAGACAAAGCCGGTGAAGCACACAAGTTTCAAATAAATGAGTTGGAAAAGATGCGCAATAATGCATATAAGAAAGCTAAAATATTCAAAGAAAGGATAAACTCACACATGATAGAATTATCTTACGCAAGGAGTTTCATTTAGGGTAAAAAGTGCTTCATCACAACTCTCATTTACATTTGTTTCCCGACAAATTGAATTTGCGTGGATGGGCCCATTCGTAGTAAAAGAAGTGTCCCCCACGGAGCCGTTGAATTGGAATATCCAAAGGGGGGAGAGACAATCATGGTTAATGGACAACGCCTAAAGCCATATTTAGAGGCGTGTGTTGAAGAAGCAGACCCCATTTGGTTGTCAAACCCCGTTTAGGGGGATTGATTGATAATGAACTGAGAGGTCGTCGTACCCCCGACGCGTATGGGGTGACTCTTGTGTACATTAGTTAATTTTATGTAGGGTCGTTAGAGGTTGTAGGAATCAAGTTTAGAGAGAGGTGAATGCTAAGTAATAACACGAGAGAGCATAGAGTGTGTCGAAGGGAGTTATTATGTATTCTTAAGCTAAATCGTATGTATGGAAGTTTTTGGGAATGTCTGAAAAATCGGGTAAAGAAGAAGCCAACACTTAGAATCTTTAGAAGAAGAAAGTAGAAGGGAGAAACAAAATGTCAAACTAGTCCGGCACAATGGCCACCGATTCGTTTCACTACTAGGATCGGTCAAAATAAAAAAGGAATCGGACTGGTTTGCCCCAGAACCCGGACCAGTTCGAAAGTCAGTAGAAATCGCCAATTCCCAGGTTCATTCCCCTTTTTCCTCCCCCAATTCATTCCTTTCCCTCCATTTCCATCCCCCTTTCCCTCCATTTTTTTCCTCCAAATTCATTCCCCCCCTCCCCTCCACACACCACCTATAAATACACACCCTAATTCACCCATTTCACCTCACACCTCCCATTTCCCTCTCTTACTTTCTCTCATATTTCTAGAAATCCCAAATTAATTTCCAAATGGCCAACAACCAGTGCCCCGTCAAATACGACTCCACCACCATCTTTCCCGATGGAAACAATGAATTCTGCTTGCGCCAGGAGCGAATATGGTGTGAAAGATTTTTCAGCTCTCCCACAAATTGCACATTGAGAGACACGTGAAGTGGGTTGAACTACCGTCTTCCATCACCAATATTTTTTGCCCACGGGGGTGGTGTCGCTACTTTGCAGAGCCACACCCGGTGGTATGGGAGGAGAAAGTACGATCCTTTTATGACACCCTCGTCCACACGGGCGAGTTCAAGGCGGAGGCATGTGTAGATGAGACGTGAATCCCTTTCTCGCTAGAAATTCTCACCAAAAAGTTGCGAACTATGGGGGTCCTAAGCCCAAATCGATACGACTACCCCACGAGTGGCATGCCAATTTTAAAAGGGGGTGCATCCTCCATATTGCCCCAAGATATGAGTGGAATAATGAGACCTTTCCAGTGGGGAACCTTAAAGAAAAAGCCCGCGTCGCCTTTGTTTGCGCCAATATCCTCCAATCATCAAATGATTCGGCAATACGCCCTTGCGAAGCCAACCTCCTATTCCACCTTTATGATCAATGTACCGCTATCCATCTTGCATGAATTTTCTACGCCGACATCATGCATGCTGCTATGGATCACAAAGAAAAATCCCCCCCCCCCCCATATCCCTGACAAATAACTTCCATTCTCGTCAGCACCGGTATTGTTGCTCCCCTCGAGTTCCCTCGCATTACCAAGCCCATTGGGCAAGAATACCGCACTTGGAGTGAGCGGAAAAGGGGTGTGCTACAAGTCGCGGCAGAGGAGGATGTTCATATGGAGGAAGAGGTGAAAGAGAGATAAGAAGAGGGTGAAGAAGAGGAGAAAGAGGAACAATATGATAAAGAGGCGGACTCCGATAATGAGCGCGAGGAGGAGACCATGTCTCTCCGATTCGACGCAATCGAGGCGCAACTACAAGGGTTTATACAAGAATATAGAGCGGACCAGCAACCCTATCAACGAGACACTAGGATGATGATGCAACTTCAATCCGAAAAGTATAAATTACATGTGTGTCAAGATGTGCCACTTCCGACTTACTTTTATAATCCTTTTGATCCTAGTGCCCCCGGCTCATCAAGTCAATTCTCACAATAGGCCTATTTTGATGTTTGGTTGTTTTGGCATTCCTTTGCTAGTTCTTTGTATTTTTGGCTCTTTAATGCCTAATCATTTTACACATAACTATGTTTTCTCTCTCCGTGCTTGTAATAGTGTTAATTAGTGAAAATTTTGCATTTTGGCCTTTGTTCAATTTTTATGATCTCTTCCTTTTTGTTGGATTTAGTCCTTTTGCATAGAGACTTTACAAGTCTAAGTTAGGGGGGTACGCATGCACTTTAAAATTTCACAAAGTTTAAAATGGCCAAATTTCAAAAAACAACTGAAAATTTTTTAAAAGCCAAAAATATTTTTCTTCAAAATAAATAAAAATTGGAATTTAAAATTTTCAAAAATATCACTAAAATTTTGTTTGAAGTCTCAAATTGTAAAAATTCAAATTCACTAAGTCTAAATTGGCCAAAGATGGAAATTGAGCAAAAATTGACGACTTTACAAATAAGTGTGGAGATTAATCAACCCGGTGAGATTTCGAGCCTTTCTATTGTTGTGAGTTATTAAATCAATCCGAGTTAAAATTAACTCAAAGTTCAATTCAATGTTTTAATAAGTCATTGAGAATCTTTATTCCTGTGTTTTGATCGGTTACAGGAAACGAGTGAGATGTCATCTTGAACACGCGCTAAAATATCTCTAAACTAAATTCATCTCGAGACGCATATGATAAAATAATTAGTAATTCTAACAATGAAGTAGGCACTCATTTGTTACCAAAAAATATTAGCCATAAAAAGTTGTGAAAAATTATCCCTTTGCAACCCAATTTGAGCCTAATAGAATTTTTCCTTTTCGTTTCATAACCCCAATAAACCAAATTGGCCCGAGATTGAGAAAAGTGAATATTCATCAATAAAGTTCAAAAAGTGCATAAAAAAGCTGCAAAAAAAAGAGAAAAATACTCAACAAAAATAGTAAGAAAAGAAAATTGTGAAAAATAGAAAAAAAATGGAAAAGGAAGAGAAGAATGAGAAAAAGCCCGAAAAAGCATCAATGGACATCATAAGAAAAAAATTTAATTCGAATTCTCCAACCGTTCTCATTTTATTCAGCGCACCTCATAACCCGAGAAAATCTTGACAGAGTCCGAGTGACGAAATTAATTGCCGCGTGGAGAGCTAAGACACAAAAAGATAATAAGAGAGGTTAATTGGTGTGAATAAGAGGCGATGTTTCCCATTTTCCAATGATCGTAATCGTATGATGAGATCTTTTCACCATAAATAATTTTGTCTTTCAAATTTATGTGCGTGGCCATGTGTCCATTATATTTACTCTTAAAAATCATGTAGATCGAGAGAAACTAATCACATTTCGTGATATTCATTTGTGAGAGTATCCCGTGAGCATTTGAATCAAAACAAATTTTTGAAAAAGTAGCGTATTGATCAATCAGTGGAAATTTTTGGCTTCGCGCACACACACGGTAAATTGAGACTTATGAATATAAATTTATGGTGAATATTTTTAGAAAAGTTTAAATTATACAATTTTTAGGTATTTTGATTTTTCTTTGAGTCGAAAATGAATTTTGTGGGTATATTCACTGCAAACCCTCACGAGACACCACTCGCCCTACTAGGGTAACCTAGGGATATAAATGCTTGTTGCATATGCTAAATGCAATCGTTTGCCAGGAAAAGAGGTATTCTATCCTAATAACATGTTTGTTAAGTGTTGGACCTTGCTTTTATTATATTACATTGCTCCGGACGACCAAAGTTCTAAGTTAGGGGAGATTAGGCTTAAATTCTTCATATTTATCCCCTTAATTTATAGGCTTTTATCATCTTATGCGGTGTAAATCGATTTGATTTATCTCATATCATTGCTAAAGACCTTTTCTATATAGTGCATTCAGTTTCGTGTTTTTCTCTTATATTTTCATGAATTTTACACAAGTGAAGAAAAGAGAAAACACAAATTCAAGAAAGAAAGAAAAGAAGAAAAATCAAGGGCAAAATGGTAATTTTCCACCAGGAATTTTGATGTGGAGCCTAAAGAAAGTTGAAGACCTCGAGTCCACAATCATGAATGAAGAAATGAATCCAAATCTGATCCCCGAGTGAAAAGTTATGAAGCTTCAAAGGTGAAAAGAAATCAAGAGAAAAGGAAGAAGTGAAAGCCGACAAACTGGATTGATAGCAGCTGAAGCGAACCAGTCCCCTTTACTGGAAAGAGCAAACTGAATCGATGCCCAAGAGTCTGGATTAATCCATTATACTGTATAAATTCGAACCGGTTCGCCCCATTAATGAAGGAAAAATCGGACAAGTTCGACTGGCGAAATTTTTTATTTTTAAAAATAGAGTTGTGCATGGTTCAAACACTTGAAAAAAATGTGAGAGTTATATAATATTGTATCACCAGACATTATAAAGGAGGGTTTTTGACATAATTTTGAGAGCTTCTTGAAAGCAAGAACCTTAGGATTATCATTCCTCAACAATTTATTCATCTTTTGGCATCAAAATCATGGGTTTTCTCCAATTCAAGTATAGTTCATTATTTCTTTCAATTTCTCTCTTCTTTTTTCTTGATAATTCATTAGTTCTTAATTAGAAATCTTCCATACCTGTTTAGATATAGTTTCATCATGATTCTTATTACATGCAACGTAGCAATCATCTTTTTTAGCAATTACATCATGTTCGGCTAGATTTCTTAAGGTTAGCATGAACCCAACCTTAAATGCTTCACATGGATATATAAATAAGTTCTTGAGTTAAATAATTAATTGGAACGTGTCAGTTCATTAGTACAAACATCGTAGGACTTTCAACTTTGTTTGTCCTAAGCAACCGGGGTGTTTAAGAATGCAATGCGCATGTTAACCATCTCGTCACGTGCTTTATTAATATTCTTGATATTATATGGTGAGGTTTTATTCCTTCATATGTGTAATGCTTGAAAGGAATAAATCTTCTCCTTTAATTAACTATTTAATTCTCTACTAATTTTGTATCCGGTAGATTCATTAGGGGTTGGGGGATTGTATTCCGACCTTATCTATTTTTTATAGTTATAATTTCATAGTTTGTTAAGTATTTCATGTTTAGTTAGTTTTTAATTTAATTTACATTGCATTAGTTGATAGGTATAATTCCAAACTTATAACATTTTCCTTTCTTTTTCTGAGTCATTCTAGGGTAAGCGTCTTTCCTATTTGTCATCACTATTCCTCGTCATATTCCATGTGTTCGATACTCGACTTGATCGGATTATTACTTACGCGATCGGTTTACACTTGAATCGTATTCACACGCACTAGAGACACTTATAAAGTCGCGTCAAAAGTTAACAATTAAATTTAAATCAGAATTGAAATTGCAAAACAATTGTTATGTTTGTGCTTGGTATCATGGGTGTCTAATGACATATTGCTAAGACTATTGGTATATACTGGGGTTTTCTTGTTTGGATTATTCATCCGGCGTATTTGGTCTTAATATTTAGATTAATGTCGGGTTAAAATGAGTTAACTACCGTATAGTTACTCACACTAATTAATTGTTAGTTTCATAATTTAACAATGGTATTTGGATTATTTAGTATATCAGATATGTACCATTAGACCGAGTTATAAAGAGATCTAGATACCTGAAATAGTGTTATAAATATGTTAAGTTGGTCCTTAGGGTTGAGTAACCCTTTGGGATAATTTTGAAATATTTGGGCAGAGTTTGGGATCATTTAAGGGATACCAAATTTGGCCCAAAGAGGACCTATGGGATTAAGAAGTTGGAAGAGCATCATCAGACAAATTAATTAACTTAAACGAGAGAGAGAGAGAGAGAGAGAGAGAGAGAGAGAGAGAGAGAGAGAGAACCAAGAGAAATCATATATGTGGGAAATATACTTTCAATTCATTTATGTTAATTGGTGTGATTGGGAACTTTAGATTAAGGTGATTAAATGATGAATTGGTGATGAATTAATATAAATTTAATGGAGAACTCATATTAAAATCCTTATACATGTTAGATCTGATACTTCGAACTAAATCTATAATTAACTATTGGTAATTCGGACTAGATTAAAACCCTAATTGCTAGATCTAAAACTTAGGGTTAAACTTTTGACATTTATTAAGATAACCCCTTTTGATGGATTATTGATGATAGGGACATTGGTAGTTTTTGGGTTTTCATTTAGGATTTTTTTTGTAACTCCCCGATCCGGATTTATGGGTTACCCGTGGATCAACTCTATCCGTCCCGGATGTTAGGTATGAATTGAAATGAGATAACCTAAATAATATTGCTAGTCCGGTTTTATTTAATTAACAATTCACTTGTTTAGCATGCGATTCCAATTCATACCAAGCTACATGTGGAACATATGGGAAGCGTCCCCGAAATACAATCATACGGAGCTACTAATGTAAAATAAAATGAATATTTACATTTATAACGTTCTCTAAATACGAAACCGCACACAACCTTCCATAACAAAGAAGAGGGAACGAGCCAAATGCCTAGTGGCAAAATACAACAATGCAGTACAGAATCGAAGGAAAAAAAGATATTCTAATACGTTGTATTTATGTGCACATGCAATTACCTCATATGTATACATATACGTACAATAATGCATGAGATCGTTTTATTCCAAAAACGTTACTTGTTCCGATTAAGTCACATTAATCCTACGAAGAGACTCTTTTTGCTTAACTTACCAAATTTTTCGATTTAACACACCTAGTTAAATACTCAAACAAAATACCATTTGTTTAGGGAGAATACTTATTTTATGAAAATAACCCATTTGTTCTCACCGTATTTATCTTAGTATTTTCCTTAAAAATTACCTTTCTACAAACACACACTCCATGTTAGAAAATACTTGTTTTTTGTTGGAAACATTTTGCAATCATAAACTTGTGTTAATTATGGGTTAAAATCTCCTTAGATTACGTAGTTACCCATTTAATTACTTTATTTTACCATTCTTTTCACTTTGCGTGGACATTAGCCAATTTCTCATATTACTTGTCCATATTATCTCTCAACCGGAACATTTATCAATTTCATTTCAAGTTAGATTGTTTTTTCTTATAGTCACAACGTGATCCATTTCTTTACCATGTTGCATTATCTTTTTTTCATAACAATCCAAATAACCGCATGCTTTAATGAGCTCCACACCGTCGGCTACGCTACCATATGCTTTGGCTAGTATTTTGGGTCTTCACCCTAGGGCTCCGGACCCTTCTTAATGCTTTTTCGATCTTATCTGAGTCCATATTAATGTGTTATAACATTTTTCGAATGTCCACATCATTCCACTTTTACTGGTTGAAGCCGAAAGTCAGGAATTTTTCCCCACCTTGTGTTACAATTTGAAAATCACCATTTTTTCCTTTACATACATGCGTTGATTTTACCCCAAAAATGACTTTCATTCATGATCATTTGTGTAATACCTTTTTCAACATTTTATTTCATAAAAATGTTCCACTTTACGTAAAATTATCATTTTACTCATTTATTTCTAAACTTGCATTTTTCCTCCATTTTCATAACTGCTATCTTTCCAAAATATTATAAGTTATCACACTAACTTTTTAAATGCCTCTAACTCATTAACACTTATTAAGTTGAAAATATGTTTATTTCATTACTTTCTTTACTAAGGAAACCTTTGACGTTTCGAGGACTACTTTGCAACAAGACGTTATTTTTCCTTTATTATCATATGTAGTCTTGAAATGCCCACTTATCATATTTCCTACATTTATTTACATGCTTTAACGGCTAAAATTTATATTCTCTTTATTTCATATTAAAACTCATTAAATCCTTTACCAAACTTGTTCATATGCTCATTGGCAATTTACTACAAGTTTATATACATGAAAAGATGGATTTTAAGTCCAAAGTATAAGAAAATAAGTCTAACACATGATTTATTCAAGAAATTCTATAACACTTGCAAAAACATGTTTTTCAATACTAAAAGGCATTTTTGTTCTTCAAACTTGAATAAATGTCTAACTTCATAAAATTTCAATTTTTACAAGAAAACTTTAAAAAATTTGTTCATAAAATATTTCCAACAAGATAAATATTATTTAAACATTTAATTCCATAAAATGTTTAAATACCAAATTTTCTTGCAATATATCATTTTACTCAAAACTCTCAAAATCATTTGTAAACCATTTTACACAAAACCAGAAGAAATAATCTTCTTAAATCATGTATGCCTTCTACTTTTACAAACTCTAACCACAAGACCAATACTATGGAAAATAGAGTTCTTAAGATAAAGAGTAAAGTTTTCCACCTCAAATATGCCTTGAACATGGTAGGATGAAGAAGAAGGTGATGGCAACCTCCCACCTCCTAAGGTGGCCTTAAAGAGGTTGTCTATCTCCACTAGTTTTCTCCTTGAATTCTCCAAGTAAAACCCCCTTCATACTCCAATGTTTCGTTTTCCTTTCTTCCTCAAAAGTCCCCAACAACAACATCCCCTTCATACTATATATAATTATTAATAATTGAATTTGAATATAAATAAGACATAATAAAATGAAACATAGTATATATAATTATTAATCATTATTGGATTATTATGTGTGTGGTGGGGGGCAGGGGGTGGTGTCTGTACGTGTGCGTGTGTGTGGTGGGGGTGGGGTGGGGGCAGGGAGGGGGGTGGGTGTGTGTACGTGTACGTGTTCATGTGTGTGGTGGGGGTGGTGTGAGGGGGTGGGGGTGGGGGCAGGGATGGGGGGTGGGGGTGGGGGGCTGCGTGTGTGTCTATGTGTACTAATAATATTTTTTTTATCTGTACTAATAACATTTTTTTACAGAAAATGTCTCCTTCAGGTATTAAGGCGAGGATGATGATGCTGGTTATGATGATGTCGTATGGGCTCGGTGGTAGCGGAGGTGACGAGGGATCCCCGGACCCTAGGCTCCCCAAATATGGCAAATTTGGGATTACCATCGAGAACAAGTCGGAGCTATTAGCGAGATCCCTCGAGCTGCTAAAGACGGTCATCGGCTCGGGGTTTATGAGTTGGAAGGAGGTGACATATGAGCTCAAGTTAGCTATTTGGGCGGCACTACAGGTAATATATTTATATTTCAATTTCGATTTCAATTTCGATTTCAATTTCGATTTCAATTTCATTTAATATTTATATTTATATTTATTCGCAACTAACATTGTATTTGTTGAACAGGAACAATTCAACTTCGATCCAAAGCTACACGATTCCGTCTTGGAGCAGTTGAGGGATCAACACAAGAAGTGAAAGAAAAATATGCGTACACGGTACTTTGAGAAAACACGAGAGTCCATTATCCAATGGTGTGGATCTGTCCCGCCCAAGGAGCCGATCTCATTGGAACAATGGAAAAATTTCATTGACAATGAGATCGAGGATCGACAATTGGCATCTCGCCAATCGGGGAGGAAAAATCGGGCAAAAAAGACGGACGTGCACTACACCGGCCGGACGTCTTACGCCGAGGTGGAGCATAGGATGAAGGTAAGATTTAATTTTTCTATAACTACAGAAATATATTATTCTTCATTATTTTACTTTGCGGGGCCGATACTAATTTTACTTTATTTTATTTCAGGGTGTAGGGAGTGGCCCAAGGGGTAAGCCACATAGGCTCGATACTTATGTGGCTCTTCGAACGAAGAAGGGGAAGGACAAGGAGGTGTCCCCGACCGTCGCGGCCACGATTGTAAGTAATCCGACAGTTTAATTTTTGTTAATTACGTTATAATTTTTTAGTTTACTTATTTTACTAATCATGTGCTTTTTGTCGTTTCAGGCAAAGCTTAAGGAAGTGCATGAGTCGCAGTCTGATGCCGACAAGGCGTCTTTGTCCACAGATGCACTCAGCCAAGTGCTTGGCTATGATCGCAAGGGAAGGACAAGGAGGGTGAGCTCGCGGGTGGCCAAATCTAGGATCATCATATTGGAGACGAGCGACATCGGATTCGCTCGAACGGTGGATTCACATGACGCGAAGCTGTCCCGTTTGGAGGCGACGGTCCAAGATATGTACTCATTCGTGAAGCGTACGTTGGGCGGAGATCGTAAGGGGAAAAGGTAAGGAGAAGGCGATGGAGGAGGAGGAGGTGCGGGAGAACGAGGATGTGGACCTCGCTGCTTCATCACCGACACGTGCGTACTTCGATGATCCACTTCCTTATTTGGCTCCCTTCCCCAAACCGATGTCGACAATTGGTTGGCCGAGCGTGTTCATATTGGACGTATTTTATGGCCAACGGATAGGGCGGGGGTTGAGGGACCCGAATATCATCCAGGGTGGAATAGTTCATGGACGTGCGCTTCAAGAGATCGAGTCCAAAGTGCTCGTCACGCATGTGATACCCGGGAAGGAGAACTCCCTATTGTGGTTGCGCGAACAATGCGGCACGATGAATATTAGTGGGTGTGTCAATTCGTATATCGTGTGGCCTACTCACCTCCTCACATTTACCCCAGACATGTAGTGACATTATTTTTAAGTTGGTACATTTGAATTATATTTGGATTATATCGCCACGTATATTGTTTCTATTTTGAATATATATTTGCATTATCTTTAGTTTATTTGGATATATGATGTTTGAACAGGTACAACGTTGCTATAATAGGTACAAATATACTGCTGGGCAGTGGCAGTGGCCATACTGCCCAACAGATTTTTTTTAAATTCTTCCCATAATTGTCACAGTCATTGACTGTAATAATTTTTTTTAAAAGGGTCAAGGCTTTGTCACGGTTAATAACCGTGACTAAACTTGTCACGGTCATGGCCCGTGACATGACCGTGACAATTCTAACGAACTTGTCAAGGTCAATGACCATGATACGTCCGTGACAAAAAAAGTTGTCTCACCCCAAATTGTCACGGTCATTGACCTTGACAAGTTGAACTTTTCAAGGTCAATGACCGGGACACTTAGGCAGATTTGGTGTAGTGACCAACAATGGTGTAGATGGATTTTATAAGCTTAAATATGGTGAAAAATGGTTAAACTATGGTGGTTTTGGGTGGAGGAATGGTGGTGCTAGGGTGGTGTATGGTGGTTGGTGGAGGAGGAGCTCCAAGAGAGAGAGAGAGATGCAAAATCTGATTGAAATGGGCAAGAGTGAGCTCTCTCACCCTTTAAACACCGCAGAAACCCTCAAAGGAGAAATACCTAAAATGCCCAAAGGCCAATCCTGAGCTAGATTTGCTGCCCTAAAAGCTTGACAGCTCAATTAATCCAATGGTCCATAATTTGACGGTATTTTTTTATCCTGCAAAAACTTTTGCAGTCTCATTCAAACGCGAATGGATCTTGTTCGAATGAGAACTACTATATCGTTCAAACCAAAGTAGATTTCATTCAAATGAGAACTACAACTCATTCAAACGTACTTCGAATGAGGTTCTAATGATGGGAGGTTTTCTAAACAGGGGTGGGTCGTTTAAATCATCGTTCCAACGAGATAGGGATCTCGTTCGAACAATCAAGGGTGTCATTCTAATGACCCTAACTTTTCTCCAATTTAAATATAGGCCATTCTAATCAAATTAATTTCACTAAGGCTACTATATTAAGGATGACAATTTAACCCGCCCCATCAGGTTGTCGCCCCGCCCCGCCCCTAATGAGGTGGGTTAAAAACTTGTTTAAAATAAACGAGGTGTGTATGGTTTTTTTTTTAAATCGTTTATTAAACGGGACGGGTTCGAGTTTATTATATATAAGCATAACCCCCCCCCCCCCCCCCGGCCCTGCACCATTTATTTCTTACAATTACGAAAATACCCATATTTAATATATTATTTAAACTAAATCTTTATATATATATAAGTTATATTGTGGTATGCGGGTTTTGGGCCCGCTTAATGTCAACGGGGCGGGGAGGGGCGGGTTAAAAAAGTCCATCGTGGGGCGGGTTAAAAAAGTCCATCGTGGGGCAGGGCGAGTTTTAAAAAAAAATCGCGATGAGGGTTTGGGTTATGACAAACCCAACTTGTTGCCATCCCTATACTATATCACCCAAATTTAACTGTAATACATCTTATCAAGTCTAAAGTCCAAATGGGTCACATAAAGTCACCAAATTTCACGGGTACGGTCAAAATCATGGGGGAGGTGTTAAGAATGGAGGAATCTTCATTCATGGAGTTTGGTGCTCGCAGTATACTAGTTGGATCAATCTGGGTTACAATCGGATATTCACCGTGATTTTTAGACGACATCATTTTGGGAATACCAAATCGATCCCAGCTTGGCATAATGGGTTTGATTATTTTGGGACCAGTTGGAAAGGTTGTTTTATTTTAATTCATGTTAGGAGATTTTAATAAAGACCAATATGAGACATTAGTTAAGAATATATATATATATATATATATATAGAGAGAGAGAGAGAGAGGCAGGCTCCTGTGCACACTAAGTTTGGACACTAAGTTTGCACATTAAGTTTTTAAAGTAGTAAAAAAAATATTTTTGAGTGCTGGCGCACACCAATTTTTTTATGTGATATTTTAACATTTCAACGGACTCACATAAAAAAAATTAGCTCAAAAAACCTTTTTTTGCTAATTTTAAAAAATCGGTCAAACTTTCGCAGTTTTTAAAGGGCTTAAAAGCATAGAAAGTTTGACCGATTTTTTAAAACTAGCAAAAAAAGTTTTTTTGAGCTGATTTTTTTTATATGGGTTCCTTGAAATGTTTAAATATCACACAAAAAAAATCAACTCAAAAATATTTTTTGTACTACTTTAAAAAGGTAATGTGCAAACTTAGTGTGCAAACTTAGTGTGCACAGGAGCCTGCCTCTATATATATATATATATATATATATATATATATATGGAGAGAGAGAGAGAGAGAGAGAGAGAGAGAGAGAGAGAGTGAGGAGAGAAATATTATATGTGGATTCAAGGATAGTTCGGGGATCAGTTAGCTTGCCTTGTACAATTAGTGTTGTAAGTCGCCATTACGTGTGTACCATGATGTGTCCTTTGTATATTGTGTGTGAATATACCAAGCTACGACCCTGAAAGATGATGCAAGTTACGTATAGGTTTAGTATCGTGCGCATATTTGTTTTGAGTCGACTATGTCGCGAGAGGGATATATAGAAGGATAGATCCCATCATGCAGAGTGGTAGGTGAAGTGATTTTTCCTTTTGAGAGTTCGCTTCCATTCAATGTCTAAACTTATTTAATTAAACTCCAATTTTTATATCCAGTTTTTAATTAAACCTAAACATGCATCTAAGTGATTGAAAGCAATAAATTTATCTAGCAAGCAATCCAACAATCACAAAAGCAAATTTCAGGAAAATCCCCGAAAGGTGCTAAACCTTTTATTTCATTATTTAATGTAAACCACGACTTACATATACATAGATAAATACAAAGTTTATGACAGACGAACACCCGCAAGCCTCGGTTTGTTGTCTTCAGCAAGAACTTCAAGAATCAGCAATGGGGACAACTTCTCTTCTCCATAAGTACCACTCCAAGATTGGGTAATATTAATATAAGGGTTTCTCAAAAATTCATAAACATATATAGGGAGGTTTGAGTGAATAGCCTTAAAATATGAAGACTTAAATTACAGCAGGTCTGCAAAAGGAGGAGTTGAAAAGTCTCACGAAATACCTAATGAGAGCAGGTATTTATAGGCGAAATAAAAAATCAAGGCAGCGGCATGTCTTTCGAACGACTTCTCAGGGTCGTTAGAATGACATTGAGATGTCGTTTTATCCTTAGATCGAACTACCTAAGAAACAACAGACCAAAAACCAAAACAGTACGTGGTCGTTTGATGCACAGAAGAAATGAGCATCGTGCGAACTGTTCGAGCAGCATGTCCATGTCATTTGAATGACATGTCGAAGTCGTTTGAACGACTTTAAGGGAAAATATTTATTTTTTAATTCCATCCTTGTTTTTGAAAAAATGCAAGCAGTTATATAATTGATTTAAAAATCTCTCAAATATAATTTTGAAAATTAAGAAATCCAAATAAGAATTATACCATTAACGTAGTGGGGTAGTGGAGACCGATTTAAGATGAATGACACATGATGAATATGATGGGTATTTGATGATGAGCACGTTGCCAATGATTCGGATAGTGGACATCATGGATGATCGTGTGTAGATATGCCAAATGTAGCGGTATACGACATATCATATGTTATCTAGGACAACTCAGAAATTCTTATATTCTAGTGGAAAATCACAAGATTATGTCCTTACAAATCTCCCCCTATGTCTATGTTGGTACGTGCATAAAAATATCCGAATTATGCAACAAAAAAATCACTAAGACATACAATCTGATATCCCCAAAAACCATCACATGGAAATATCAAAATACATATCTTGAAATCTTCAAATCTCCAAGGTTTCTGTGTCATCATCGGGGTGTGCCAAATATATGATCATTAAATTGTACCTACACACATGAGACAAGAAATAAATACTCGTGACCCGCAAAAGTTTGAAATAAAATGATAAGCATAAATTATAAATTAATTAAGCACAAGCAAATCATTAAATAATCAAATAATCGAACTTTTTCACTCCCCCATAATTCATTCGCCCCCTTTTTATGATGTCCCAAATAGACAAGGAAAAAAACATAATCAATAAATACGGAGTGTGTCATAAATAAATAATCATCTTTTTTTGAATTTTTCAAAATATTTCTCACAAAAATTATACAACAAAAATCACACCATAAATTTACACTAAGATAACCAAGTCGATGAAAGCGTAAGTGTAGGAGTGTGAACAAATTCAATAGAAAAATCAACTTAAACATTGATAATCATATATGCACGATGAATCTTGGATACTCCTAACGAATGGACTCAAAATCGTCCTTAAGTGTAAAAAGGTGAATTTATATGAAATTGACTCAATCTAATCGACAAATCAAAATCTAAAATGATTTTCACACCAATAACGTCTAAAATTATGTAATGCTTTTTCGAGACCTTGTCAGGACGTGCAAACTCGTTGATTTTCAACCGAACTCCCTCATAAATAATAATGCATTTTTTATGGAGGTTCTAATTTCTTTTTTTAAGAGATTTCATATTGGTCCCATTTTGGCATATATTTCTTGTTATTGCCTTAATATTTTCTTGGGATTTTTTCAAACGGTGGCTTTCACGGCGAGTTCACATGCCTCTTGCAGCCCCTTCCCGTATTCACTCATAATCTTTTCAATATTAATTAAATTCTCACGAGCAATGGTTCTTACACGCACTACTTTCATTGACTCATTTTATCGTATTTGGTTCATTTCAAGACAGGATTGCGACGAAAATATTTTGATCAACGTGTGATAGACAAGTACAAATATCATATAAATCCATGCACCTGCACTACACCAAAACAAGCTTTTAGTAATAGACTATTTTTTTATTATTAACAGTATTTTACCATTACTATTTATCACAACAAATTACCATTAGTAATATGAGATAAGTGCTACTAATATTAGTTCAATATTTAAAAAGTGAAAATAAAAAAACAAAAATAAATTTCCCTCCCAACCAAAAGAAACTATCCTCGAATCCCTCATACCTAACAAAAAGCCCCACAAACTTCTTTTCAGAACTCTCGGACTTAATCTCGTACCCTACCTCTTCTTGGCCTTAAAAACCCCATCGCCGTCACTATAGCTGTCACCAAGGGTTTCTCAGACCCACGACATCTTCTCAAATACCATCGATGTCATTTCAAAATCGTGGGTTTCACGATTTGGGTATGTTGAGGTAAACCTAATATTATGTATATGTATAATCATTGTCATCTCTAACACTATGTATATGTATATACTATGTCCTATTCAGATTTGGATATTTTGAGATTTGGGATTAGGGTTTTAAGAGGAAAAAATTTAGGTTTTGATGCATTTATCCTCGCATGGTACAATTCTTTTGAGATTCGGTGTTTATACACTGCACTGCATAATATTGATTTATTTATTTTGTTCAATTATTATTGCCTCCACATGGTATAAACATATTTAATGTTCCTAAAGTTTGGTAGTTTATTCATTCGAATGCCGGCAATATTATGGTGGTTGTGTATTGTTGTTGAGGGTCATTCGTGGCGAACACTAAGGGTGTGTTTGATTGACATGAAAAAATTTCCATGAAAAATAGTTGTTTTGACTCATGTTTTGCCTTTGTAGTACCTTGATTATGAATACTTGGTATAAAAATAGCACTCATCCACATTACAAGTGCTCCATCACAAATCTCATTTTTAGTGAAAAATATTTCTTATCCCCCTCCCCCCACATCAAAAAATTGATTTCCATGAAAAATAGAAAAAATATTGCGAAAACTATTTTTCATGCAGTTTTCATATTTGCAATCAAACACACCATAAATATATATATTTTTTTCACAGATGTAAGCATTTGAAATTTCAACTTCCCCAGTTTTTTATATGCCTCTACTAATCTTATCAACTATCTGCTTTTTTTATAAACCATGTTGGTAGTATTTGCTAAAAAGGCAAAAAGAGTTTTATTTTCATTATATCTATAGTTTTTTAAAATATGTATTAATATTACTAACATATCTTTACCGTTATAAAATCAGACAAAGGTGTTGTAAAAAGGGTGCAATAAAGTTAAAATAGTAACACAAAAGTCCGTTACTAAATTAGAATTAGTAACCGTAAAATACTATTGGTAAATTCAGAATTAGTAACAAAATTTTACCGTTACTATAAGTAAGAGTAAAATTTTGTTACTAATTTTGTGTCCCACGTCTTTTTTTCATTGTTCTAAAAAAACCCGCATAGGCTCCGCCTACGCACACCTACGCTTAAGGTTTGGGAAAAACTCTCAGCCTCAAGTTTTTTACGCCTTATTCTTGGTAAAACCCTTAAGGCGCACTTCTTTCTAAAAGTAACAATACTTTAGTGAAACGATATCGCCTTTTAAAGAATTTTTTTACTAACCTGACCCTTATCCCATCCAAAATAATTAATAGTATTTTAATGTGCATATATTCAGGTAGATTTTTATTATATGTACAATTTTATGATTTTAATACCCTTGTTATGGTTAAAAAATATTAAAATATATTAAGAAGGTCTAAACGTCTTTTCACACATTTTTATGCCTAAGGCCCGCCTAGGCTTCTAACGCTTAAGGTTTGACCTCCACACCTCGATCACTCCCCGCGTTTTTTAGAACCTTACTTTTTTCTAACGAAAAAATTTCGTTACCAATATTTTTAGTAACGGTAAAATACCTAGAGGCGCGTTTTGGCGTATGGTGTGCATGAAAGGAGACAATGAGTCAAATAACTAGAAAGTAATCACTAATCAATCTCAATGACTCCAAACATTACAAAGCACATGGATGACATGAAGTGGTGTCTCAAAACACTACCAAATAGTCACGTGAATAATGGAATGATGTGATGACTTGGTCATCCTAAATGTCCATCCATAAAAGGTATAAACAAACTACAAAAATCTTTGGGTTTTTCAAAAAAACAAAATCTGCCTTTTTTATTTTTTTTAAAATCAAAAATATTTTTGGATTTTTCTCTTTTCTTAAAAACCAAAAATCTTTTTGTATTTTTCAATTGTTTCAAAAAAAACGATTTTTTCTAAAATACGAAAAAGGAAAAAAAATAATATAGGAATAATACAAATGATACAGTCTAGCAATAGGATCCAAGAATATGCACGTGAAAAACCATCATATACTAGACATACAAACCAACCATCAGTCAACTATGCAGATACCTAAAGACTTCCTAAGACTCTAGAATCTAGGGGCGTCTAAAGGTTTCGTGAAGATATCGGCTAACTAGCGGTTTGTGGTCACAAAGCTCAAGGATACGACCCTCTCATCTACTAGGTCTAGAATAAAGTGCTCGCATATCCTAATGTGTTTGGTGTGCGGATGCTGGACTGGATTGCAGGATATGTGTATCGCGCTTGTGTTATCACAGGAAATAGTCATGATGTCCTGTGATATTCCATAATCCTCCAGCACCTGCTTCATCCACAAGGGTTGCGTACAACAACTCTCGGCGTGATGTACTCACCCTCCGCAGTGGACAAAGAGATAGATGTCTACTTCCTACTCATCCACGAGACAAGAGCATTACCAAAATAAAAATACCCACCCGAAGTGCTCCTACATACATATTCATCCCCGACCCAATCCGCATCTGAATATGCGGATAAACGAGTCATCGATATCAAAGGAATACGAAATGTCATATGAGAGAGTCCCACTAACGTATTTTATAATATTTTTAAGAGCGTGTAAGTGTGACTCTTTCGGGGATGCTTGAAATCGTGCACAGACTCTGACACTAAAGGCTATATCGGGACGACTGACAGTCAAGCAGAGAATACTACATATCATACTCCGATACAAGGTTTGCTCTACATCCTTACCTGAAGTGTCCTTGCTAAGCTTTGTCGAGGTACTCATGGGGGTGCGAGAATGCTTAGCAGAATCTAACCCAAACTTCTTCACAAGGTCTCTTGCATACTTGGATTGGGAGATGAACATCTCATCCTCTAGTTGACGAACCTAGAGACCAAGGAAGAATGTAAGCTCACCAACCACGCGCATCTCTAACTCGCTATTCATCTCCTCCTCAAAGTCGTGAGCATGGCGGGAGCACGGGATCCAAAGACTATGTCGTCCACATGGTCAACCAAAATAACACTTTCTTCTCTCCTAACAAACGTCTTATCTACTCCCCCTCTCTTGAAGCCACGAGCTAAGAGATAGTAATTAAGCCTCTCGTACCAAGCACGAGGTGCTTGCTTCAAACCACACAGGGCTTTCCTTAGATAATAAACGTGTCCAGGGTGCTTAGGGTCTTCAAACCCTTTATGTTGTTCCACGTAAACCTCCTCCTGTATAATGCCATTCAGAATGGCACTATTGACATCCATCTGATATAACTTAAAACGCAGATGACATGAGATGGAGACTAATAAGCGAAAGGACTCAAACCTCGCAACAGGACCAAAATATCTCCTCAAAGTCCACACCCTCAATCTGTGTGTATACCTGAGCGACCAACCTAGTCTTATTACTTATAATAGTATCATTCTTATCCATCTTATTCTTCAAGATCCAATTAGTACCAATCACATTCTTCTCACTAGGTCAGGGGACAAGTTTCCATACATCATTTTTTCTAAACTGAAGTAACTCTTCCTTCATAGCGAATATCCAGTGTTCACATTTGAGTGCTTCTTTAGTATTATTGGGCTCGACTTTGGACGTGTAGCACATAAAGCTAACAACATTCTCTAGCTGAGCACGAGTCTTGACCCCTAAGATGGGATCTCTTAGAATGGCTGAAGGGTCATGACTCTTGTGAACCCAAGCAGGTGTGTCCCCTAAGTCAGGAGTAGGGTCCACCCTAGGTGTGTGAGGAACAATGGGATCATCACTAGGGGGTGTATCATCCTCACACAAATGGTCAGAATCAACAA
Organism: Sambucus nigra; assembly: GCA_949130495.1. NCBI lineage: Eukaryota > Viridiplantae > Streptophyta > Magnoliopsida > Dipsacales > Adoxaceae > Sambucus > Sambucus nigra. The sequence goes on from OX422210.1 coordinate 426,135,398, forward strand.
ACGTCGGTGGCTTGTCATCTTTACAGTGACGTTTATTAATTCCATAACCTTAGAGTTGCTTTAGTTAAAAACCCGGTATGCTCTATTTGTCGATGAATATCCTAACAGAATTCCCTCGTCACTCCGGGAGTCGAACTTTCGTAATTTCTCTCTATTCCTAAGGATGTAGCATTTACTCCCAAAGACATGAAAATACGAAAGGTTGGGCTTCTTCCCTATCCACAATTCATATGGCCTCTTAAGTGTGTGTGGACGAAGATATATCCTATTCATCGTGTGGTATGCGGTAGACACCGCCTATACCCAAAAAACCCTAAAAACTCTACGACCTAGAAGCATGGATCTATCCATCTCCTCAATAGTCCTGTTCTTCCTCTCAACAATCCCATTTTGCTGAGGAGTTTTAACGGTCAAAAATTCATATTTAATTCCGAAGCTATTGGAGTAAAGATCCACCTTTGTTTCTTTAAATTCTATGTCGTTGTCACTACGCATTCTATTGTTAATGACATCGTGTTGATTTTGCAGGGCACAACACTTGGTCATAAGAAACTCTACAACATCAAATTTCTCTCTCAAGAAACCAACTATCGAATAATGAGAGAAATCGTCTACCATCACGAGGATATACCTCTTACCACCCAGACTCTCAGTACTAGTAAGACTCATAAGATCCATGTGAACTAACTCAAGCAGGCGTGAAGTGGTAATGAAATTCAACTTCCGATGGGGACTACGGACTTGTCTCCCTGCTGGTAAGAACCACAAAACGTGAAAGTCGGCTTTCCAAGTGACGGTAAGCCACATACTAGGTCTTTCTTTGCTCAACTCTCCAAATATCTAAAACTAACGTGACCTAGATGTTGATGCCACGGATCTATAGAAGAGAACGTGGCGTTGTTGCACACAAATGAGGACTTGGCCACAATCCTATAACAGTTATCTTTTGTCCTCGCCCCTTGCAGTAGAAGTTTACCGGCTTGAGCATAAACGTTACACTTGTTTCGATCAAACTTCACAGCAAAGCCTGCGTCGCACAGCTAGCTAATGCTGAGAAGGTTTGTTATCAAACCTTTGATGTACAAAATATTATGTAGCTTAGGAAAACTGGGTATCTCTACTGTACCTCGTCCTATAATGCTAGATTTACTCTCATCTCTAAAGGCAACTTTATTGTCCTTGCGATCCTCAAGGCTGGTAAAAAATGAGACGTCACCAGTCATATGTCTGGAGCAACCACTGTCAAAATACCACTGGGAGGTATTATGAGCCTTAAGAGCTAGTGGTGACTTTTATTTACCCTTGCCGTTATTAAGTCTAGTCGGGATATTAGAAGTATCCACTGACGACAAAGACATCTGTTGGAACATTTCCATCAAACTGCGAGAAGTGGCGATAAGACACTCAACCTGTTCTTTAAGACTAGCAAAACCGCTAAAGTGGTGCGACGGAGTATGTGTACGTCGAGTCTGACCCAAACTATAGCAAACTCCTTAAGGTGACATTTTCTTTTGTAATACGTGCTGAAATAAACAGTCTTAGATCTACCTTGGTTTTTTTTTCTTGGCCGAACTTTCCTTTGGAGTTTTGGTTGAGGGCCACAAGGATTCACAACGAATTTAGGAACCGGTTCCGGTGTGACATGTGACGTGGAATCATCGTCGAAACCTATTCCCTGACTCTCACCAAACCTTAAAGTGGGGCCGATGAGCATCTTTCCAAATTTGTTCTCAATCTTTATCTTGACCTCCCGGGCTCTCTCAAGATCATGAGTGAGTTAGGCTACAAGGGCTTTAAGTTTCTTCAGAGTCCACAGATGCAAGGAGCTCACTCGTAAGACTAGCCACTTGTTTGGTCAAGTCTCATTTCTCTTTCTCAAACCTACTCTCTCTCCAAAAGCTCTCTCTCTCTAAAAACTCACTCTCCCCAAAGTCTCTCTCAAACACATGCTAACGGAGGACTCTCTCTCCCGTCTCTCTTAAATCGTTCTCTAGTGCAATGATTCTAGCTGCTAACCCTTTGTTTTGGTTTTTCGTTTTAAAAGGACTCGACGTACACGCGTTGTAGGTCACACTCGCTCTCACTTCCAACATCCTCACTCTCACATCGTTTTCACTGTTGAGATGTCCTTGTGAAGTAGCTTCCTCATTGTCATGAGGTGCACTAGAAGTACTCACGTGACTAGCCATGAATGCGGTAAAATTACATTCATACGGTGATTCTTCTACTGAATCCATTGACTCGACCTCGCTCTTGTCACTAAGGGTGGCATTTAAGGCGACTTTGCCCTTGCCATGATGCTTTAACCTAGTTGGGCATTCATATGCTTTGTGACCTCTCCTGTCACACGCGTAATACCTTTCCTCCTCTTTCTTTGGGGCGTCCTTTTTATCATTTTCAAATTTCTTCCCATTTTTTTTTTTTTTCAAAACTCTTTTGTATCTTTAAAATTGCAATTACTTTTTAGTTTGAGAAATTTCTTGAAATTTTTAGCAAAGAGGGATAAATCATCTAAATCAAAGTCGTGCTTAGAATCGAACGTCACTTCCTCTCTCTTCCTAGACGACTCTTCACTCTTTCTAGACTGAGCCTTAAGTGCGATCCCTTTTTCTTTGGGTTTAGCCGTTTCAGGAACATTCCTAAAGAATTAAGCATTGTGACTTTCGAGATAAAACGCGTAGGAAGTGAGATAAAACGAGATAAAACTTTAGGTATCAGATGAGGTCAGCACATATAAAAGAGGTAATAAAGTCAAAATCACAAGGAACCCAAGCAAATTCGACAATGGAAATCAAAACCTCCCCATATATATCAACTGATATAGGGGTGAATCAAGATCTACAACATTTAAATTCATACATGTCCATATAGTTACAAAAGACGGGTCAAAAAAATAGAAAAATCAAATTCCAATAGCAATCATTTTACATGTCTGGCCATGAAATTTTTCTTCTAGGATTGGGAATTCAAGCAATAACCATAAATCTGTCACACAAATAAAACTGTTTACAGAGTCTCCTTCGAATATCATCATCCTTACTTTCAGGTATATACACTCGGAAACAAGAAAGTATATATAGACACTGAAAATAAAATAAAAAAATTAGAACTCTTAAAAGGAGAAGCTAAAGCACCTGATCTTTGAATAAGAATGAGCTCATTGTCCTTGAAATAAACTAACGTATCCACCATTTTTGCATTAAGTAGAGCTGGACCACAATGAGCTGAGCTTGGCTGCAAGTTTTGCACTTTTGTAGTCCTCTCTAAGCTGAATAAACCTGAATGTGCAGCCAAATAAGAAGCTTATCACATTGAGGGAACCAGGATAGAGAAAATAGCCACCCTAGTAAATGCAGACATTGAAGGTGTGATTGGAGGCCATTTTTCATTTCCTCCCAAGGCCCCGTTTGGCACGGCCCTTGGGGTAAGATGCTTTCCACATTGGTGATAAGTTAAATGGGATAGGATAATTTTATCACATCTCACTTTAAAAGGGTAGGATATGCTAAGATTTATCCCTTTCCAATGGGATCAAATAATCCCACTTTTAAAGTGAGAGAGTTTTACCCTACAACTAAACTAATGAGAGGGGCAAAAAATTTAACTCCGGATGCGTTGAAATAGCATTTTGTATTTCACACAGATTCGCCCAACAAAACGTGGGCCTAAATCTGTTTGATAGAATCTATGTTAATTTCTAAAATATCCTACTCTTATATGTGCCACCTTTTGAAAAATATCTTGTTAACTACAAGATGTGTTGAGATATTTTTTATCTAGGTAAAAAGCAAAATTATGAGAAGTATTTTTACATATTCAGAGTTAAAATGTGTTCACAAAGTCACATAATTATAAAGTGGACACTTGTTTACATTTTTATAAAGAAAAAGAAGAAAGACTCCAAATAGATGATAATATTCTTAACCCATTTCAAAAATAGTCCACCCCGAACCAGAGCTCAAAAACACATCAGGAGAAACTATGTTATCCATCAACATCCTACAGTACAACAATTACCTTTGTGCATCCTTTCGTATACTTGGTGTGCCCTCGAACAGAGTAGACAGGCTTTCAGGGGCAACAATAAAAACATTGGCCATGCTGGAGATAAATGTTAAATTAGTAAATCAAGAAAGACATGATATGCTAAATACATCAAAGGCCTGAAATCTAACAAACCCTAAAACTCACATGCCCAACAATTCAAATTTTTCATCAACAGAAGGAGCATTGAAACTGCGCACGAATTCCCCATACTCTGTTATGTCACGCTTAAGCCGCAGTCCTCCACTACAAAAAAGATAAAACACAGATAATTGAAGCAAAACAATTATAGGTAACCTCCTGTTCAATCAATTTCAGAAAAATGACTTCGGAATTTACTGGGTAAATTACATTTGACCTCTCCTCTTCTTTATCATAATTACATATACTTCCCCTCATGTTTTAAATATTACACTAGCCTTCCCCCTTGTTTCAAAGACTATACTCATCTCCCTAGTATTATTTTTGCAACACCCCCAATACCTGCTGCAGGAATAGTGAGTGTGCAGTTATTGAAACAAGATAGGAGGCCAATAGTATTCAAAACAGAAGGGTAGGTATAATACTAAAACAAGAGAGGAGGTACCTGTGACAACAAGGGGAGGTTCGTGTAGTTTAGCCCAATTTATCTATAGTTCATTATTCTATTTTTTCATTGAAAATCCTATAATCTAAATCTAATGATTTTAGATTGCTGAAGATTTAGATTATGGACTTGCAGATTAACATTTATTGGTCAGGAAGGAAAATTGTACTGGAAAAGGAAGTGCAGTAACACCACCAGCAAATAATGTTGATTGTGATCCAGAAAATTGTTGCAGTCAAATATTGTTTAATAAAGAAAAATAAGATTTTACCATGTACATGGTGTACGAATTTAAGCATTATTAAAAATAAAAAATAGAGCTGTGATAAATTAGAGCAAAGTATTACCTGGGATTAAATGTGAACTTCTGCCAATGATTAAGTAGCCCTTTGTGCAACCGGTTCCCCTAATATCAACAAACTTACCAGATTATCACCATCTCAATGTGTGAATGAAAGACCATACACATCACAGTAAACGATTTTTGAAAATATTATAGCAGATGGATTGCTGAATGAGATCAAACCACATAGCAATATAGGAATTTAGCATCTATAGGGTGAAGAGATTGCTAACGACATTCTTTGCAATGTGAAGTGGAAAAAGTATATAAGAGCGTATGTTTAATCTTTCAGAGCAATTCTTGCTCTATTCAAGGAAAATTAATCTGGAAACTAACCGCTTATGGAGGGTTCTCAACGGCAACAGCCTGGTACTATACAAGGTCACAAAAACCTATCTCCTTTACTTTCACATACATTTGGCAAAAAAGTTCTTACTAAAATCTCAATATTTTTTGTGGACGTTTGCTGCAGCCTGCAACTGAAACTTCCAATTGAGGAAGCATTGTATGAACTTGGTTCAAATTCCACTCCAAATGTTATCGATGCACTAATGGCCAGACAAAAACTTTCTACCATGTATTTGTGCATTCAAGTATAGCTCATGAGGTATGGTCTTGTTTTGGGAATATGTTTGTGCTGAGACCTGCGAATAGACTTCAATAGCATCATGGCAGTCCTCTCATGGTGGTTGGAAGGAAATATAAATACATTTAAGGGGAAGATGTGTGTAACTATCCCATCTCTAATTTGTAGGGAAATTTGGAAAAAGAGAAATGGAAGTTTTTTTGACAGTGTACAAATTTCATCAAGTAATATTATTTCGCAAGTGATCAATCACCTCAGAAATATAACTAGAGCCTTCAAATTTGAATTTGAACTTTCACTCACAAAATCCCAGTTTGCTCAACAACTAGGCATTTCGGTGAGTAACTTCTAAACCAAAACAATGCCTCAATATTATCAGGGAAAAAAAAAACCTTTAAATTTAATGTAAATGGCTGTTGCAAGGGTAATCCAGGAAAATGGAAAATGGGTGGTGGTGCTGTCCTAAGAGATAAACATGGAAATTTTGTTGCAGCTAGTTTTTACTAGTGACAAATTTCATGGCTGAGGCTTTGGCTGTGTTAAATGGGATCATTATGGCAATCTGAAAGGGATCCTTGGACTTCTGTGTTGAATCAGACTCTCTCAAGTTGATCAAAGTAATCAAACAGGTGAAACCCCTTGGAACTCAGAGGCACCTGCTCTGAACTAACAACATTGAGATTTCAACATAATTTGGTATTCAAATATTGCTATGGGAAGCTAACTAGGTAGCAGATTATTTGACAAATGAGACATGTATAGATGAATCTAGTTCCTCATAAGATTCTTTCCGCTCCCTTCCTCGATTGGCCCAAGGACAAGCTCGATAAGCAGTAGATCCCTCATTTAAGGTTTCGTAAATAGAGTAGTCGACTGATTCTACCCAACAGTCGACAGTCCATTAGGATTCTCCAATTTTGTTTAAGGTTATTAGTTTCCTTTTTATTTGTAAGTTGGATATGGCTATAGTATAAGGCCTCAAGACCAGTGATTTGTTGAAATCTTCCCTCATTTGAATTGTAAGTCCCTCCGGGGAGAGACTCTTTCTCCCCAACTTATATTAATAAAATTTCAGGGGTACGCCTCCTTGCCCCAAAGAAAATGTTGTTCTACTTACAGTTCAGTTGCTGCATCTTTTGTCCAGTTGTTAGATAATGCAAGGCAAAATTATGGGTTAGTCCCATTTACTTGGTCAAAGATGCACGCGATCCTATTAACTTTTCTGTAATGCACCAAGTCCTTTTTCATAATAGAGCACACATGCTTAGACAATTGTACCCCTCACTCATACCGATTATAAAACCACTTACTCTCTCTCTAAAAATAAACACATACATAGCACTCTCTCTATCTTTAGCAGCTTCACCCTTACCCCCACCTCAACCGAACCAGCACCTTCTCCCGACGGAGACTCACAGGAGCAGCCCCGTCGGAGCAGTCAGCGGATCTTTTCTTGGTAGCACCGTCGGCATTGCCGAAGAAGAATGTGTAATGTGTATCACCAACAAAATGGAATTTTTATCTCTGTTTCCTTTTTTTTCATTAAAAAATATTATAATATAGGTCTTGTTTGATAGATCTTGATGAGCGGATTCTAAATATATAAAATTAGTAAATTTTGGATTTGTGTATTTGAAGTTAAGGACTTTTAAAGATTTGATGAATTTTTTTGCGAAAAACGAGGTAGTTGTGGATTGAAATATTTTGGGGGTATCTTGGTCACTTTATTCCGCTAAGTTGGAAAAATAGGATCTTTGACACCATTGACCAAGTCAAAGGTTCTCTTGCATCATTGACCAAGTCAACAAGACTTGTCACCAATTGTCTCATAATAAAACTACATTTAACACAAATTCATAAAGGCTTCTTCCAAAAAAACATGCACGGCATATGTGTTTATCACTATTCTAAAAAACTCGCCTAGGCTTGAGGCTTGGGAGAAACGCCCCGCCTTACACTTTTTACGCCTTATTCTTGCTAAAACCCTTAAGGCGCACTTTTTTCTAAAAACAACAATGCTTTAGTGAAACGATATCACCTTTTAAAAAATATTTTTACAAATTGGACAATTATCTCATCCAAAATAATCAAATAGTATTTTAATTTGCATATATTCAGACATATTTTTATGATATGTATAAATTTAGTATTTTAATAGCCTTGTTATGGTTAAAAAATATTAAAATATATTAAGAAGGCCTAAACGCCTTTTCACGCCTAAACCCGCCTAGGCTTCTAAGGCTTAAGGCTTGACCTCCATGCCTCGATCACGCGCCCGCGTTTTTTAGAACCTTGGTGTTTATTAACAAATGGCATATATTCATGCAATAACTCATTCTCACATGTGATCCTAACCAGCAATGTTAAAGGGAAGTTGTCACAAGAAGTAAATAAATTATGCATGTGGACTAAAATGAACATCAGACTTTTAGGGTGTGTTTGTTAGAACACTTTTTTAATTAGAAATAGTAATTTTCTTACTTCTGGTAGTGGTTGATAGCACACATTTTCCACGGAAATTTCCTAGGTATAACTTGGCGATGCCTACTTGTCTCATTTTCCATGTGAAACACCCCAATACACCCCCCTGTCCCCCACCCCACCCCCACCCCCACCCCCTCACCAAAAAAATATATATATCTGTTTTGTTTAGGGTTACTTGTATTTTGGGGGCAGTAGTTCTGTGTAATGCACATTATTGGCACTTTGGGATATGTTTTCACTTTTGTGCGACACTTTCTAAGTTTTCTGTGACTTTGTTTTAATAAAAACGCCCGAGAAGTGAAATGGACCCGAGTGCAAATGGTAACAACTTTTAACCTTAAGTGCATTGTGAATAGGGTTGTAAACTAATATTCGAAAATCCGAATCCGTTCAGTATTCGAGTCCGAATTTTGCGAATATATATCCGAAAAAACGGATATGGATAGTGTTAAAATATTTGTGAAAACGGATACGGATAGTATGTGTATCCGATACGGATAAACCGTATCCGAGGCGGAGTATCTATATTTGTGGATATCCATTTTCCCGGATATCCGTATCCGTAATGTATTTAATATTAAATTATTATTAATATTAGTCATATATAGTTATTATAAATAATATTTATTATTATATGTAAAATATAAATATATAATATAAAATGTTAACCACTCGTTCAAAAATAAAGAATAGAATAAATAAAGAAAAAACGAGCCTTTTTTAAATGGTTTAAAACAATAAAAAGTAAATTAAAAAAAGAAACATATTGAACAAGCAAAGAAGCACTGTCATCCCTCCCAAATACAAAGCAAACCGAGGCAAACAAAAAAGCAACCCTAACATTTTGACTTATTCGGCTTCTCCTCCCCCCCCCCCCCCCCCCCTCCTCCTCCTTAAGCGCAGCACAACCATTCCTCCTCTAGGCTAGGTATTCTCCTCCTCCTCTCTCTCTCTCTCACACACACACACACCGTAACACACGCGTGCACATAGATATAAACACACATGCATAGTTTATATTGTTGTTTTTTGTTAGTTATAACAAAATTCTCTTGGACTTTAATCATCAAATTTTTATTCAATATTAATTTTAGTTAATTTAAGAATTAATGTTCACTGCAATGGATAAGCAATGTAAATGGATACAGATATTATCCGAATCCGAGGCGAAACGGATATGGATAGTTGTTTTTACTATCTGGGTGGATACGGATATGGATAGCATGGTATCCGCACCGTATTTGTCCGTTTACCACCCCTAATTATGAAGAACTCTTGGACCCCATTATACATAATTTTTTGTTTTGCGGTGAATAAGAACCTGCTTCTAGTCCAAAAAACAATTTATTTTTCACAATTACAACCGAAAACACAAAAGCTGAAAAATAGTGGACAACAAGAATTTCTGTCGAAATTTTTACAGTTCTCTTCCAGGTAAATCAATCAAGCGCACTAACTTGCACATCCGTAACAAAATCAGATAAAGGTCATGAAAGATGGCAGCAGAGGTAAAAAAAAACCATACCAGTTCAGTCAGGAAAGCTTGTTTGTTAAGACCATCCAGTGCAGTGAATGCCGCCTCAAGAACACGGGAAAGATATGCCACAACTCTGGCCAGTGTATATGCAAATTCAGTAAAAACAACAAAGATGATGTGTGTGTGTGTGGGGGGGGGGGGGGGGGGGGTAAGGAATTAACTCATTACTAGGTATCTAGAATGAATTCTGATTGTTAAAAAAACAAAGATGGAAGTGCAAAAACACAATGCACTATGAATATTTTGCAAAACCCCCGATTTATTTTATGTGCGCAAAACTCTCCTAAACTATGCATTTTGTTGAGATCCCCTTAGTGTTCCAAAATATCATCATTATTTCGGAAAAGTCTCCAGAGTGGGGCATTTGCACCAAAATGCATAGTTCAGGGGATATTTTGCACTAAAAGTAGTTCAAAGGTTACTCGCAACACATGCCTAAATTCATGGCCAGGTTCGTACGTTCCCTAAAAATCACATCAGATGCCATGAGAACAAGAAGAGTAAATTTGATTGAATGGTTCAAGAAACAACAAGGCCAGATTTGAGATTATGTAGCGTCCAAAAACCCTCTAACAAATTTGCTGTATTAATTTTCAAATACAAGAAGAAATTTTGTCAAGTTGAATAGACCTCGTGCAGGCAGTTGTTGGTCGATGATCAGGAGCAATGCCATCATCGGGTGATCGATAATCTGTTGCTTTCTGGTCAGCTGAGAGCAATCGTTCCACCTGCATAAGCAAGAAAACTATTTTAGTATCTGGATTGAGGAAAAACAAGACAGACAAAAGAATTTGCAGGATCTAGAGACTCCAAACAAATTAAAAGTTACAAGGCAATAAAAATCTATAACAGCAGGCCAATGGAAAATAAAAATAGAACAAAGGGCACAATGAATTGGAATCAAAAAATTGAACTCAAAATCTCCCTGAACTATTTTAAATTCAAAAAAACACCTAAATTTGCAATGACCCATCTAATTGTTGCTAATGAATGTCACTAAAAAGTTGCCAAGAGGGGTTTTCACAGAAAAATGCGTAATTCAAAGGAAGTAGGGGATAATTTAAAAATAGTTTAGGGACTTTCTTGCATAAACTACTTGATTTGGGCCCTTCAATGGTGGATTCTACACATACCCTTAGAATAAACTGCCACAAGTGGAATTGCGAAAAACACTTCGTGATGGAAATCTATTGTTATTTTTCTTTTATTTCTATTTTTAGCTCTTTTTAGTCATTTTCTTTCTTTAATTAGCCTCCAAGCATGTGTTGGGACTAATTAGGCATTCTTTTATTTTTAGTTAGTCATTTTAGGCTATTACTTGATTAGCAAGTAACAACCCACCTATAAATAGCTCTTGTATTCTCATTTTGTACTTAATTCCTCAATTCTTGAAATATAAGAACTCTTTTGTTTCTCTCTCTAGAAATCATATTGTCTTGATTTTTAGGTCATTGACGTGTAGTCACGTCAAATTGGTATCAGAGCGATGTGTCGTTCCCCAATTGGTGTATTAGTGTGTTGGTGATAAAAAAAAAATCGCGCCCTACATTCTCAATGGCCCCGAAGAAGGCAACCCGAATTCAAGATGAGATTAACAAAGAGTTGAGACAAAGCTATCAAGAATTGAGACAACAAATGTGTGAATTGACAAAAAAAAGCCAAGAACAATTTGAAGCCATGATGCTACAATTCTCCAAACTTCAAAACCCTAACCCCCAAAATAGCCCCACCCTCACTTCCGCAACCATTTCCACCCAAGAAACCTTGAAAACCACTCCCCGCAGGCCCGGAAAACAGCCTGAGAATGCTGAAGACCAACCCGACCACATTCCGGCGCTAAAAAAAACCAGCCATCTGATCAAGAACCTGCCGACAGGTTCAAAACTGCATCTCCTCTATGTCGGACTACCATTTCAGTGTCCGACCTCCCTCCAGCCGCCGACAGACCCAACCCTGGCAATTGACGTTCAAATCCCTTCTCCGGTCCATCTCCGGTGTCAAGTAACCCTAGTTTACTTCCCTCCTGGCCGACCGACATCCTAAAGTCCCAGATTCCTGCTGCCCGGATTGAAACCCTAGTCCACAAATCCCATCGGGATCATTTCAACCCCGGAAGACATCCCAAACCCTCTGATCACCCTACCGAACAGCTGCCCTGTTTTTTCAGCATCAAGAAAACCCTCCCACATGTTCAAGAATTAGGGTTTGAGGCCAAGAAAAAGATTTTGACCCCGGGGCAAGAGGAAGATGATGAATCTTGAAATCAAGAATTAAAAAATGACCCTTCCTCAAATTTTCAAGAAAACATTTTTGCTTCACAAGTCTTTGCACACATTTTTGGATCTTCTCACACGATTCTCCAATTTTGCAAGTTAGAGGACGAACATTTTGACGCCGGGGAGAGTGATGGGAATCCATTGTTATTTTCCTTTTATTTCTCTTTTTATTTCTATTTTTAGCTCTTTTTAGTCATTTTCTTTCTTTAATTAGCCTCCAAGCATGTTTGGAACTAATTAGGCATTCTTTTATTTTTTAGTTAGTCATTTTTAGTCATTTTATGATATTACTTGATTAGCAAGTAATAACCCACCTATAAATAGCTCTTGTATTCCCATTTTGTACTTAATTTCTCGATTCTTGAAATATAAAAACTCTTTTGTTTCTCTCTTTAGAAATCATATTGTCTTGATTTTTAGGTCATTGATGTGTAGTTCACGTCACTTTGACTTGTTTGCATTGAACTATGCAGTTCTCGCAAGAAGACACCTGAACTACTTCGAAAGCAAAAACCCTTGTACTTGTAAAGAACCCCTCCCCCCCCCCCCCCCCAAATACAGCCGCCACAAAGTTACCAAGAGGGGGTATTCGCAACAAAATGCGCACTTCAAAGATTTTCTATTATTAAAAATAGTTTGAGAGGTTTCTTCCAGAAACTGCATATTTCATGGCTGGGTTTCTGCACTTCCCCACAAAACAAACTGCCATATGTAGAATTATCTACCTTGACATGTAGCCAAAACTGCTAGAGCAGCATTTAAGAAAAAAATATGTTCCCTTATTTTGTAGTTGCAAAATTTTGAATCAGAGACCTCAGCCATCACTGTTTCAATGCACTGTTGAAGCCCTTTATAGGCAGCACCCTCTGCACTGGACATAGCTGTTGCCATTTCTTCACAGGAGGCAGCATGTGCACCATCCACAGGTAGTAGAAGCCGAGATATAGAGTTTGCAAAGTACTACACAACAAAATTACAATAATCAATATCAAACAAGTACCACAAGCTTTTGTAAGAAGACTATGTAATAGCACTTAGTATGTAATTAGACATACTTGCTGAACAATAGCCACACTGCTTCCACAACGTTGTACAGCCACCATGAAAGATCTGAAACTACTTTCGCCAGCAGCAGCAGCAGCTTCTGCCTACACATACATTTTAATCACTCACACAACTCACCAAATCACAGGTGATCTATTCTCTCTTGAATTAACAAGTTTATCTCAAATAAATTTGGGATATTTGGAGTTCAAGCCCTACTCTTTTGCTTGAATTTGAGTCGATCACAAACATTATTCTAAGTTACACCCCCACTCAGGATATTAACGAAACTTTGAGAAGATCTTTTGACACTGAACTTTTACGACAATTTTGAGGGTGCAACTCATATAATTGTTTTTTATTTTGGCGGGCGACTCAACCGACACTATTAGTGGGTATTAAAAATAATTGTAACAAAGAATAGACTAATTAGAATGCGTATAAAAGGTATGTGTTCAAGTGATTACAGCAGAAGCTGCAGCAGCAGCCACTCTTCGACTAACACTTGTGCCCAGCACAAACCTTTCACGCAAAGCCGCAGCTTCAGTCAGGCTGTCTCGAGCTCGTTCAAGCCCTTCTGTTATATATTGACTGACCTATGGAATAAGAAAGGAGTAGGAGACATAAATAAAAAAAGGAAATTAGAGAAGTACCCTTGTAAATAATCTTAACTGAGAGAAGTCCACTTAGTTTTTTGCTTGATTTTGGAACTTTTGGAGGGAACTTTTGGAGGGAACTTTTGGATGCGGTCTCTCGGTGAAGTGGATCTTTTGGAAACCCAGCATCCAAAATGTATCTGGACTTTTGATATATATATATATATATTTCCTCCTCTAGTTGTACAAAACAAATGAGTACTCATAGTATAGATCATGTGAATAACAAGAGACGGAAAAACTGAAATGTAGAAAAGAGATCATTCAGCTTACTTGATCTAGAAGGCAAGTGAACACAGCTTTTACATTGGATGCAAGGGTAGCAGGCTGTACAAAGACAAATTGAGTAAAAATACTGAAAGTATCTAAATCTATAGAAGCCTAAAAAGCTTAACATTAAGTGTGCATATAAAAGTTTGAATTTGGAAACATTAAGGAAATGAAGAATAACAAACAGTATGGTGTTTACCTTATAGTATCAGGCTAAAATTATATGCAAGGTGTAAATATTGAACCAGTTTTATTTGTATCCTTGGCAGTTTTCTCTTTTCACTATTCGGTGCTTTCATCTTGCACAAAGCTTACCTTCTCATCATCCAATATTTGCCTACCCTTTACATGGTGAACCATTGAGATTGGCATGCCTTAATCTAAATAATACTCCTTTCATTCAATGAATCCAATTGAATATTTATCACACTCATAATCTCATCACTAAGGTAACCCTCCCATCCTAGAACAAATATTGTAACTTCCAACATGACATTCTTTTTTTCCATCATAGACGGGGAAAACTTTATCAATATAAAAGAGCAACTAGTTGGAGCATCATTTGGTATTTTGGAAATTGGTGTCACCTTTTAGAACAAAACGAAGGCCTGCAGGCTACTAGCAATAATGTAGACAAGTCCAATTGGATGGTAGTATTGAGGTCTAGAGATGAAGTGAAAAAATGTGGAGGAGACGACCTCCTTACTCTCAAATGACTCAAGTTCCGATTTTCACATTATGACCATATGATATTAGAATTACTCATCTTAATTATCTTACATACTTTAATTTTATAGTAATCTTCTATTGCAATGCATATCCATGTGTTTGCATCCTACTACCACTTAATTTTCCACTTGTACATATGTTTCCCATATCTGTGTCAGGTTTCATGGCCAACATATGAATTTCTATAACTTACATCAACTTTACAATAGACTATATGCAAGTGATTCATATATCACAAAGATCAAAGAAAATCTAATTTAAAAGTACTAAAACAGATATTCCAATTACACAACCAGGCACTTTGAATATAAATTATGAAAAAAGGGGTAAACATATTAGAACTCTTAAAACTGATGTGTTTGGTGATCCGTAGCGACACGTGGCGCGTGATTGTGCTCCCAGGAGATCTATCTTTTATTTTCTATTCTTAGTTTAGGGTATTATTATCATTTTCTTTTATTTTAGTCATTAATTGGTCTCCAAGCATGTTTGGGACTAATTAGTCATTTTTAGTTATTAGTTGTCCTTTTTTGTCTTTTTTTGGGTCTTAGCTTGGCTAGCAATCTAACCTCTCGTATAAATAGGGTTTGGCCCTCATTTGTAAACACACATGACTATTGAGAAAAGAGAATGGAGAAAGAACCCATTTCTTTAGTTTACATTTATTTTTTGTTGTTGTTGTGTAAGTAATAGTTGTTGTGTAATGTAATAATAACGCTTTCACATTCTTAGATTTACATTAAATTGGTATCAAAGTTGTGTTTGTTCTTGGTGTTCGTCGTGGTGCGTAAATTGGGTATCGAGTTGTGATTACAACTCGGGCAACCCTTCAATCGGTAGATCGATAAATGCCCAAATGGGAATCGAGTGGATGGAAATCCTAAATTCCATCACCGCTAAAAAGGGGGATACCAACCTTTTTAGCCTCCTCCAATCTCTACCCTCCACCACCACCTTCCTTCACCTCCATCTCCTACCGCCACACAACCACCACCCCGTTCAAATGAAACATCGTCTTCCATCTCAACCCAAACCCTAACCCTAGAAATCCCAACCCAAAACCCCTTCCCTACCCCCACCTTCTGCCCCAAGCCCTACCCGCCGCCAAATCTGCCACAGAAAGAGCCAGAAACCCCAACTGCCGAACAGAGGCAACCCCTACGTCCGTACCTCCCCCACCCATGTTTGACCCCACTCTGCCTCCCCTAACCTATTCCGGCCACCCCCGCCGACCAAAACTCTAGACCCCACCCCGTTCCGACCTCTTCCCCTACGCATCGGCCCAAAAAAAAAACTACTCGACCACTCCCCTGCCCTAAATGCCTCCACAGGGGTCAGCCAGCCCCCAATGGCTGCCGATTAACCCTGATGCACCGGCGACCCTTCCCCCTACTGTCCACACCCGAAACCCTTCCCCCATCCCCCGATTTGACCCGATACCCTCCCAAATCCACAAATGCCAAACCCTAACCCCCAAACATACACGACCCCTCACCCTAATTTCTAGCCCCGTTTTCTTAGCCCAAATCAGCCCCCATCCCTTTTTATCCTATTTTTACCCTTTCTCCACTTATCTATGCCCAACCACAATCAAACCCGATAAATATGGGCTTCCCTACTCCGATCCAATCCCCTACCCCATATTTGACCTCATATCCGGTCAAAATTGGTTTTCGGGCCTATTTGTGACACAACTTACGACTTCCATGAAAAATGCGTCCCACTTGGAGCCCATTTCGAACTATTTTCCATTTTGGGTATGACTTTTCGAAATGTCGTCGTCTTCAGTCTGCTTGTTTCCCCATCATACCCGCAAAGGTGCAGTCGCCGGAGTTCCCGTCCGGTCAGATTCAAGGGTCCACCACTCCAAGTTGCAATCATGTACTTGTGGTGTCAAGAAGGCGTGTATGGTCATCAGTTTTTGGTTGCTCGGATTTCGTAGAGGGACATAGCCAGAATTTGGGTTTATTAGACCCATTATTGATGAGGTTCATACGCATGGGACTAATTCCAGTTTGGGCAGCCCACTTTTTGTTGATTTTGATTGGGGTCTAAAGTTTTTCCGCGGTTTATATCATGTGGCATTAATGAGTCACCATCCAAGCTCGAGGACGAGCTTTTTTGAAGACGAAGAGAATGATGTGTTGGTGATCCGTAGCAACACATGACGCGTGGTTGTGCTCCCGGAAAAAGACCATCTTTTATTTTCTACTTTTAGTTTAGGGTATTATTATCATTTTGTTTTATTTTTAGTCATTAATTGGTCTCCAAGCATGTTTGAGACTACTTAGTCATTTTTGGTTATTAGTTATCCTTTTTTGTCTTTTTTTGGGTCTTAGCTTGGCTAGCTAACCTCTCCTATAAATAGGTCATTGGCCCTCATTTGTAAACACATTTGAATATTGAAAAAAGAGAATAGAGAGAGAAAGAACCCTTTCTTTAGTTTACATTTATTTGTTGTTGTTGTTGTGTAGGTAATAGTTGTTGTGCAGTGTAACAATAACGCTTCCACGTTATTAGATTTACATCAAAAACACAGATATTACTTTACTTGAGATGAAAACAAAGTGCATCTGGAAACCGCTTCTTCATTCCAACGCACAAACTCTGTTACTACAGTAACAGATATTTGCTGGTGCGAAGATGCTATTGAAGCTCCTTTTGAGCGTCCAATTGACCCAGTAGACTCAGACGATTGCTGGCTCTCGGCACGCAACTCCTCTATCTGCACAACATAATTGATCTTAATTGATAAAAACCTTGAAGGAAAATCAAAATTATAACTTGACCCAGAACACGCGCGCGCGCACAGAGAAGTGAACACCTTAGCTTTGTATAGCTGACTCAAAGAGGCTTGCTCATACTCAATATATATATCCTTGTGGGCAAGAAACAAAGACTCTGTTAAGCCTGTATCAGCATAAAAAGATAGTTTTAGGACTATCAACACAAAATAATTTACGATAAAAAAACAGTACAAGTAATTCAAAAAAATAGGGAAACTCAGAGAAAGTTCAGTTTAAGTTTGCCTTTGTGTGAAACATCAGGACAGTCCTTTGGTCAGAGTAATAGATCTAAATGATAACGATTATCATAATCCTGCTAAATAATTGAGTTTATAATTGATTCTATTTTAAGAAATTCGGTTAGAATTTTAGGATAATATGGAGGGAAAGGAAATGGAATGCTTATGGCTTCCTCAAAGGCATCATAGTCAAAGAAATTTTGGGATTTCCTTCTTCGTAAATTTTTTTAGATTAGAATAGAGTTATTTTCTTAATTATATGTCGCTTGTAATTTATTTCTATTGGTAGTTCTTAGTAATAGTAGGTATTGTCTAAATAAGAACATGCATGACCATTTATGACAAAGGGACCAGTCTCCTTAGTGATGTCACCCATAACATCACATAGATGCTAGCACATTACGTTGGGTAGCAAGAAACAGGCCTTTAAAACCTTCCCTTATCCTTATATATTGTATACCCCAAATGGAGTAAGGCCGTAAGGGAGTCATTTAAAAGAAATTTTGAGAGTTGTCACTCGTGTTCGAGTGTTTTTTTGTTGTGTCATTGGCAATGTTTACATCAATTAGATTCAAAGCCTAATCGCTCAACCCATTGTTGTTGTTGTATAGGAAAATTGGTAAAGAAAGCAAAAATACCCGCTGCCTTGATGGAGGCTCGCGGCTCCACCACCAACCGATTAAACCTCCTCACACACCACTGGAACCATCATAAGACATCCCTACCTCCCATTACACAGCTGTTTGCGACCAACAGCCCATCGCAACCGTGAGGGCAATCATCCCACAACGGAGCCAAACCCTAACCCTCCTGCCTCGAGACCACCACCAACACCAGCACCCCCCCCCCCCCCCAACATGATGATAACCCTTACCACCGAAACCCTATCTCAATCCCCCACCCTCACAATTTAACCCCTACCCCTGCGACCCAAACCGTGGCCCAGCAAACCCTACGCTACCAACCCACCATGGGCACAACTCCATCCAACCCCTTTTGCGACCCTACACCACCCCACAACTCTTGCACACCCCTCCGATGTCCTCTTCGCAATGTTTTAAAAATCACTCGAGGCGAATCACGAAAAAAAAGCCCGAGGCTTAAAAATGAAGCTTACGCCTCACGGGGTTGAGGCGAGGCGCACATGTTTTTTAGAAAAAAAGGGATGAAATTAACATCTAGAAAAATGATATGTTTACAACAAAGAAACCCTTCAATTTCTTACCTGATGGCTTCGATTTCATCTCTGTGGCCTTCGTTTCTGTAGTGTGACTCCATCAATTTCATTTTCAATGGCTGATTTCATCTTTTTGGGGCGATTTTATCTCTGTCTGTGATGTGCGATGAAAAGCAGAGATGGAGAGTTTCACTTCGTGATTCCTTTCTCTCTCTTGTTTCGTTTCCTTTCCTTTGTTACTATAATACCCTAACTTCGTTCCATTATTTTTCCTCTTTTTCTGTGGCTTTAATAATTTTAGTTACTCTTAGTCGTTTTTACCGTTTCTTTTGTTTGATATTTTAGTTAAGGTGTCGTTTATTTTTACGTCTTAAGTTTGATTTGAATTCAGACTTAAGAAGATATCAAATAGTGTTTGTTTTTCTACATGATTAAGAGGCTAACGGCTATTTTTGCCTATGAATGATTAAGAGGTAAATGTACCTCTGAAGCCTGAATTTGAAGTCTAAATATATCTTAATACATGTCTAAATACATTCATTCAGAGGTCCATTCTTCAGATTCAGATGAAAAACAAACGCTAACTAAATCTTATTATTTTTCTTCTTTTTTCTTTTGTTTTAATATTTCTACTAACTCTTATTCCTTTTTTTCCTTTTTTTTTTATTTTAATATTTTTACCAACTCTTATTCTTTTTCCCCTTTTCCTTTTGTTTTAATATTTTACTAACTCTTATTCTTTTTTTCCCTTTTTTTATGTTTTAACATTTTTACCAACGCTTGTTCTTTTTTCCCTTTTTCTTTTGTTTTAATATTTTTATCAACTCTTATTCTTTTCACTTTATCTTTTGTTTTGATATTGCACCTAACTTTTACTACTTACAAATGTTTTCAACTCAAAACCACAAAGCTTTAAGGTTTCGCCAAGGTTCGGTGGAAAGACACGGCTCAAAGACGCATGCTAGCCCACTAGCCCCCGATCAACTCATGATCACATATAAATACAAAGATGGGGGCATATTTCATACCTCTCACGTATGAGGGGGATCTCTTTTGCTCGTGTTTAGGGTGCCAGCGGACACCTTTAGTGATAGCTCATACAAAGTGATTACAGCTCTTTATGTACTTGCCTAAAAGAGAGAGTGAGGAGAAGCGGACCAGTTGCTATATTCACGACCTACAAACCCATGTCCGCTAAGATTTGAGCCTCCGAGAGATTCCAAACTTTGTCAAAGGTCGTAGTGTATGCGCTCAAGGTTGAGGAGCACCACAAGAGTTCACCGACCTTCCCTCGAACACCAACACTACCCCACTCTGTCGTGAAATTGTTTACTTGAAGCGTGTTTGGCCACCGGGCTTTGACGTGTCCAAGAGAAAGAAAAAGGTCGTTCTCGTGACAGATGGTATGGATCCCATCAAGGAGGAGGATGTTGTGCAACATGAGGAATTGATTCCACACGTCATCCAGTTTAAGTGATTGTGTCCCCGCTTGAGTTCGAGGATGAACTCTTTTCAACAAGACGAGAGTGATGTCAATCGAGGATGGTTATATTCGACACTTTTACATTTTTTTTGTCCCTACATGTCATTTTCCTCTTTGTTTTTCTATTGGTAACTATTAGTATTAATGGTGCCACCCATGACATCACATAGGCTCTCCAGAACCTTCCCTTTTTTTTTTGTCGATGCATATCAAATGGAGTCATAATTGATGTGAGATTCTAAATATATATACACAGCAATTTCACAATGTGTAATTCTAACATTTGTGGAAGCGTGAGACAGTTACATAGCTTCTCCATTTATCCAACATGTGGTTTTTTTTTTTTAATTCTCTCAGTTTATGCAGCCTTTGGCCTCCACATTTTCTTTTGAGAGAGAGAACTGACTCTCACTGCTTTCGTTTATTGATAAAAAGCTAATCTCTGACAAAAACTGATGAATATTTTGTGTCTTATCCTTGTCTGGTTCTCTGTGTTAGAGGTATAGTTTAAGTTTGACAAAAGGACTGACCAATTAAGCTACGTATTACCGCCTTCCAAAAGGATACTAAATTTGTAATAGTCGAAGGGGCTGCTCTCTTCGCCAGAGCAACTGATGTACAGTACTCTTCCCTTCCTGCGCTTCTTGATCCACATTGGAATGGGAGCAGAGGAGGACATTGGTGAAACATAGGCAGTTTCTGAAAGCTTGAACCATCGAAGTCATCAAGTTTAAAGACGTCGAGATCGGAAGGTATTGTATTGTATTGTCAAGGAAAGAGAAAGTTGAGAGAGTAATAATGGTAGAGAGAAGAGGTCAAGATCAGCAATTATGATACCATTAGAGGAGAGATAAGGTCAAGATCGATGGCCATGGTAGCGCCGTAGGAGAGATAAGTGTATATCAGTTTGTATCTAATTATTAGTCACGGAAATGAACTTTTGGCTAAACATGTTTATGAGGTTGGGTTGGATGTGTTATTAACCACGAATGAAACCGATATGGCTAAACATCTTAAAGAATAGATAAAAAAACAAAAAGATCAGTAAGAAAATGAAAATAAAAAGCAGCCTCTGAACGCGGAAAAATATATAAAAAAATAAAAACAAAATAAAATACATCCTGAATCTGCACTTAATGTGGCACTTTATATATAAACCCCTCAATATGCTTTGAGGACTAGCGGGGGGGGGTCGTTGGTCATCCGTTGGCAAGAAAGATTATTTGAAAGAAGATCTTGAGAAATGGTAAAAGGAGTGCTTTGACGTCAGGTGTTGTATTGTGAGAGGGTTGAAGGAAATTAATGAGTTGGACGAGAAGGAGGGTAGAGGTTTATTGTAGAGAGAAGAGTGGTTAAGGAGGAAGAGAGGAAGGAGGAGATGGGGAGGAAGATGTTGGAGGAGGAAATTAGTTGGAGACAAAAGTCACGTGCGTTTTGAGTTAGGAAAGGGGATTGAATACAAAAAATTTCACAGGGTGGTCAATTCCCATCGCGAGTTCAATCACATCGGAAAGTGGTGGGAGATAAGGAGTTCATAGAGGAGAGAAACATTAGGATTGTGATTCGAAAGTTCCACGAGAGTTGTACATGGAGGAGGAGGAAGAGAGGAATTGAATGGAGGCCTTCCTTAGATGGAGTAGAGTTCAATAGCATTTCCTGGAGAACATGTTGAGTAGCTGGAGGGTCCGTCCTCGAAAAATGGTGATGGATTCACCATGGCTTTTTATCAGTATTGTTGGGTCATGGTTCGGAGGATGTGGTAACTTTTTTCACATAGTTCCATTCCCAGGGACAGTTTGAGAGAAGTCTTAATGCGTATTTCATCACCCTGGTTCTGAAGGAAGGTGGGAACAAATATTAGAGACTTTAACAGACCTGTCAGTTGGTAAGGACAGTGTATAAGCTCTTAGCCAAAGTGCTATCACTAAAACTCAAAAAAGGTGATAGACCCGATTGTGTCAGAAACTCTTAATGCGTTTGTGGGGTATGCAAATATTGGATTTGCTCATGGCTAATGAATGTGTAGAGGCAAGATTGAGTACTGAGACCACGGGGATTATTTATTTGTAAACTTGATATGGAGAAGAAGTACGATCGAGTTAGTTGGGACTTCTGTTGTATATGTTGAATAGGATGGGGTATGAGGAGAGATGGAGGGTGTGGACTCAGAGATGCATTTCTATGGTCGTATTTTTTGTTCTCGTGAATGATTTGTCGAAAGGATTCTTTTAGAGCTGTAAAGGACACCGCCAAGGAGATCTCCTAGCTCTTTTTGTTTATATTGGTTATGGAAGCATTGAGTATGCTTATGTCGCTGCACAGCGGAAGAGAATGGGATAATTAGTGTGTTTATGGTAGGGGAGATAGTCAATTCACCAGTGGCCATCTCTCATCTCCTGTTTGCAGATGATACAATATTTTTTTCGGGGTGGACGAAGGAGCAATTGCGGAGTTTGTGAATGATCTTGATGTACTTTGAGGTTGTTTCAGAGTTGCGAATTAATGTTGAAAAACGTGAGTTGATACCTATGGCAGCAGGATGAGTGGGGGCAATTTTGCTGAGGTGATTGGGAGTAAAGTGGGTCACTTCCCTCCTCTTACTTGGATTACCATTGGGGGCAAACTTCAAGTCTAAAGCTGTTTGGGAGCCAGTGTTGGAAAGGGTGGAAAGAAGATTGGTGGTGTGAAAGAGAAATTATCTATCAAAAGGTGGGTGTCTTAACTTCATAAAGACTACTTTGGTGAGTCTTTCCACATATACCTTTCGATCTTAACCTTAGCGGTGTCAGTAAGGAAACGACTGAAAAAGTTAATGCAGGAATTTTTTTTGTGTGTGGGGAAGGGTAATGAAGAGAATTTTAAGTATTGTCTTGTGCGATGAGAGGAGGTTTGCAAACAAGTGTACGAGGGGGAGATGGAATAGAAAATATTTCTGTCTTTAACAAGGCGTTGTTGGGTAAGGGGTGGAGGTTTCCGCATGAGGCCGACTATAAAGAAGAGTTGTTCTGGTGAGATTTGGCCTCATTCGTCACGGATGGGGCTCCAACCCTATGAGCACACCTCACGGTGTAGGGCTCTAGAAAGCTACTGCGGGGGGATGGACAGAGTTCAGGAGACACACCCCTTATGAAGTGGGAAGCGGGAAATAGGTGAGAATTGAGTGGGACCAGTGGGGGAGGGCACATTTGAAGAGAGGTTTTCAAGGCTTTTTCGTTTGGCTAGGGATAAGGGGAGCTCGATAATATTTTAATGTTGGGGGGTAAGGAGGTTCGGAACCTTAGGTTTAGAAGTTCGTTTCAGCATTCGGAATTGGAGGAGGTGGAGGAACTTTTTGGGTTGTTAGGGGAGGTGGAGTTTCCCCATGGGGGAGAAGATGTCCTTCAGTGGAAGAGTAGTTGCAAAGGGTTATTCTCGGTTAGAGAGTTCTATTCTTTATTGGTGAGGGGAGTGGAGACAAATTGTCGCATGAAGAATCTGACTAAAATGGTGCTCTTTACTTGGACTGCGGCAAAACAATTTATCGAAGAGGTGGGGGTATGCATATGGCTAGTCATTGCAGAGAGGGAAGTGGAGGAGACAACAAACCATTTGCTTTTGCATTGTGAGGCGGCAAGGGGTATGTGGGAGATCATACTCTCACTTTGAGGGGTGCATAATTGTTTAAGGCACAAAGGTGTCCCTGGAGCCTAGGCGCAAAGCGAGGCGCGTGCCTGATCGAAGCAAGGCGCACTTTTACAAAAAAAATACAAAAAAAACTATTTTATTTATATATTACATATGTAGTGATGCTATTATACATACAATCACTAATAATTTATATCAGATATACATCTTTGATTTAATGCATAATCCAAGATGTAAAAATAAAATTGTAACTGACTACGGAACAAGGCACACAAAGGTGCCAAGAGTTAATCGCACATATATTTAAATATAAAACTTATTAAGACGATTTATGGTCAAAATAAATTATACAAAAAAATTTAGATTTAATATATAGAAAATATATTAACATAATAATAAACTTGAGACTATCAAACAAGTGCAAATCTTAAAATAAATAAAAAGACAACCACCGCCAACAAGTACGAGTCTGAGAACAAAACTTAAGCACCAACAAATGAGTGTAAAAAATCAGTCAATTAATTCAATTTTCAAAAAGAAATATGGCGGCATTTTGCCTACTCTTTTCAAAGCATAAAAAGATGCATGAAAAATTCATGAAAAGGGAAGAAATATTTGTGTGTGTGTGTGTGGGGGGGGGGGGGGGGGGAGTTCAAATTTCTTAGCAACACACAAAACATAGAATCAAAAAGGGAAAAGAGAAAGGAAGAAAAAGAACAAAAAAAGGTGCACAGAACCGTAAATTATGAAATGAAAAATAGCATGAAGAAGAAATAAAAATAAAATAAAATAAAAAAACTAAAGCGGACAATGAAGCAAAGAAGGAAAAAAACCAAAAAAGAGAGAGAAAGAAAATTAATAAAAAATAGAACAAGGCAACTTTAACCAGGTTGCACCTCGAGCCCCTAGGTGTGCGCCTCTTTGAAGTCGCCTCGCCTAAGGCTAGGCAAGGCCCTATAGGTGCGCCTTGCGCCTAGGCGCACCTTTGACAACTATGATGGGGTGAATTGGGTTATGCCTGCTTCGGTGGAGGAAGCATTGGCAGCTTGGAGGATGATTGATAACAGCATCTCACATCTATGGAGGGCAGCCCCTTTGTGCATTTTCTGGACGTTGTAAAAAGAAAGGAACGGGCAGTGCTTTGAAGGAGTAGAAATTTCGTTGGCTAACATCGTTATCTTTTGTTGAGCTCTTTTTATTTTTGGTTTCAAGAGGAATTCCCCTTATCAATGTTTCATTTTGAAGATTTTTTGGAGGAGTTTAGGCGGATAGAATAAACCCCATTAGGGGGGTCTTGTTAATGAATCTCCATTTATATATCAATATATAAATAAATATATATGTATATATAAAGATGCAAACTAGCATGCACCCTTTAAGCTCTTTATTATCCTTTGGATACATCAATCAAATGACAGCTACGCTAAACATATACATTTTCATCATTTTAAAATAATATACGTCGACCAGATATACCTTGTATGAATCCTTGGCATAGCTCATCTCAATAGTGACGAACAGGAGTGCTTGTCATGTTTTTTTTTTTTTGTTTTTTTTTTGGGGGGGGGAGGGAGGGGGAGAGTAAGGGCTAGGGCTAATTAGATTTTGAATTTTTTTGAATGGGATATTAAATGAAGAACATGGAAGGGAATTTCAGACAGAATTGTGGTTTTCAAATGGCATAGTAATGGAATCATAACATGAGTGTATCCCTAATTATATTTGTTGATAAATAATGTCTACAACAATAATAATTTTAGGATATGGGAGAGTTAAGGTATAGGTTAGGGTTAATTATATTTTAAATCTTTGGAATGTGGTGATAAATGAAGAATATGGAGGATATTTCTGTCAAAAAATGGAACTTTCAAATGACAGACTACAGGACTCAATATATGTCTATCGTTAATTTTTATGTTCCGAAGCATTATGGCTAAAACAGTAATGCTTTCAGGAGGCAAATTATAAAAAATTCCTTTTATGTAACACGTGTAAACTCCTTGTCCTCCAATTGATTGTATCTTTCTCTTGCAGTATATATGTTTGCTTCTTAACACAGAAAGAACATTCACTGTCGCTTTTTATTGACCTAATGATGTACTGCAGACTTATGATTAGGTCTAAAGGATACTCAAATAGTCAATTATGTAGCTTATCTTCATTCAATATAATATATATATATATATACACACTTTATGCTTCCAAGTACTTACAAATTCTTTTAGCCATTTCTGTTTTCGTTTTCGAGACGATAGAACTATTGATAGTTTTAACCTGACCAAAAAATGAAGAATCCGCTCTCAAGTAAAAAATAAATAAATAAGGTATTTTATCCAAGGACACGTTTGGTTAGGACTGAATTTTTTATCTGAGTGAAAAGTATTTTGTGGTACAACGCATATTCACCTGCTCCGAGTTAAAAACTTTATTCCATAAAATTGTATATTGAACAAAGTTTAACTCATTATTCACTATTTTATTCGTCAACTAGGTTAAATATACTCTAGGTTTTTTGTGACTTTACCCCTGAGATAATGATGTATTAGAGATACCCCACGCCCTGAGATAATGTTGTATTTAGAGATACCCCCTTAGATGTTCAATAGTTAGACTTACCACCCCCCCACCCGACCCCACCCACCCAGAAGGTGTATGCATAAGGTACAAGCGAGTCAGTGCATAAGGTACAAGCGGGGTGATGCACATGCAGGGTGAAGTCTAATTTCTTGAGGGGGGGGGGGGGGGTCTAATTACAGCATTATCTCAAGGGGGAAAAAATATATTTTACCGCAAACCAAAAAGACAGTAAAAGGGAGCTAGCAATGTTACATCAATTTGTACCTTCAACATCCAGGTCACCACACCCCACACCACTAAGGTCTCTAGCAAGTTCCTGTGTCTTCTCATGTGCCACTGCTAGCAATCTCAGATACTGGAAACTCAGGCAAATACAAATGACGTCAAAATATATCTTTAAAATCAAATTGACATCAAGATTAAAAGAACAAATGCAGCCCCAGTAATTGAACTCACTAAAAGAAGCCCGCCTTCTTCCATAGGAGGTGGATTAACAAGAGATGGTTTCACCAAAAGTTTCTCGAGCAGCTTTGGAACTCGATCCTCCAAAACTCGCTGCACAAAAGCACGAAAAAGTGGTCACAATCATAAAATTATCAACCACTACAATACTGGTATATGATCTACCACAAAATCCAAAGAGGTTAACAAGGGGTTTTCACAGTGGAATACCTGAACCAAAATTGACATAACATCATTTGGAGAAGGGAATACAGCCATTATGGTCGCTGCTTCTTTTCGGACGGTATCTACAAGTCGATTAAAAAATTTTGTCAAATTCTTTGAAGAGCCACTCCTCTTTATATCAAGGGTAAAATGCAGAAACCCCCTGAACAATTGAGCAGTTTGAAAATAACCCCTGAACTACAAAGAAGCCCCTAATCTGCGAAAAACTGCAATAACCCACCCCCCTTCTCTGAGCATTGCTAAAGACGTCATAAAAAAGTAATAAACTTTTTGATGGCACAAACTGATGTGTCTGCAACTTTTTAGAAAAGTTCAAAGAGTTCTGTGTAAAGTAAACTATACAGGTGGTTATTTAAAAAAATCCCAATAGGTGAGTTTTTTTTCTGCAATCTGTTGTCAGATCAATAGCAATCCTTAAAACCTGTTATTTCTTTGTAGAGTGAAGAAAGTCCACGGGCAACATTGCTAGGGATAGGTAGGGAGTCTTGTTCACCAAGAACCAATCTAGTGTCTTCATTCATGACCTCCAAGTCAAACATTGGACGTAAGCCTACATAATGTTGCATGGCACTGGTACCTCTGTTAAACTGTGATATAAAACACAATGTTAAGAAGAGGACAATTTTTTCTTTTATAAATTACCAATAAAACCTTGAAATTTTACTAGTTAAATCCAAATCTAGAGCAGCAAAACTTCAAACTATCTACTTAAGAGCGAGAATGCATCATCGTATATTCAGAGCTGAAGAAGTATTCTCAAAAGTAATCTAGGAAGATTTTGAGAATCAACGTCATTCAAAATACGTAGACGAAAAGAAAAAGGAAAAATAAAGAAACCAATAGGGACTTTTTTGTTTGGTCCTTGGGGTTCTGGCTGAGTCATCAGTTTCATCATAAACTGATCAGATGTCAGCACTTTCAAAAGCATATTGATATAATCATGTTCTATACTTAAGGACATATATCTGGTTCAAGTTTTTCCAGAACCAATAAACCATACATGTCCATTTTGGCAACTGTGCAATGTATACTTGAAAGAAAACAATGACACAATTCCTGAATGACCTGTTAAGGCATAACATACATACCTTTCACTTCTAAAAATTTTTACATATATATTTGTATTTATACTATCATAAAGATTTACAAACATATTAAAAAAAAAAAGCATATTTACTATCATAAATACCTGAAAGCATTTTGTACAATGACATCAAACTGGAATCGGTACATGTGAAATAAAATTTTACTACAAACTATAAATTCATTAAAATTATTGAAAAAATTGACAAACACTTTAGTAATTGTGTAACAATTGCACTTGTATACATATGAGACATTATCAATATCAAAAGTGTACATGTTAGTTGATTAAGTTAATATACTACTATTCCTTAAGCCTTCGAGGCAATAATATTTTTATATGAATCTTCATATTTACAAATTTTAAGAAACGAATTTCTTACATCTGAATTTTTTAATGAAAACGATACTGCTGAAAAACAGATAATTGTTGAAATTTTAATAATCAGATAGAATATGCGTATAAGATGATATAAAAAGTTAATTTAGAAGTATTTATATGTTGAAGCATGTGATATGGCCGGATTGAATAATTGTTAACCTCCTATTATCTCCAAGGAACCTAATACTAAAAGGAACAACATTTAAGATCATATTTTTCTTTGCTAATGTAATAACCTAATGTGTTACAGGCATTTTTTTCACAAATGCTAGTAACAAAATACTTACATTAATGCATTGGTTAAAGTTCTTTCCTCGACAGCAAACGGACTTGCAACAATACTAGTTGGCCAAAGTAACTAGAAGCTTCATGTTATATACTTTATTATTTGGTCAATGAGTTTTGTCCTTTCACTTCAGATTTCTGAACTAATTTTCCAAGGGGACATACATTTTTTCCGTAGATATCTAAATCTGTAAAGAGAGCATGTATTGGTGTTGCGTCTCCCTTTTCTTGGCACCGTTTAGTAAAATCTTACTTGTCAAAACGAAAAGTGTAACATTATATGAAGACTGAGAAGTTCATGACGTATTAAATATGTAGAACTAAGGCTGGTTAATTATCTTTTCACTAGCATCCATCTTGTACTACTTCTACTAATATACTAAATAGTAAATTGTATTAATTAAAGGGAGAAATAAAGTTCACGTAAACCTGTGACAAAATCTTGGCACATTCTGCCATGGTAGACAATTCTCTTCTCTGCGATGCTGCATCAAACCGAGCCAACAATCTGTTCTCCAGTTCTACAGAAGTATTGAACAACGTGAATAACTAATTCATTTGTCATTTAAAAATGGAGAAGACTGTCAGTAAAATATAAGAGAGAACTCTTGAAGGCAATTGACCGCCCAAATGCTAAATGCTGTGAATTAATATTCAATGAACAAAGAGGTTGACATTTTATTTCTTTTCATTTTATCTTTTCCTAACAGATTAAGTGCATTATATTTTCTGTATTTCTCTCTTTGCAATTATTTAATCTAATATCTTCCCGACTTTGGTTTTGAGCTCATGATTTACTTTCCAAAAGCTATTATACACAATAGTCTAATCACACTGAAGATAAAATGAAAATACGAGGATATGGTGATGCAAACACCACCAATTGAATCCAAAGGAGAGAAAACACAAGCACAAATCTGAAAATTGTACTCACAAGCCAAAGAATAATGAGATCTCTATTATATCATTTCCTATTTATACTAGTAGTAATCCTACTCTAACTAGGAAAGCATCAAAAGACTACGATACCTTTCACTTACTCTAGTATTTCCTAAAGAGGACTAAACCCCTTTTGTTAATTTAATAATAACAATTAACAAAACTAAACTATAAATCCTATTCTACATCATTCTACCCTCCTTTGCAAGAGTTTGCCCTCAAACTTCAAATGTCAAAATTAGGAGAAGAATGGACCGCACAAACAAATTGAAAATTCTTGAGCATCGGGATCTTAGGCAGCGTTGCATTTCTTTATATTTGTGGCCCAACACAGTTAAAACTTCAGTCGGGTCCATTCAATCTTGAGCGCAACGGAGCAACCATCCACCCGGATCGAAACCCATTACTGAACCTCGAAACCCTAGGATTGGAGCTTGCCAAAGCAATAGACAATTTTGCCGGAGGCAAATTTCTTGTGTGGTTAGTTCACCAAACCCCTTTATTGTTTGATTTCATCTTGAATAGTTGCGCCTGACACCGGGTGTCTCGAGTCAACTCGGCATATTCGCCCATGATTTTGAACCATGAGACATATTTATTGCAACTGGACCAGAGTTATTTAAGGTCCAAGGTCTCTCGGAGACTATGCGGAAGTCCAGCAGCAGAATTGATCGAATTAAGGTGCACATCATACAAAACATGAAAAATTATCAATTTTAACAATTAGTGCAAACTACAACAAACTTTAGCAAGTTACAATCAATTACGGAGCTTACAACAATTTAGGACCAATTCCACAAGTTTTCAGATCAATTACAACAAATTCAAACAAAAACAGAAATTTCAGATTAGATCATTTTCAAAAGAATTAAAGAACAATTTTAGACATAGTATAGCATTCAAATGTGCAAACACAGCAATAAGCTAATAACTAAACAATTTCACAGAAAATAAAGTATATATTAAAGGAAACAAATGACACACACATGTAGAGATGGATGGAGGAACCTCGGGGGGCGAAGTTATTCTGTTACGGTTATTTTTCTTAGTTGACTTTGGTTAACCTCAGTATGGAAGTGATGCAAATTTTCAAATGCGGCAGCGTTATTATTACACTACACAATAGCTATTAACTACACAACAACAACAACAAAAAAAAAATAATTAAACTAAAGAAATGGTTTCCTTCTCTCTCTATTCTCAATTCTCAATATTCAAGGTTAAATACAAATGAGGGCCAAAAGACCTATTTATAGGAAGAGTTAGTTTGTTAGCCAAGCTATTACCCAAAAAGGACAACTAATACCTAAAAATGACCCATTAACCCCAAACACGCTTGGAGACTAATTAAACACTAAAAATAAAGGAAAATAATAATAAACCCTAAACTAAAAATAGAAAATAAAATATAGTTATCTCTCGTAGGGACAACCATGAGCCACGTGTCGCTAGAAATCCCATATACATCATTCTCCCCGTCTTCAAAAAGCACGTCCTCAAACTTGGAAGGTGACTCATCAATGCCCAAATGTGAACATGTCGGTACAAATGTTAACTTTCAAAGTAAAAATCCAAATCAACTGTAATACGCAAATGGACCGGACGAACTTCTGTTAAACCAATATGAACCTTCAACAATAGGGCCTAATATACCCAAATCTCAACGATGCCCCCCTACGGAATCCGACCAACCAAAAACTGACGACCATATCCGCCTTCTCAACACTACAACTTGGCTTGGTGGACCCTTGAATCTAACCGGACAGTTACGCCAACGACCGCACCTTTGCGAGTACGATGGAGAGACAAGTGGACTGAAGACAGCGACATCCCAAGAAGTTGGGCCTCAAAACGGCAAATAATCAGAAAATGTATCCCCGATGGTACATTTCTCATGTAAGTCATATGTTGTGTCAAAGCTTGACCGGATTAGAAGTCAATAGGAGGGTGACATAGTTTCAAAGTAGGGCAGGTCCGTTTTGGGTCGGATTTGATTTGGTTAGGCATAAATGAGTGGGAAAAGGGTAAAATTCGGGTTAAAAGGGGCTGGGGCTGTTTTGGGTTTAAAAAAAAGGAGACTAGGGTTTGGTTTTGTAGGTCTAATATGAGTTTCTTGGGTAGCGGGGCAGCGGGATAGGGAGGGGGTTGGATTGGACTGCTGGGGCTGTTTTGGAGTTTGGGATTTTGTCGGCTAAGGGTGGTGAGGGTTGTCGGCAGCCTTTAAGGCTGGCTAACCCCAATGTTTTAAAAGGCGATTGGAGGCGCGCCTCGAGGCGAGGCACTGGAAGGCATAGCTGAGGCTTACGCCTCCTCTGTGTATTCTGAGGCTTCCGCCTTTTGTGGGTGAGGCGTCCGCCTTGAGGCAATGCGCCTCAAGGCTCTTGAGGCGTACGACTCTTTGTTTATGCCCCAAGTAGCTTAGAAAAAAAAACGTGCGACTCAAAACCAAAACCCCTCATCTGAAGCTCAAACCCAAAAACCCTAGCCGATTTGATCTCAAAGACCACCGATTGTTTTTGTTACACAAATACGAAGGGAAAAAACCTCGATTTTGCTCGGTTTTGATTTTTCGTCCTCCGATCATCTGTTTTACACCAAACCGAAGGTAAATACCCTCTATTCCTTATATTATCGGGGCCGATTTGGTTTTTTTATATTTTTCGTGCTATATATATATAAATATATACATATATATGTATATGCATATGTTGATATATTTTTATATACAGCTGTATATATACATCTGCTACACCAAACCTGCTTTGTTCTGCTATATATATATATATTCTGTAAAAACAGAATATATTCTGTTTTTTTTTGCTAACACAATTTTTCTTTTTACTTGTATATATATTCTGTTTTTTACTTGTATATATATTCTATTCCTCGTTTAATTACTATTTTTATGTCAATTCTTAGTGACTTTTGTGGAAAAAAGTTGAGGTTTACGCCTCGGATCGCCTCGAGACTTACGCCTCGCCTCACGGAGGCCAAATGCCTCAACTACGCCTCGCGCCTTTTAAAACCTTGGCTAACCCTTGTGGGGTGGTTACCGGGTAAAAACAGGGGCAAGTTGGGTCAGCGGGGTTTAGGAGGTTGACAAGTGGATTTCTGGCGGCTAAAAGGTAAGAGCGGTGGTCGGAAATGGGGCCAGGGGGCTGGGGTAGGGTTTTTTTGGGGGTTCTTAATTAGAGTTTGGGTAAAAAATTGAAGACGGAAATTCATGTAGACAAGGTGGTGATTGATCTCCAGCTGCACCTCCAAAATATCTCCAATCA
Organism: Sambucus nigra; assembly: GCA_949130495.1. Taxonomy (NCBI): domain Eukaryota; kingdom Viridiplantae; phylum Streptophyta; class Magnoliopsida; order Dipsacales; family Adoxaceae; genus Sambucus; species Sambucus nigra. The sequence continues at coordinate 426,168,493 of OX422210.1, forward strand.
CTCCTATGCAGCTACTCCAGCGCTATACCCGAAATCTTAGTCAACGCAATGGATCAGAGCCCACTGCATCAATACATGGCTAAGAGGGAAAGAAGGGAGAGGGTACTTTTGTTTGTAAAATAGGTGAAAAAAAAGTCTATATATGGCTAAGAGACGTTTTTAAAGGAAATGCAACGGAATCAGATCATGTAAGGCAACGTTTATTAAATTAATTTGCAAGGGTTGTATCTAATATAGCATTATTAACGAGGAAGGAATAAATAGATAACCCTAGTTTCAAGATTAGGATAAAGGAAAATTGATTCAGATTGTGTTTCCTGATAAAGGTGGCCCCGTGCATAAGGCTCCCGCTTAACTGCAGGGTCTGGGAGAGGCGGATGTCTGCTAGCCTTATCCCTATACACCTCTCGAACCTGAGACCAACCGTAGCTTGAGCGAGGGCACTTACCATCGCACCAAGGTACCATAGTTGTTTAAGACGCAAGGCGCACCCAGGCGCAAAGGTATTTCTGGAGCCTAGGCGCAAGGCGAGGCGCGCGCCTGATTGAAGCTAGGCGCACTTTTTGAAAAAAATCAAAAAAAATATTTATTCATTTTTAAAGCAATATATTGATGTTATAATATCATGACATCAATGATAAACTTAATGGGATAAGTAAGATTCCAAAATATAACATATTAACATGTAAAGCTAAACTTTAACCAACAAATGAAAGTCTTAAAATATATAAAAAAGACAACCATTACCAACATGTTTAAGTTTGAAAATAAAAACCAAACTAACAAGAGTTAAGACACAAAATTAAATGTATTATATTTAAAATTTTGATTATATTGTATTTCAACTGATATTTTTTTTCCTATGTAAAACAGTAAAACATTAAAATATATAAAACAGTAAAACATAAAAACAGTAATTTCAGCAAATGGTGTTGTATTGTATTTAAATTTTTCATTGTATTGTATTTCAAATGATATTTTTTTTCCTCACAACAAACAATAAGAAAGGCAAAAGGAGGCAGAAAAAAGAGGCAGAAAAAAGAGGCAGAAGAAAGAAAAGAAAATGCAAAAAAAAGGCCGTAAAAAGAAAAATAAGGCAGAAAACAGCCATTCGAATTGGGCAGAAAAAAATAAAAAAATACAAGTCTGAGAAGAAAACAGGAAGAAATAGGCTGAAAAAAGAAAAAAAAAAAAGCAAAAGCAAAAAAAAAAAAAAGTGCGCCTAGTCCCACGCCTGCGCCTGAGTGCGCCTAGTGCCCTCAGGCGCGCGCCTTTTGAAATGCGCCTCGCCTACCCCTCCTCTAGGCGCCTCACCTGCGCCTAGGCGCGCCTTTAACAACTATGCAACGTACGACCTTTTTCCGGCTCACCTGATAAGGAAATCAAATTTGGACTTCTCATTGTTTAGTGTTGGAACAGATGGGATACTAACTTTTCTAGGAAGTGTCTCTTCCGATGAGCGCTAGGTATTTCCAAATGTGGAAATTGGTTATGGAGTTGGTTTCTAGAAACTGGTGAGGTGTTACATACAGAAGGACCAAAGCAGGTGAGATGTTGAGGGTGAAAGCACACGACAATCCTAGTGACAGAGCGTTAGGACAGACTTGTAGCAGTGAGTATGACTGGCTGGGAATGCCTTTACTTGGTATTGAACAACCGCCTTAGTGGCCCACTACCTCCCTGTTCCCTAAAGAGGTGAAACGTGGGTGGTTTACTCCCACATGTACGTAAGATGTGTAGCGTAGGACAAGGGATGATGTACACGAATGTGGTAGGACACCTGGCAAGTGTCTTGGTCAACTCTCGCAAATATAACGAAGGTCAAAAGTACATGCCATACCTCGGCGAGGGCCTAGACTTAAGCTGCTTGACCATATACCCTTAATCCATAGGTCTGGCCATGCCAAGATAAACCCCTTCCATAAGGATAAGTACAGGAATGTACGGGGTGAGGACTGCAAGACAAGTAGTACGCCTCCAATGGTAGAGTACAAAGAGAAGTCGAGCGCACAACGATGATACCCTTGGCTTAAGTGAGATGCCCCCTAGACAAGTGGCAATTTAATTAGTATTAAGAGTGTGGCACTCTTCGTAAAAATGAGGTGTTCCATTGTCAAGGGGCGCCGCCACTGAAGAGGATGACACTCTTGGCTGGGTTGGTTATCAAACTAGATAACACCTTGTGATGTAGGATAGGGTTCTAATGTTTTGTTTGTTAATTGTTAGTATTAATTGTAATAAAAGAGGTTTGAGTAAAGAGATATTAGAATAAGTGAAGGGTATTTTAGACTTTTAATGCTTTCCTAGTTAGAATAGGATTTCTAGTACTATAAATAGGTGATATAATGTACTTTTTTCTTAGATTTGATAATAAAATTTTCAAATTTGTTTGTTTTCTCTCTCTTTTTGAACCCAATTGGTGGTGTTTGCATCAAATTGGTATCAGAGCGAGATTTAGCTCTTTGGTGGGTGTGTGGGTGTGTCCCCTCCCATTGCATCTTCATTAATGACTCCCAAAAAGAGAAATCATAACATCAAGTGTGAAAATCGTTTAACCCCCCCCCCCCCCCCCCCCCCGATGAAATGATGACTGAAATCAAAGAACAGGCTGGAATGAGGAACCAATAAATCCTAATTTTGTCAAAATTTGAGGGTTTTACTTCTTCTCATCTCCCATATAAACCCTAGTCCCAATCTTGAACTCTAATTTCAATGTTCAAGAATTACCACATTAATAAAATCTTTCGCTGTCCAAACCAACAAAACCCTTCAAATTAAACAAAAAGAAAAAGAGAGGAGTAAAATCTCCAAAACCACATACGCGGGCAAACCCTAGGAAAAAGACGAAGACAATGGAGGATGGGGGAGTTCGAATTACACAGCCAGATGGAGAATCATCTTCACTCTACTTCCATTTTTTGCGGCGACCTGTGCTCATGTCCATACGGCCTTATTAGGCCAGGGAGGAGGCATCTAAGGGTTTGGCAACCCTAGGTTGTTGTTTGACCCCGGCGGTGGTAGTTTTGAGCCAACGGCCGACCAAGAATGGAGATCGGAGAGTCTAAACAAAGAAGAAAGAAAAGATCGAGAAGAGAAAAAAACTCACCTAAAGGATTTTTGTCGGCGGTGGTCAAGTTGGAGTATATGAGCAGTAACGGCTAGGGTTTCCACGTCCCTAGTTTTGTTGACTTTTGCTACAGAATGTTGTTGCTGTCATGCTTTCTATTTACGACCATATTTGCTGGTGAACTGACGGGTTTGGACATTTCAAAACATGGCATTGTGCGGGTTTTGGTTGTTTCATTTTCTTCTATTTTTGACGGGTGTCTCCCTTGCAAGATCCTTGGCAATAACTCGTTGACACTGCAAACAGTTGGTTAAAGAGTGTTTGCAACAATATTTAAAGTGGGCTTCTTGGGCCTCCTAAATTCGCGACAAATTAGTTTGGGCCCAAAAAAACTTCTCAGCTCCTCAGCTGCATATTTTGGAATTTTGACAGTCGGCCCCAACATTTTCAAGTTCGAGGACGAACTCTTTCAAAAAGAGGGGAGAATGATGTAGAATAGGATTTTAATGTTTTGTTTGTTAATTGTTAGTATTAATAGTAATAAATGAGGTTTTAGTCCTCTTTAGCATAAAGTAGAATAAGTGACGGGTATTTTATGCTTTTAATACTTTCCTAGTTAGAATAAGATTACTAGTAGTATAAATAGGTGATGATGTAAATGAGTGATGTTGATGTAAACTACACATCAAAGGCTAGAAAGATATACCAAACCCTAACTTTAGAGAGAGAATCAAGCGATTTCTTATATTTCAAAATGGAGGAATGTCTTCAAATGAAGACTACATTGGTATTTAAAGAGAGGAGTAGCTTAGGCTCCAAGCTAAGGCACTAATTACAAAAATGTCATTACTACTCATTGCCTCTAAATAACAAAGCAAATAAAAGAAAATTTAAATAACAAAAATAAAGAAAATACAAAAGAAAAGAAAAATGACAAAAATAACCCTAGAATAGGGCTCATTTCCATCACTCTCCCCCTCTTAAGACCAAGCTCGTCCTCGAACGCTAAAAATCGGGAATCATGAGGAAATTTCAAAAATAGGTGCCTAGGCGAGCTCACAGTGGGAGACCCACGGAATCGCCCACCAAAACAGTAATCAGGGCATGCTGGGGAAGCTTCTCGAATGAGTCTAAATAGTCGGGTTGATGCTCTATTGCCAATAGAGCACGGCGTTTAGAAAGGGAGCAGTCAGAAGCTCTGTGACCAACAATACCATAGTTGTAGAACTTGAATGTAAGAGGACCCGGTGGAGGTGGTACCGCAGTGGTGGGGATGGGGATGAAGTCAATACTGGAAGAGCAGGAGCGAAGATCGAGGCGAGTGGGGCTCGAGAGGCCAGAGGAGCTGCTGAAGACGTGTGGTAGACCTCAACCTTATCCGCATACTCGACCGCCTTCAAAAAGGTCGGTATCTCCCTCAACCCGAGATCGTGCTAGATGTGGGGCTGCAATCCCAGGATATAGCGACTGATCCGCTGGTCCTCAGTCTCAAGGAGGCGAGCTCGGATGCAGAGGAGCTGGAACTGCTCTATGTAATTCACTACGGTAGATGAACCCTGCCGGAGGAACTGAACGGGGGTAAAAAACGCTCACAGGTCAGCGATATGAATGTCGCCTGAAGAGAGGCCTTTAGCTCGGGCCAAGGTTGAATGGGAGATAGTCCCGTCGCGGTTCGGCAATAGCACATATCATTCCACCAAACCCCGGCGAATCCCTGAAATTTGGTGGCTGCCAGGAGAATGCATGAGCAGCCCTGAACCCGCTTGTAAAAACTGTCTCCATCGCCGCTGGCCAATCCACCATAGCATTCGGAAAGTCGACCCGTATATCTCCCTGAAGACTCCGAGAGAATAATTGTAGTGTCGTCTACAGGTGGTCGCCCTCCTGACTAGCCTCGAGGCCCATCACATCACCTGGTGCAAGCGCAGCAAAAACCGCAGGGATCGATGGCATCTGAGCAGGTGGTGGATGAGGAGAGTATGCATGTGGAACCATGGGAGATACTGGGGGCCGCGATGGGGGCACGTGCCAATCAGGTGGATGTACTCTCCACAATAAAAGCACTAGGGGTCTCGAAGCGGGACGAAGCGAAGAGGGTCGGGTGGGGGGGGGATCCACTCGAGGACGCTGCGGTGGGTATCCTCAGTGTCGGTAGATGAAAACAAATCCGCGTAAGACGGAGAAAGGTCATGGTTGGAAGGGGTATGGTGCGACGGCGAGGGAGGTGGGCATGGGTGTATAAATGGGGGTGGGGGTAACGGATCGGGAGCGGGTGGAAGGCCGTGAATGGGGGTGGGGGTGGGGGAATGACTCGGGTTGTCCGGTGAATGGGAAAAACAGGTTCAGGGGCTGAAATGATGTGGAGGCACCTAAGAAAAATAGGTGGGTAGGGCGGGGGCTGCCCATGGCTCAGATTTGAGCTGAGGTGAGAGTATTGGGGTCGGGTTGACAGGTGGGACAGCTCAAGTGCTTGATTAAATTTTTCAAAGATAAAGCTCCCACCACAAGAATGAACCAATTAATATGTTGACTTCATGTACTTTCAAATGATGTACGGATACTGGACCATTTCCCACGTCAAAACTAACCAAAGTCCGGCATAAGAAGTCCACAAGTATTGATGAAAGTTTTTATTTCTCACTGGTCATTACTTGTGCAAGAAAGAAAATGAAAAAATTTCCAATATTGTAATTCAGAACATTTGATAGATTAATGAATGTTTTTGCTTTTGCTGAATGTTTGGTGTTAAAATGTTTAAATAAATTTGTCTACAGTGTATTACTTGTGTTTTCTTATGCATCTTTTCGTAACTTTGTATAATAGTAATTTATGTATATATTTCCAATTTTAGATCATAAATTAAACTTATAATTACATATATAATATTTTTATATGTTTTGTACAATGTGAGCCTCACTTCGATTGGGTGCGCGTCTCACCTTGCGTCTAGGCTCTAGGGAGACATTGGTGTGGTGCGCCTTAAATAACTATGCTTGGGAGAGAGGGCACCGGCACAAGTGACGTGGATTTCTCTGGTTTACTCAAAAGGACTTTCAGTGACTTAAAGAAGGGTTTCCAGCGAGACAAAGATGGCTCAATTATGCTAGGGTTTTCTTCGTTATTAAGCAGGTAGATTTTCTTCTACTTATAGGCCAGTCTAGTTCAGACTCAACGAAGGCTTATCCTGAAAGATTTCCAGGGCTAAAGGGGATACAATAACATCAATTATTTATCCCATAAATGGAGGGTGGCTAGTGGCATTGCCTCTTGCCTCATAACATGGAGGTCAAGAGTCTTGAGGATACATCCCATACTGTGTCACAGCAGATTGGAGGTCTAGTGTACGCTTGGGGATAACTCAGGCGAGGCCTGAATATCCCCAAAATATATATATATATATATATACATATATATATATATATTCATATTAGAGAATAATATACAAGGCGGTCGCTCAATCAACCTCTATTCCCTAAAATGGTCAGACAGCAATATTGCTCGGCAAGGTTCTTGTTCCAGTTTCCAAACCAAAAACGACCGTGCTCCATAAGTCCCTTTGGCCCTGCCCAGCTTAAGGTGACGAAGTCGAGACTGGCAGCTTGGTGTCATTGCTTTTGGCACTGGCTGATGGTATTCTTTTGCTAAAGTGCTTTGCATTTGGCAGGTTGCACTTTGGCAAAATCTTGGCAACGTTGCTTGCTTTAGTTGCAAGATGCCCCCAACTAGGTTACCTGTTGCCAGCTTTAGTTGCAAGATGCCCCCAACCAGGTTACCTCTGCAAGTGACACATTGACATGTAAGCTTAAAAAATGTAACACTATGGACACAGAAGCTTAAAAAATGTAACACTTTTCAAGGTCTAATCAACTGTTGGCAAACACAGTCTCTCTCTCTTTCTAACGGAACTGCACAGCACCCAAGATAGTAATTCCTTGCTCATCCCCCATCAACTACCATTCATCCTGCATGAGTATTAGACATTCTATTGAAGATATTTCAAATCAAACGTGCCATATATATTTTCATATCTTATATTTTAATATTTAATAACCTAATTCCTTGTGGACTACACTAAATGTCTCTGACAATTAATCTGTTAGATAGTAGGTCCTTATGTGAATGATTCTCTTTCCACAAGAAAAAGGGAGAATTTTCTCTTCATAGACAAAAATACTGAGTTTCTTACACAAGCATAGTTCATTATTTAGTAGCCTGCAAATAACTAATTTTATACATTTAAATACATTACATCACACTAAGTCAGAAACTAACACTTATGCAATTAATAATGATTAAGGACACTAAATAAAATATTAACATACCATTGCAATATTCTTGAAGGTTATCAACTGCAACTTCCAATCCTCTACTAGCAGTTGCATTGCCCACAACTGATGATGCAGTCAAGCCTTGTCTTCCGATATCTTCCTCAGCAAATGAACCTAAAGTCAAAAGGTTAAAAATGTTCACAAGGTCCGGAAAGGGGGAAAAAAAAGTACATGTTGCGGATTTTTCTGTACTTCTCTTTGTAGGGAATTTGATTGTGTACAGTTGTAGAGAAATTGAACAACGCACAAGAAATAAGACAGCACTTAATAGATAAAGTATCTTCTATATACTCTAGTATTTTTAACATGTCGAGAGTTCGTGAAATTTTGTATGTGTTCTCATGTCCAAACCAATACGGTTATTAACTTAAAGAGGAACTTGAGCGTTCTCCACTTGTACAACTCATGGCCCGATCCCTATAAAATCAAGATATTACAAGAATATTATTCATCCTAGAACATAGAAGACCATATCATGCTAATACACGCTAAAATAAAACCAAGCTAATCTCAAACTCAATTATTCAAGCTCCCACACGGGCAATCATCTAATGTTTGCCTTTGGCACCATTGTTTTAGTGGTGTTTCTTAAAGGGTGCAGCCATTTGGGTCCATCACAAAGCATAAGAAACCATAAAAGGCCTTGATATCTTATCTCTTACTTTTTTACTAGACAATTGACTTTTATCTTTTTTCCCCTATATTGTGGCGAAATGAGAAACATAACTGATATTGATAAAAGTAAGGGAGATTCACCCATCGATCCAAGGGAAGGAACTTGATGCACACTATAAAAGGTTGCAGCCTCACAGATATTACAACCTCTTAATAAATCTTATCAACAAACCCAAATGTAGCCAAGTCAAATTTTGGAATAACACCGTGTCCTCCTTAAAAAAGTGAGCAATCTGGCAGTACAACATATATCATTTTTCCACTCATTAGAAGATAGTCAATGTTTCTCTTTAATTATCTTCCACTGAAGGATTTCCTTTGTGCACCGGGCTTTGGATAAAAGGGTATGGACCATGGAGGAGCAGCACTTCCAGAGAGATCTCTAGTAAAAATTTCTGTGAGTCTTTGACGGATCCACCTTTTTTCTCAAAGCACAAGCCTTAATAAGATGTTTGGAAGGTAGAGGTGCCTTAAAAGTACAAGTCTTGGCATGGTCGGCATCTAAGCAGAAGACTGGATAGCTGTAATTTTGTTCAATGTAAAATGTAATATTCCAAATTATCTCCTCACTGGTGCATTTTTGTGCAAAATTTGTGGGGAAGTATATGTCACTCAAGTCTTGGTATGATCTTCGTGCTCCCCCAAGGCTACTAAATCTATTTGGAACAAAACTTTTGGAGAACTTGGATTGTTTCGGGCTCCCCCAAGTCTTGGTATGATCTTCGTGGAATGAATTGTCTGTGGTGGAAAATAAAAAGAAAGGAATATGATTGTAGAGAGAGATATAGTGTTGAATCTTTCTTCGTGTGTTTGGTTGGAACAGAATAGCAGAACTTCTGAAGATAAAGGAAGTGAGTTTATGGGTCAAGGTGAAATTTATGGCGTATTTATGGGCTTCTACCTCAAAGGCATTTAATGAACGAGATGCTTCGTCCACTGTGGGATATAATTGTGTAATCCGCATGTTTTTTTATCATAAACCGGTGCATAAATCCATTAATAGAACATGAAAAAAAAGGGAAAGATAGAGGACGAGAAATCCTTAAATAAAGTACATTAGCAAAATAATAGAATGAAAGGGGAAAAAAAGACGGAAAAACAATGCAGGCCATTTCTGTCTATTACTGATCCAAACTGCATGTGCAGACGAAATCCAACGCAGGCTTCAGGCGCAAAACTGAATTGAGACACCAATTACAAAAACAACTCCCTCCAACGACACACGTGTATATGAGAATCCATACCCTTGAAATGTTTATCCACTGAGGCCCATGAAGAAATTACAACTTAACTCTATCCTATAGCTCCTCTTATTTCACCGTCCTATCTTCAAAAATTCTGAAATTTCTTTTGAGCAATAAGGACGAACCCAAAGCCAAAACCACCCAACGCAAAAAGCACTTCACCTTCCTTTTGTTACCAGTATTCCCCAATCAATTACAAAGATATCATACCAAATTTCGGATAAAGCACACAACAAATCCAATTCCCAAATATCTTACACCATAAGAATCTAGTGTATACGCAGTGGTTAAAATTATGATCGACAATTTGATCTCTTTCCAATAACAATTTGGAAGCAAATGTTTATTCTATTTTCGACAGCCAACCAATATAAAAATAAAAATATAAAAGAAAGAAAGAAAACTACTTTGAAGGTTCCCCAACCTTCCTTACCAATATAGAGGACTCAAAATTAGAAAACAAAAGAGAGCCCGCCAAAATATGAAATATGATTTGCAAGTGAATTCCTGCATATGGTTTCCAACCCCACTTATCCGCAACCCCAAAAATAAAGATAAACCCTCAATAAAATTCAACAAAGGAAGAATGACGTAAATTAAACCGTCAATGGCAATACAAAACGACACTCAAGTGAGAGAATTAACACTCAATTTTAAGAAGCGTAGAATGATCTACTATATTGGGATATAAGTGTAATACCCCGTATTTTTGTGGCTTTTAAATTTAGGGATGTATTAAATTTAATTAAGATAAATTAATTTAATATTAATTCGGAAAATTGTTTATTATCTACTAGCGTGACGAGAGTTAGTAATTATTGAAAATTTGTCAAATATTACTACATGAGTAAAGTAATGTATAAGAGTGATTTTTATAAAAATTGTCACGAGTGAATAAAATGACAATTATGAAAATTTAAGTCGGGACGCGCCTGCGTCGTGTCAAGACTAAATTATGATTATTAAAAATGAATAAATTATAAGTCACTCGTATAGTCGTTTTGAGTGCGCCAATGTGTCCGGAAGGGTCGAGATAGTCAAAATAATGTACCCGGGGGTTCAGTTTGGGTCTCGGGGGGTTTTTAGGCCTAATTAGCATCCCAGGAGGGCGTTTTGGATATTTCATATTTTTGGGTAATTAAACCCACGAATTTACCAAGGATATATCAGATGTTAGGGGTTGTCATCTAAGGTTAACATAAGCAAAACCAAAGAACGACCATTGGAGAAGAAGTGGAGAAGCTTTCCAAGGAGTTCTAGGCCAAAAACTTCGTCGTTTGCACTGCCGTCACCGCCAAATTGTAGATCGCGCGACGAGGAACACAACCACACCACTTTCTTCCACAATTCAGAAAGAAAATTTCCAGGCAAATATCTATCTTGCTGATTTCTAGTTAATGTTTCTTCCATGTTAGTCTAGGAATGAGGATCATATATTTTATTTGAAGAATTATATGTTTTAGAAGAAAAATCGCATGTGTTGTCGGGAAAATCTATGTAGCCTGAATTTTGATCATATGTAGAGGTTTTATCATGAAATTGGAAATAATATTGATGAATGAATTGAGGTTGGCTGGGTTCTTTAATTGAAAATTTGGAAACTAGGGTTCTTATGAATTAATTTGGGGATTTAATGTAATCTTAATGATTTTTGACGAATTAATGATTCTAGGAGGTTATGAACGATATATAACCATGTTATTATTTATTGGGATTGAAGATGAGGCGTTGGGGATTAAACTGTAGAAGTTTTTAAGCTTAAAACTGGTGAAAAACGAGGCTGCCAAAGGTTGAAGACGAAACAGTCCAGTTCGCACGTAGTCGCGCGAAGTCGTTCGAGCGACACGTGGAAGTCGTTCGAGCGAGATCCATTCTCGTTCGAGCGAGATTTCTAATTTTTAGGGAATTTCCTATTTTGCCCCTATTTTAGTGAACGGTTAATTTGAGTGAGGAAAACCAGTATCTAAGGACCCAGAATAGTACAAAATTATTGGGAGTTGTTTAGGTGTAATGATTTAAATATTTCGGACGATGAGTTTACCCTGAAGATCACGGGAGTGAGATAAATCGAAATTAGGATTTATACCTTAAAGTAAGTGAGACACCTACTGAAATTATACTTAGTGAGATAGAATACTTCGAGAGATGAGAAGTATGAAATAAATTATAAATAAGAATAAAAGAGACGAATCCGTTATGCGAGATAATTGAGTAATATGTGCTAAGAACGGATAATTATAATTATGGGTCGTGAGAGCACCTAATTTGGAAATGTGAATATTTATATATATATATGACTGTGTGATTGTGCACGTATTATATATCTATGTAAAAATCGTACCCGAGCTACTTGCTATCACGGGGGTTTTCGCGCCGGGACAGTTTTATCTCGATTGGACCTTTATGGGGGATAACGACTTGTACCTGGGAAGATAGTAACCTTGATTACAGGCTATCTGAGTTATAGTCAGATGGTCCTAAGAGACGTGTGGGTATGTGCTGACCTCTTAGGACTGGGAACTATGCTTCGCCTCCATTTGTTTGTGTTTTCTGTTAATACAGTTCGAGAGTGATTCCGAACTAGTATTTCCCTTAGTTTGTATGATACGGGGACTTGATAGCAGAGTATGTCAGCACCTTAGATCTCATGTGGGTGTCGTTAGTATATATATATTATATGTGTGACTAATATATATACGTATATATATATATATATGGGAACTTTCTACTGTGCGTATAAGTAGATAAGAAATGAATAAATGCTTCAACTTTATTATAAGTGTTCGGGAATTTTATAACGGTAATGAGTCGTTTTAAATAACGTAAGAAATCTTGAAGAGAATGATTTACTAAAGTAAATATCATAACCTCGCTTTTCACATGATAAAACCTTATGGAGAATAAGATAGGGAAATTGATGAGATTTATTAGTACGATAGTCGTGCACACTAGATGAGAGGTGGGAATTCTCAAGAGAGTGTCGCATACTAACATGGTTGTTGCATTAGCCGGTAAGCATTTTAAATACTTGCTAAACTAATTTTAAACTGTTTTACACTCGGGCTCTGACCCATTTCTTGTTATCTCTTCTCTCTTGTGTATATATGTATATATTACAGGTGCCCAGCCATGAGGGCGTCATGCTTAGGTTCTTTGGACGGGACGTGCTGCAGCTTATGTGGGAGTTGCAGGCCATTTGCTTAGACGATCTCATCATTGATTCCACTCTTAGTTCCGTTTTAATTAGTTGGGCATGTGTCGCCCTTTTTCCTTATTCAGTTGGATTTGTCAGAGACTATGTTCATTTATCTTTAATATTTTACCCTTTGGGATTTCATTACTTCAGGATGGTTTTTCCTTTATGGTTTTAAAGTTGGTATTAGTTATTTGAATGATTAAATTCATGGGTGTTTATTTCCATTCTAATAATTGTGTGATTCTTAAACTGTATATTGTCAAAGGTTTTATAATTGGATTTAATGAAATGAAAATAATGTTTTAAATGGTTTTGACACTTAGCTTAATTATTTAGGGTGTTTAAATTGAAAATTTTATTTTTGCGACAGTGATGCTAAGAATGAACCAATCGTTCACCTTGATTATAATTTAATAAAGGACTGATCACCCGGTATTTAATTAGGCGGGGTGTTACAATAAGGAAATTTATAGGGGAGTGGGAAGTGATGATACCAGAAATGGTATCACCAAATCAAAGTGATAAGCAAGCTCTAACCAGCACAACAATGGAGTATGACAGATATATGTAAACACAGAATGAGATGAGGCAAAGAGGAAGATAATACCAAATGTAAGTGGTTCAGCCTTTGAAGGGCCTACGTCCACTGTGTGAGAGTATGAAATCCACTAAATATGGGCTCTAATGGCATTGGGATCAATGTTTTAAATCGCGGTCGCGCAGGGTGTCGCGTTCTGGCTCCTAAATAGCGTCGCGCTAATCGCGTCGCGCATCGAGCAAGCAATTCATGCATTCCCGCTTTTTAATTAAAAAACTTATAAAAAAAAATATAAATAAAAAAATAACATTTTAAAATGAAATTTGTAAGAAAGTAACATTTTAAACTGAAATTGGTAAAAAAAGTTATAATTGAAATTGATTTTTTTTATTTTTTTCTAAATTTACTTTTTAAATTGGCAATTAAAAAAATAATAATAATAACATTTTAAACAGAATTCTGAAAATAAGTAACATTCAAAGCTAAAAATAATAAAATAAATAATTTTTTTTTCTAAAGTTACTTTTTAAATTGCCAATTAAAAAAATAATAATAATAACATTTTAAACAGTATTCTGAAAATAAGTAACATTCAAAGCTAAAAATAATAAAATAAATAAAATTTTAATATGAAATTTGTAAAATAAGTCAAGTTTAAACTTAAAATTATAATATAATAACATTTTAAACATAAATTTATAAAACAAGTAGTATTTTAAATTGACAAATATAATAATAATAATAATAATAATAATAATAATAATAATAATAATAATAATAATAATAATAACAACAACAACATTTTAAACAGAAATCTGAAAAATACGTAACATTTAAAGCTGAAAATCATAAAATAAATAACAATTTAAACAGATATTTATGACACATGTAGCATTTTAAACTGACAATTATTAAAAAAAAACATTTTGAACTGAGATTTGAGAAATTAGTAACATTTAAAACTGGAAATTATAAAATAAAAAACATTATTTACTGAAAAATGTAAAATAAGTAAACCGAGAGTTTGGAATAGAAAATATTAAATAAAAGTAACCTTTTAAGCTAAACTTTTTAAAAAAAGCAAATAACATCATTGAGACCTTCGTAAATAAGTAAATTGAGGGTTTGGAACAAAGAATACCTCACCCAAACAAAGTCCGTACGTGAAATAAGGTAACACTTTTCCCCCTCCTTAACTAAACTGTGATTTCTAAAAAAACATGAATAGCGTTCCTGTTGCGCCAAATAGCGCAAAATAGCGCAAAATAGCGCCAAACAGCGCACGCTTTTTGAGCATCCCAAATAGCAGCCTTGTTTGCCTTGCTTTTTTCCACCGCAAAACGCAATAGCGCGCTATTGCGTTCGCAATAGCGCGCTTTTAAAAACACTGATTGGGATACAAGCACTCAAGTTCTCTATATCTAAGTAAGGAATTTAGCAGAGTTTCAATAGGGTTTACAATAAGCCATCATTTCCAATGACGTAGAAGACAAGTATTTATAGTGCTTAAGGGGTGTAGTGTACCCTCAAGCATGCCATAAGCATGCATGGAATGTTCCTTGTCAATGAGGAGGAGTCAGTTGTCTCTGTCACATGTGGGTTACGCAAGTATTCCCGCACGTGTGAGGGAGATGTTGTTATAAAGGTTTTGATATATGTGGGATCTGCAGCCCACGCGCACACTCTCACGCGTTTCCAAAACCACGCACTATGTCAGCTGTCCACTATCAGCCATCTGTCCTGGTCGAGGCCCAGTCATCGATCTATGATCCATTGTGGAAGTAACACCTGTCAATGCTAGGTGACCTCATTCCGTCATTCTCGTCCAGAGGCAAGCCAAGGACGAGGGTATGTAATTCGTAGGATAAAAGATGTGGGGCACACTGACTGAACCCGGAGGACGAGGACGAGATCACTTGCGCAGGGTCGCTGGGCCGAGAACGAGTCAACCCAGGCTACGTCCTTCGCCGAGACAAAACTCATCAATATAGACAGATTGGTGTCGGTCGGCTATGACCGAGGTCATCCATGTCTTGGACGGGGCTACACTTGGCATATCAAGAAGGATCTAGAAGGGTGACATCAAAACCCTAAATAGGGAAGTGGGCCTAGGTCAATGTGACGTCACATGACCTAGGTGCACCCCCTTTACATCATATATTCCTATAATGCCCCTTCTACAAGGTTTTCCAATATGCCTAAAATGCAAGCAACAAAACATGGCAAAACTAAAAAAATTACTAGAATGTCCTCAAAGCTTCAATGATTTCCATCACTCTCCCCTCCATGAAAGAGTTCGACCTGTAACTCAAAGGGGAACACCATCAGAATCAGGCTCAACGGGGATGATCGTGCCAATCAACACCTGGACCTCCTTCTCCTCTACCTCCTCATCTGGCGCTCCGATTCATCAGTCACAAGCAAGGTCCTCCTATGTGCTTTGGAGCACTATGTGGCTCGGTGGCCCGCCACAACACAATTGAAACATTTCATAGCAACTGGGGGTACATCAGCGGCATGGGTGGGGCTACTGTCAAAGGAATGGATTGGGGAGCTGGTAAGGCACGAGTGCGGTGATACGCCTCAGCGTACTCGACCGCCTTAACAAAAGAGGGAATCTCAGGCAACCCCAAATCCTGTTGAATATACGGTTGGCGCCCCTGAATGTAATGATTGATCCCCTGAGTCTCGAACTCATCTAGACGGGCACGAGTGAATAGAAGTTGGAACTGCTCTTTGTAAGTGGGCACTGCCTAAGGCCCTGGACCCTAGTGTAGACGTTGCACTCGTATGTCAGCGGGATGAAGAATGCATGCAACTCTGTCTTCAGCTGATCCCAAATTTGGATTGGAGGAATCTTAGATGTCGCTCAGTGTTGCACTGTATCATTCCACCAAACCCGGACAAATCCCTGAAATTTGGTGATCGCTAACTGAACACATTTGCGCCCCGTGATGCGCTTGTAGTCGAACACCGTCTTCATCGCATCAATCCAGTCTACAAGGGCATCCGGGTCCAAATGCCCGTCAAACATTGGCACATCCGCCCTAATATCACCTGCGAAGCTCTTGGAAAGAAGTCGAAGTGCTAGAGCTAGGTTGTCATCCCCTGATGGCGGATCCACTAGATGCGGACCCTCATCCTCATCTTCAATAAATCCTCCCGAACAGGTCGTGCATGGGGTCGAGGCCTATGAATCGGAGGTGGCTCGACTGGATCATAGGAATCCTCATAAATCGAGTCCTCGAGCTCCTCCAGTGGGTAGTACGATCAATCATCCATTAAGTGGCCACGCTCATAATAGAGAAAGCGGTTGCTATCCTCAACCGGCACAAAGGGTGTGACCTTGGTACAAAGGGAGTCGAAAAGAGAGGTGTCAGTGCATCATTCTTCAAGCATCGGGACTCTACCATCCCCATAGAAAGACGCAAGTTTTTGGGTGGGGGAGCTTCCACTTCATATTGCCTGAATTGCATGCGTGGGCTACCAAAGATAAGGGGTTGGTGTAACCCGCCGACGGCAATCACGAGCGGAGTCTTGAGAGTTATTTGGGACGAATACGACCGAACGGGTGTCCCACACGAAGTCAGGTCGGGGTACTCGTGTATGGTGAGATGGGGTCGGTTTTAAGTAGGTATTAGGCCGGTTGGGTCGAGTATTGAGAGTAATTCAGGTCAGGTAACTGTTTTGGTGGGTTTTGCCCTAGCTGGAGGCAGGTAGGTAGGGTGCCGAGAGGGGTCAGGAATGTCAGGGTGTTCAAGGGTAGGGGTATGCAATGTCGGAGGTGAGCAGGAGGGTCCAGGTCGGGTATAAGGCAGTGGGTGCAGTCTAGGGTTACGAGAGGAGATTCTGGGATTAAAAGGGCTCTGAGGGTGGGGAGACGAGGTCGACCTGGTGTAGGACTAGAAAGGGTCAAGGTTCGCAGGTGTTATTGTCGAGGCTGGGGTAATCGGGGTTGTTAGGAGGCGAGGGGTAAGAAATAGAAGGGGGCGGGTAGATTTAGGGTTTGGGGTGCCTGATTGGGTCATGTAGTTCAAATCAACGGGAGGTTCAGAGTCGCGTCAGTGGCCGGAGGGTGAGAATGGCAGGACGGAAAGGTTCGATCGTCGGGCGGGCAGACCATTCTGTACAGGGAGGCGGGGTTGGTGTTTGGTTGTTCTGGGTGGCGGATTGACGTAGGGAAGTAGGTTGGTGGCCAGAGGTTGGCTGGGGGTACTGGGCTTAGGGTCAACCAACTGGGGGTACTGGGCTTAGGGTCGACCAACTGGGGGTGCTGAATGAGGCAATGGTTGGCTGGCGGTGTGGGAGGTTCCATGGTAGTGGGTTTTCACGCAGGAGAGGGTTGACCTTTTGAGTTAATATTAGTGCGACTTCTTCTAATCGAGCGTTCTTCTCTCGACATTAGTGGGTTTCCTTGTCGCCATTGATTGTTTTGTTTTACGACTTTGATTATACAACAACAACAAAGGGGGGAGCGTTCCTCGCTCTGATACCAATTGACGTAAATTAAATCGTCAATAGAAATATAGAAAGACACTCGAGTGAAGGAATTAACACTCAATTTTAAAAAGCGTAGAATGATCCCGTATATTTAAATAAAAGGATATTTATGGAGGAGTGGGAAGGATCTAGAAGGGTGATATCAATATCCTAAATTGGGCCTAGGCCCATGTGATGTCACATGACCTAGGTGCACCCCATTTACATCATATTCCTATAATGCCTCTTCTAGAAGACTTCGCGATAGCCCTATAATACAAGCAACAAAACGTGACAAAAATAAAAATACTAGAAAATTACCGATTTCCATCAAAGAAAGCCATCATCTCCCCCTCATTGAAGTTCCTTCCAAACGAAAGACACCACGAAGCATTTAACGAGTTAAACCAAGAGACTGGAGGATGAAATGAAGCACAAAGAACAACAATTGAACACGGCTAGTTTCTTTTCCCAACTACCCCAACTGTAAGAATGGAGATGATGAAGAAAATGTGGACGATGAAGAAAATGTTATCATGCACGTCAGTTCAATATTTTTAGAGAAAACGTCCTTTACACGTTGACAGGTGCAAATCAATAGAAATAGCAGTGAAATATTTCTTTCTTGCCAGGAGAAGTATCTCCATGTGGTGGATGAAAAGGTGTTCCACAAAATACCATATATTAAAGGAACTGACCATGCTATACATGGTTAATATAGATATTTTACGTTGCCACTTCCACTTCAATAGCAGCTTGTATAGATCTAAATCACTTCACCAAGCATGTATATTTGTGTGTCCGTGTGCACTTGTACTTGGCTTGGTGTTCATTTCTTCAATATGTTGTCCTTATATATGGATTCAGATCAAGCTGAATGGAGAAATAAAAATATCATAGCAGGTCCAGGTAATCTGATTTATTGGGTTGTTTAGATCATCTTGGTTACTTTTTTCTGCATGAAGTTTTGGACATTTGTATTTCCTGTGAGTTTCCTATCTTAAAACCCAAAAGAGAGACCGAAAATATATTTATTTCTTCTTTCATTTCACTTTGTTTGCCTTCTCAACTTTCAACTTAAAATTGTGTATCCCCAAAACAGAAGGAAAATAAGAAAAGGATAGGGGATTGCAGCAATAACATAGCCTAAATAATAAACCACACACCATGTTTTGGGGGCATGCGAAAAACAACAGATATGAGGTATACACGTGCAGTTAGAATATTATTATTCATAATGCATGGGGAAGCAAAGGCCTATAAACATAGGCTTGGTAAGTATTCTTCACCAAGAATCCTACTCAACTCAACAAAAGCATTTCCCAATTACTTTGGGTTGGCTACATGAATTCCGACCAGTTTACCACAATATCCTCGGTTAACCCACACAATATCATGTCCTTAATAATCTCCCACCAAGTCAATTTACCTCTTCCCCTTGTGTTACCATCAGTATTGATCAAATTACTCTTCCTTACAGGGGACTTATTGGTCTACATTTGATGCGTCCAAACCATTGAAGGTAATTTTCTCTCAACTTGTATAGGAGCTACTTCTATTATTTCATGTTCATTTCTAATATTATCCTCCCTAGTTATACCACACATCCAACTCGCTCGCTAAGTTCCCTAATTATGATAAATATATACTAAAAGAAACAAAGATAAACATAAAATTAAATAAAAGATATCTGAACCAAAATCAAATCTCCTTAAAATCCGAAATTACAAATAATCCTAATATCCTGCAAGATTAATTTGTCTGTTGTTCACAACCCCAGGACCCACCATGCGCATCAATATATATCATGCAAGACCACAAATAATATAAGAATAGAATGAAATGATATGATATGGCTGCAGTGACTCATTAATAACCGCAGCTACAAAAATGATTCCCAATAGAATTACAAGATAAAAAGAAAAGTATGATCATTATCAAAGCAATGGCACAGGGATATTAAAATTCATAAAGCCTAGTCCAAATTAGATGGCCTATCATAAAATAAAACTTAACAAAGATGATGAGGAGTGCATTAGAATTTGCATCCCGCTCACTAATTGAAGTAGCTTAAGGTTACAACACAGGCATCATAGTTCAATAGGTACAAATTAATATGAACATCATTGGTATTACACAAAACAGTAAGAAGCGCAATAAAATAAACAACCTTGAAAGATTTACAATAATTTATATCATCTTACGCAATTTCTGTGCAATTGAAGCAGCCTCGGCAACACGACTATCATCGGAAAATAGAGCTGAAAGTTCCATTAGGTCCCCAGGGCTGCTATTAAACTCCATCAAGTACTGCAGGATCCAATAAACCAAATGTTGTTAAACCGTTATGACCAATAGACGGTTAATTATCATGTGCATGGAAACAATACCTTTATGAGCTCTATTGTTTGACTAGCAGTATCTCGCTGAGCATCTGCGCTCTAAAACGGAAGAGCCACAAAAATTAAAACATAGGAACAAATTTATACCAAAAAAAGATTATTAATAAATAATTAGAACCCCATCAAGTAGAAGTAGGACAAGGAGCATTACGTCATTAATTAATCATTAGACAAACTTTACCTGCAGATGATCTCCGATTTTAGCAGCAGTTTGTCCAACACTCGAAATGCGTGAATCCAATCTTGCAAAGCTATCAAACAATCCATCTACACCTTTTTCCAGCTGAATATTTCAACATGATTATAAGAAGAAAATGGCAAGCCATATTATGAAGGTAAACCCAGTAGAACTATTCTCAATATATTGAAACACGAGATGCAATGATCTGATCTCCGCAAACTCTTAACACTCATGGTTGAATGAGGACTGGTGGAACCCTTATGTAGATATGTAACAATCTTTCTATAATATTACGCGTATGCCCGTGCTATAGCACGGTAAAAATTTTAACCATGTATACTTTGTGTTGATCACACACATATGTCGTGCCTAAATATACTATCATTGCATATTTTATAAAGATACATATTTGTGCCTATGACACGGCTTTTGTCTTTATAAATTAAATCCTAAAAAAATAAGAGTATATTGATAAATTTAATGCTGTATTTTCTATTATTTAGAATTTATTATTTGTGTAGTTCAAACTGAAGAAATGAAACAAGTATCTGGTAAAATAAAATCAGAACTGCCACAATTCGCAAATTTATATTGTATTTTTGATATATACATACTGAGTTCTTGCACTCGTTAACTTTATTTAATTGTTTTAAAGCTGTCAATATTAGTGGTTAGTACAATGGCTCATTTGATTCCCTTCTAGTTGTTACTCGAATAGAAACCTCAGTGGCTTAATCGTTGCTTAGAACGCTTCCTACTTTGTCAATAAATGCAACAGATTGTACTTTCAACTTTAACCAAATCATGCTCCATAGATATGGCTAATAGATCATAACATTAAGAATCAATATAGACTATTACATCATTGAAGTTCAATCTCAGCCCTTCTCAAAAGAACGTACTTTCAACTTAAAGCATGCTCCATAGATATGGCTAATAGATCATAACATTAAGAATCAACATAGACCAATAGATCATTGAAGTTCAATCTCACCCTTCTCAGTTTCAGACAGTTTCCCTTCCATACTATACATATTTTTCTCCACAACAGTTAAGAAATATCATTAAATATGATGAAACTTGACAAACCTCTGACTGTTCAAAACATTATATCCTATTTAATTATTATAACTGTAAGTTTATATATTGCCGTTTCTACAACCAGTAGTTCTTGTGGCTGACCCAGTTTTCCAAATTGTTTCCCATCATTAAGAAAAGGCAACGAAGATAACATATGAGCTTGTTTTATATCAGTAGTATTAAATTTCAAAACATTGAGAAGCATGGGACCAAAAGAAAATGGAACATTGTTAACAAAAAAATGTGCTATACTGACTAACCTCGGCAAGTGTTCTGCGATGCTTAGAATCTTGGGTGGAAACCTCTTTCTTGAGGTTGTAGAGTCTTCCATCAATCTTTAACAAACGTAATAAATTAGTTTTCTTCAAAGAATGACAAAACAAATACATTATCCACCATAAGTGCCTAAATGTACACCTGTTTCCGAAGATCGATTAACTGCGAACAAGAATTCTTAAACAAAGACAATAAAGCATCTACTTCTGGAAATAAAGGGCTTGAATTTAATTGCCCTTGTGGCAATTTTCCAGCATCAGATGGAATTCGCAAATGCCCGTTTGGCAGAGTATCATTCCCACCAATGCTACTATGGCCTTCTAATGAATCTGCTTCTTCATCTTGAAAAGACGGAAGAAGCTCATTTACCAAGTTTCCAAATAAAGCATCAAATGAAAAATCCCCCTGAATAAGACAGAATGGAGTAATGAAAATTTTTAGCTGGATGTGAAGATACTAAACATATGACACAAAACATGAAGAGGATGAGGCTTTACCTTAAAGTCGTCTATGTCTAGAACGAGTGGGTAGGTGTCAATAGATGAAGATCTTGGAAATTTGTCAGTCTTGGTTCCATCTTTACTCTCTTTCATCTAAAGAACAGATAACGGTACAATTAACTAGTCAATACTAATGCGTCAAAAATCGTTATTTAGCTCAATTTTCATAAGACATAAAAAATGAATCACCACTAGTACAGATATTGTTCAGCCATATAAGTTTAAAGACCTCTATCCGGATATCCTTTTGCCATAAGATCCCAAAGACCTCTATGAACTAACCGAAGTGGGACTCGACCTAGAACTAATAATACCCATTCCGAACAGGCCCCAATGGAGGTGTGATGCCCTGTCTCAGTTGAAAATCGAAATCTGTGATGGAAATCCAAGTCCACACAACAGCGGGGTTCTAAAAGGCGTGGTCGAGGCGTAGAGGTCAAGCCTCAAGCCTTAAGAGCCTAAGCGTAAAAAGGCGTTTTTCCTTTTTTTATTATTTTAATTATTCCAAGGCTAGTAATATAATAAAATAATACATAACTTAAATTTTGAAAATATATCCATATGTTTGGTAGCCATCTTTCTCATATTCATGCTCCATAACCAATATTTGTCAACTAATCCTTGATTTTTTTTTTTAAAAGTGCGCCTTAAGCCTTTTACCAAGAATAAGGCGTAATAAGGCGTGGGCGATGCGTTTCTCTCAGCCTTGGCGGGCCTTTTAGAACACAGGCGTCTTGGGTCAGGCTCTGTTACCACATGTAAGGATTTGAGTATCCAACTCATAAGGTTAACCCATTTGGGAATGAACCATATAAACATAAAGAACCCTCCATAACTAATCCATCAACCTGGGAATCCAACAAACACAAACTCCTCATACTTCCCTTGCGATCCTTTTGCAACCAAGTTGAGGAGGGCTAAGTAATATAATGTTCTTGATGGTACCAAAACTTGATTTAGATGATCATCACAACAAACAAAGATATTGAAACACAACTGGAAAAAAATAATAAATGAAGACAGCAATTTCTTTGTTGACCTGTGTCCACAAAGAAAGAGAATGAAGAGTGTCTTATAAACGTATATTTACTTGTTTGGTAATACTATAGTTTTACTTAGTTTTCTTTGAGAGAGAGAGAGATGACAAAAATAACTCGGCGAGAAAAAACAAAGTAGACTTATTTTCCTCTCTCCTAACTCGTAAGTAATGAAATATTAAACACTGAGATTCGATTTCCCACATTTGCTCAAGGCAACCAAACAGCACCTTACGTATGCCAGTTCGTCACGCGAGACCAAACATCATTTACCCACTAACCGTTACTCCCCAGTATATATGCATGGATTGAACTTTATCCATTTTGTCACACTTGTCCTACTTTGAGGTGTTTAAATATTATTAGTATACTAGAATCCAGAAGGTATCAATAGTGTTGTCATGACGGATGACACACATTGGTGATATCATTCATGACCTCACTATTGCTATCATTTTCTAGAAAAGGGTAGCGCGTTCTAGGGAATATTCCCTCCTCTAAGCCTATATATGTAACCTTTCCCCTTTGGGTCATGCTTAAGCTATTTATGTAACCAACCAAACCGCTGCCCAAATCATCAACCACCATCGCTATCCCTCCAGCAAATTGTCAAGCTCCTTTGAAAGGTTCGCACACCCTTGGGTTAAACCCTAACCCCACGGTCGGCACCACCAATCTGCCCGGAAGTCTCCAAACTCGTTGATCAGCTGTTGCACACCCACCACCGCCGTTGCCTACGTCAATCGAACACCACCACAAGTTCGGTGCCTCCTAGGGATGGTAACGGGACGGGTTTTTAAAAATCCTAGCCCACCCCATTTAATAAACGGGGCGGGCAGGATGGGGCGGTTTTAATTTATATCAACTCTTAACCCGTCCCATTTAATAAACGGGGCGGGGCTCTTACGGGTCGGGATAATTTTAAAAATAGTAAATTAAAAATATTACGTTATAATCTTAGAGGTCTACAATGGTTCGTATTCCAATATGTGAGACAATCTCCCAATTATCGATCCATGTTTTCCACATAGATCTTTTACAAAATTAACATATATATAAAGGGTTTTTTAGTGTGTGTGTGTGTGTGTGTATATATATATATGGTTTAATTGTAATTAACATACATATAAAAGGTATTTATGTACGCATATGTTAAGCGGGGCGGGGCGTTTTATTTAAGCAAACTCCTAGCCCGCCCCATTTAATAAACGATTTTTTTTTAAAACCCATACCCGACCCTAATTTATTAATCGGGTTTTAAAACCCGCCCCATTAGGGGCGAGGCGGGGCTCCTACGGGTCGGGTTAAATTTCCATCCCTAGTGCTTGCCTCCCACCTACATCCATCAACCTTCTCAGCCTGAATCTGGGTTGCAACCCATCTTCCTCAGCAACCCCGACCATCGCACAGCACATGGCTTCGATTTGATGCAATACCCCAGATCTGATCTGAGAGGCGCCTAGGCCTCTTCCCAACGGGGACCGCTAACAAAAGCTAGTTACGCACCTCATTGACGTCATGATACCAAGGCTCCTGAACCTCCAGACGCCATCCAAGTTGCACGAAAAGCCCCGATCAAATTATCTCGAGTCCCACACGACTCAAGGTCCACCATCTCAGCCCCAGCCAATGTTTTTAATCGCGGTCGCGCAAGGTGTCGCGTTTTGGCTCCGGGGTCGCGTGGCGCAAATCGCGTCGCACATCGCGCAAGCAATTCGTGCAATTCAGTTTTTTATTAGAAAAACATATAAAATAACATTTTAAACTGATATTTGTAAAATAATTAACATCTTAATTTGAAAATTATAGAACAAATAACTATTTGGGCTGAAAATTATTTAAAAAAAAACATTTTAAGCTCCACTTTTGTAAACAAGTATCATTTAAACTGAAAATTACAAAAGATTAACATTTTAAACTTAAAATTATAAAATATTAACATTCTAACTGAAATTATAAAGACAAATTACAGTTTAAAATCAAAATTATAAAACAAATAACATTTTAAGCTGAAATTTTATAAATAAGTAGCATTTTAAACTGATAATATTTTTCATATGCATGCTTCCATCCATAATCTTTTTTGTGTGCCATTTTTTAATGTGAAAAATAAAAAATAGAAAACATTTTACACTGAAATTTATTAAAAAATATACATTTTCTATTGAATTTATTAAAAAAATTACATTATTTGAGATTTGAAAAAAAGTTGCTGAAATATGAATAAAAAAAGTGAGTTATTGAAAAAAAGTTACAAAAAGTAAGTTTTTAAAGCTCCCAAACAAAAAAAGTTAACTGAAAAAAAAGTATACTGAGAAATTAAAAAAATGTGTTAACAGCCCATAAGTTCGCCCATAAGTTTAACAGCCCGTAAGTTTTTTGAAGGGTTAAGGGTTGGGTTAAACACCTCTTACATTTCCCTTTTTTCAAAATGGTAGCTTTTTTTTTTCTTTTCCAAAGCTCCAATTGCGCACTTTCGCGCAAAATAGCGCACTTTCGCGCCTAATAGCGCCTAATAGCGCACGCAAAAGGAGCATCTTGTTTAGCAGTGCCAATAGCGTGGCGTTTTTCAATCGCAAAAGGCAATAGCGCGCTATTGCGTTCGCAATAGCGCGCTTTTTAAAACATTGGCCCCAGCCGATCACCAAACCTTCAACCATGATGAGGGAGGGCAATTGCGAGATTGGATTCAAATAAGACCCGTGCCACCACGCTCTCCAATCATTTTTGGGGATTTTGAGGGCACCAAGTACGACTATAAGCCTCTTCAAATCGCCCCACGTAAGAACCATAACCCCAAGTTGAAGCACGGACTCGACACGTAATACGGGATACGTGATTTTTCCAAAATGTGGGATCCGATACGTTAGGATACGTTAAATATTTATTATTTTATTTTATATATATTAATGATAAACTTGATTAAATGAAACTAAAGCATCAAACACCATTATATTAAATTAAAGTGCTCAAATATGATGATTGTTGTCACCAAACAAACACCATTACAATAAAACATCATTAACATAAAAGGTTGTTCCAACAAAAACATAAGACAAAAATAAAGATAATATCCTTAGCATAAAATAAGATAGAGAGAAGCCTCCCGAGAGCATCCAGGCTTCATAGTATCTCAATCACTAAGTAGACCCAATAGCAACGGCATCATCATCTCCGTCAACCACATCATCAAGTACCATAAAAAAGGATTCAAACGGTGGGATATAAAGGTTAAAAATAACACAGCTAAGAGCGAAAACAGTTAAAAACAACACAGATAAAAAAAAAGAATGAAAACATAAAAAAAAAATTAAGAAAAAAATCTCAAAACAATACGGCACAAGTAAAGAATGAAAAACAAACAACACAGTTAAAAAAAACACAGTAAATGAAGAAAAATAATTAAAGAATGAAAAACAACACAGTTAAAAAAATAAAAATAAAACGTATCCAAAACGTATCCTAACGTATCCCCAGCGTATCCCAGACATTTAAAAATTTTAAAAAAAATAGGATACTCTAGGACTAGCGTATCCTAACGTATCCCGTATCCTATGAAGCACGGATTCTTCAAAAGGCCTGAAGAATCCGAATCGCACGCGAGTCGGGTGCGGGTGCGGGTGCGGGTGCGATTCGGCCCCGATTCGCACCCAAAGAAGAATCAGATATTAATTAAATAAATTAATTCTGGATAAGGGAAGGACTCGGCTGGTTTTGATGGGATTCGTAAAGAATCCAAAAAAAACACATTTCTGATTTTTTTTTCATTTTCATCTCTCTCTCTCTCTCCCTCTTTCTCATTTTCTTCTTACTTTCCTTCAACATATACGAAGTTAACTGGGTTTCTTAACAACTTCTTGTGTTTGTTTTTAGTTTAATGTGTTAATGTTAAATGGGTTTTGTGACCCAAGTTAAGTGCTTGTCATTATATTATATTGGATTCTACTTTTATAGTTTAATGATTTGTGGGTGATTATTATAATATATGCGAAGACTGATAATTTTGTTTCTTAACAACTTTCTATAGTTGTTTTTGGTTTAATGTTAAAAGGGTTTTGTGGCCCAAATTAACTGCTTGTTATTACATTATATTGGATTCTACTTTTATAAAAAAAAATGGTTAGTGGGTTTTAGTGGATTATTATAATATATGTGAAAGCTAATAGATAAGTAGGTTTCTTAACGACTTCGAATGTTTGTTTTTAGTTTAATGTTAAATGGGTTTTGTGAAGTTAACTGTTTTTTATTATATTATATTGAATTCTACTTTTATAGTTTAATGGTTAATGGGTTTTAGTAGATTATTATAATATATGTGACATTGATGGTAAAGTCCCCTGTTTTAATATTGTCAATGTGTTGAAAAATAACAAACACCCTTATCATAAATTTTTGAGAATCATAATAATGATGGAACTTATTTGTATTACTTAAAAATAACATAATATAATTTATATTATTATATTATATTATATCTCGCCGCACCCGTATCCTAATTTTTTGAGAATTTTCGAATCACCGCACCCGCACCCCGTACCCGCATCCGTGCTTCATAGCCCGTATCTTATACGTGTCCAACAAAAATTCGCGACCTCCCGAGAGTATCCATGCTTCATAGACCCCCAACGCCTGTCGCTTTATGATGATTCGTTGACCGTTACAGAGGAACCCTTTCCAACCATCAACCCGGAACAACCATCACCCCATGACTGAGTGCCCCAACAGAGGATGCCCCGCCCCGGTGTTGTCCCCGATCAACCTAGACCTGCCGCCCCACTCCAAAGGCAACTATGTGCTCTTAGTGATGTTAATGCTTACTCCGAGGGAGAGGGAGAGGAAGACTCAGGACTTGATACACTCGGATGATATTCGAGTGGTTGTACCCACTTTTGACGGGCACTTCGATCTGGAGACGTTTGTGGATTAATTGAACACCATTAGAAAGGGGTTCGAATAAAAACGGATCACGGTATCAAGTGCATTCGACTTGTGACCATCAAGCTTCAAGGGTATGACAAAGCTCTGTTCTAAAAGGCCCGCCTAGGCTCCGCCTAGGCCCCCCTAGGCTTGAGGCTTCAGAGAAACGCATCGCCTACGCCTTATTACTCCTTATTCTTGGTAAAAAGCTCAAGACACACTTTTTTTTTTAAAAACGAAGGATTAGTTGACAAATATTGGTTATGGAGCATGAATATGAGAAAGATGGCTACCAAACATATAGATATATTTTCAAAATTCAAGGTATGTACTATTTTATTATATTACTAGCCTTGGAATAATTAAAATAATAAAAAAAGGAAAAACGCCTTTTTACGCCTAGGCTCCTAAGGCTTGAGGCTTGACCTCTACGCCTCGACCTCTACGCCTCGCGCCTTTTAGAACCTTGTGACAAAGCATGGTGGAATGACCTTAGTTCGGTCCGGGAGCAACAAGGCCTGTCCATTCGGGCATAACCTCTCATAAGAGATCATCTTCGGACAGCCTTCTTGCTGGCCACATATGAGCGCGGTCTCTTTACACGTGTTCAAATCTGTCACAATCGACTTCTACAGTTTAAGCCTATATGCAGCAGTTCCAGCTCGTATGCACTATGGCGGCCTTTTGCGAGAGATGGGAGAGCAACATATCGAGCACTTTATACATGGCCCTTTTGCGAATACGTCGTTCAAGTTGAGGACTACTTGCATTAGAAGATCTCCGCCTCAATGACCCAGTCGTCTCAGCCTGTCACTCGGACCATCAGGGCCCCGCAAACCACTAGCCTGTTCAAGTATTTGAGTAAGGACGCTTTGGGCACAAGGTCGAGCATTGCCCAAAAAAAAGTTAGTATTGTTGACCACAGATGAAGAGCATGATGTTGAGGAAGTTATCGACAAGCCTGTGATACACGAGACTTTGCCCACTCGTATGTACGCGAATACTGAGGACGACCTACTTTGAGTTCGTGGACGAGAGGGGAGTGTGATGTAAATAAATATGAGGGTATATACTTTTTTCGTTTTGTCAAACTTAACCTATTTTGAGGTGCTTAGATATTAGTATAATAAAATCCAAAAGGTATCAATAGTGTTGTCATGAGGGAAGTCACACATGGAATCATTCATGACCCCACCTCACTATTACTAGCACATTCACTAACTGGGGAATACACCATTCCCCTTTAGGGTTATTTGATCGATATATTTGTGAGACTTTTTGCTTAAGTTGTTATTCATTCTTTTGGTGTCATTAGTGTGCCGCGTCACAATCATGTAAATGAGGTAGTAGGAATATATGTATTTTGATTTAAACACATTAAAGATCCCCATCATTGCGAAATAAAGTCCATAAAAAAATATTATTTTACCGCAAAAACAAATATACTAAAAATCCTTTTGTACATGTAGATATATGTGTATATAAAAGGAATGGAATGAACTGGCATCTCTTGAGTAATAAACACGCGTCCCCATTTATTTTTGTTTAATAGTTTGACAAGTTTCTTTAACACATAATAATTTGAAATCAATAACGGGCCTATTTAAACAATCCTTTAAGACATCAAAATTGGAATCATAATTCCAATGCAAAAACCTAAAGTACACGAAATCAATAAGAAAAAATGGAAGGTAAATAAACAACGTAAGTAAATTACACACACACCTTGGTGTTGGAGAGATGATAGAACCATTAATACAAAGGGAGAGAGAACAATAGCTTCCACAAAACTATGAGAGAGATTTGTGAGAACGAAACAGCCCCCGCTTGATCGATGAGAGAGATAGAGATATGGAGTCAAAGTTGAGGTCGAATGGTTGATAGCTTATTCTTATGTTATTTTGTTACTTAGATCATGCAAGTTAAGAGAGGGGGAGGAAGAAAACATTTCTACAAAAACTTCATCGAATATATAAAGTCGTATTGGCTACTTTGTTTCGGTGCTAATGAGATATTAATAGGGGTGTGCAATATCCAAACCAAACCAATGAAACGTGTCGATCCACTACAACACCAAATCCAATTAAAAGACTAACTTATATTGGATCGGATTGGATTTGCTTTTTGAATAAACCGACCTTCGGTACCGTTCATGCAAGAATCGGTGAACCTATCCTAACCAATTTATATATAATATTTTACAAATCAACATGTGTTATAATTTTGTTGGTTAGAGTATTTTATCATTTTGTAGTATCATTCACCTTCACATTATACTAGGGTTTAATGACCAATATTGGATGTTATTATTTTGAATTTGTTGCATTATATTGAATATAGTATATTGGATTGGATCCAAAGTCAATCCAATTATGATTAAAGGTGAATCAAAAGTTCATAAACCGATTACAAAAAATAATGTGATGGAATCTTAATTGGATTAAATCGGATTAATTATGACTCGTGTTCGGTTTCAATTGAATTAGATGTGGTTTTTTCAAATAAATCGATGCACAACCCTAAATATTAATAATTTAGGGGTACATTAAGAACTCCATTTTCTCTTAAAAAAATGGAAACTAGCTTTGAAGATCATCGTAAATTAAACATTATGCCATGTGCTGACTGATGTGGAGTGTGTGTGTGTGTGTGTGTGTGTATATATATATATATATATATATATATAGAGAGAGAGAGAGAGAGAGTGAATAGAACTCTCTCAAGCTGGTTTCCATTCAAACTATGTTTCAACAGATAGATGTGAGCACCTTCTGGAATTGACGGAAACAACGATGATCATTCGAAACGTTTAAGAATTGGTCGACATGCCCTAGATATTGGCAATCGAACCTGAGCTCTGAAATTCATCACCAAAGCACGTCAACTTGACCCATATATCACTATGCAAGATCTCGTACAATAGCTGGAAGATCAATCAATTGACTATTCAAGCAAATAGACCAATCAATGGATCTTGTGCATGAGAGATGCTCATCAAAGCGTGGGCGCATTGATTTAATAGATATATTACGATCCAAATTTGAGAATTTCTTCAAATGGGGACGAATCCATCGGCCACCACGTAGTTATGGAGGGATTTTATTTTTATTTTAGCAGTTTGTTTAATGTCCAGTTATTAGTTCATTTAAATTTCCTTGAAATTAGTGGTTATGAACAATTTCAACTAATATTGTTGTTTGGTTTTGTTCGTTTGCGACACAACTCCATTACAGTATGTACTTGATTTGGAATTTTAAAAATTTTCAACCCATAACTTAATGTGTGCCCCTCCTATTTACACTGTTTTTATGGAATTTTAATTATAATTTATTTTTACTCTTCAGCACTATTCAAACCTCAATATATGGCACAATGTTTGATTTACGATTATCTCTTAAATTGATTTCTACTTTTTAAGGGATAAAAATGGAGTTTCGAAATTACCCCTAAATCGTTAATATCTCATTAATCTAAAAAGACAAAATAGTTGCTTCATATATTCATTGTATTCTTCGCAAAGCTTTCTTCATCCTGGATAATCTTTGATGATCTAAATAAAAGAAGGAACCAAAAAATGAATGAAAGAAGAAAGGGTCAAAAAATGAATGAAACAATCTAACAACCATTAGACTCCAACTCTCTATCTATCTCATCGATCAAGTATGGGTCGTCTTGGCCTCACAACTCGGTATTCTCTCTCCTCTACAGATAATTCTATCCTTCAAAAAGGTTGTCACAATAATTAACTTACACAGTCTAATTTTGTCCCATATTTTGAGAGAACTTTGGTTATTTTCTCACTCTCTGTCATCTCTGCAAGACCAAGTTGTGTGTAATTTATTTAGGCCCCGTTTGGTTGTCCCAAAATTGTAAATTGGCCAATTTATAAATTGTCTCATTTATAAAGGCCCAGTTTGGTTGCGCAAATTGTTTGATTATGTAAATTGTTTCATTGTGAATTAGTGAATTATAAATGAGTGAATTTGAAATGAGTTAAATCCAATTTTACACAATGTTTGGTAATTTGAAATTGATGTTAAGGTTCTATGAAAAAAATATAAAAACAAATCAAGAGAGAGAGGGGGAGGGGGAGGGAAAGAGAGAGGGAGAGGGGGATGGGAAGAGGAAGAGGAAAGGGGAGAGGGGACATGCACCTAATGTGACTCCTATTTCAAATGGATTCATTTCACATTTTTTTTTAAATGATCCAATTTCAAATTTTGCACATGAGCTAAAATGGGACAATTAATGAATCATTTTATTAATGAAACCAAACACAATTAATGAGTCAATTTGTAAATGGGACAATTTATTAATGATCCAATTTACAATTTTGGGACAACCAAACAGGGCCAAATTGATCCATTAATTGTGTTTGGTTTCATTAATGAAATGATTTATTAATTGTCTCATTTTAGCTCATGTGTAAAATCTGAAATTTGATCATTTCACAAAAAACGTGAAATGCATCCATTTGAAATAGGAATCACATAAAGTGCATGATTCTATCTCTCTTTCCATCCATTCCCTCCCCCTCCCCTTCCCCCTCCCC
The DNA here is from genome assembly GCA_949130495.1 of Sambucus nigra. NCBI lineage: Eukaryota > Viridiplantae > Streptophyta > Magnoliopsida > Dipsacales > Adoxaceae > Sambucus > Sambucus nigra. Next base: position 426,200,965 of record OX422210.1, read on the forward strand.
CATAATTTGTTTGTATCTTTTTTTCTCATCGAACCTTAACATCAATTTCACATTACCAAACATTGCCTCAAATTGGATTTAAACTCATTTCAAATCCACCAATTTACAATTCACTCATTCACAATGAACCAATTTGCATAATCAAACAATTTGTGCAACCAAACAGGGCCCTATACAATTAATTTATTTCAATTTTGTTAATTTTTTTGTGTAATTTGGGGTTTTGCATTGAAAAATTGATTTCAATTTTGATGTGTTAAAAGTGTACAAATAGGTCGGTTACTATTGATTTCAAATTATGATAAGTTAAAATCCTGTTGAACTATCAAACAAATATATACAATTGGGATTAGTATGTTTGGTTTTGCAGTAAAACAGTGTTTTTTTTTTGCACTTTCATTCATAACGATGGGGATTTATATGACTTGTTTAAACTGAAAAACATAGTATCCTATTTACTACCACATTTACACAATTGTACAGGTTAGTGTGTACATGAACGACTTTGAGCTAGCTAAACTTCTATGATAAGGCTATGGTTATTTTGATATATGCCATATGGGCTGCAATAGAGTCAGATTTCGTATTTATTTTGACATTGACAATACAAAATATATGAACTCTAAGCCTACATCTCTGTTCCTTATTTTATTTTTTTTAAATGAACTTAGGTTACACAGCAACCATTATCAATCATTGTTTGGTCTCACTTAATGAATTGGCGTATGTAAGCTGCTGATAAAATGTAAGGAAATCAAATCTAAGTTTTCAATAATTTAATTTCAGCGAACTTGAGATTGAAAAACTCACAGATGTGTTCACACTACAGTATTTCCTTAGATCAAAAACGAACCGAATGTTTCTCTGCTATCTGTTACTTAAGGTTGATTTGAAGTTAGTTTATCTAAGGACTGATTGATTTTTCTTCCATAAATCTAGGATCCTACCTTAATTTATTAACCCAAAAAAGCTAAGCTTAATATATACATATATATATATATATATATATATATATATATATATATATAGAGAGAGAGAGAGAGAGAGAGAGAGAGAGAGAGAGATTAACCGGAAGAGTTGGCGCCGATCTGGAAGGTGGAGGGCGGCGAATCAAATGCAAAGGGAGGGACGGTGATTTGGGGGTTAAAGCTAGGCTCTTGGGTAGGGATGAACGATAATCTGAAATTAATTGAAAATGGGGACTTATGACTAATCTCAATTCTATTAGGCTGACCTTGTTTTTTTTGTTTGAATACGAAGTTCTCAAGTATGTTTGTTTCTTGTTGTCTGACATAACCGAATAAACACGATTTGTATATTTTATGCGACTCCTTACGAGCTTCCTCATAATCGCTACAAATTTGATGCGACACATTCACATAATATTTTTGTAACGGCTCGTCTCTCGATTTAACCGTTAGTAGAATCCAGACACATGTCAATGCAAATACAATCCGTCAATATCGTGTGCTTTTATAGGGACATATAAAGTTCATAATGTGAGTGTATGCAGCATCACGCCAATAATACATCCCTACAATAATAACAAATCACAAATATGTAAAACAAATCGTAATGAACGAATAGTATAATTGTAAACATTTAAGAATTAATATCATTGATTAGTCATGAATATTGCATTTGGTACCCTTTATTCTTACGCATTATAACATTCTCGTGTCCGTTAATTCTTATATCGGATAACCTTTCTTCATGATTTTTGTACGGTTTGCAAGGTTTATTTGAGCTTTTATAGGTCATGGGGATGCAAAATGTAAAATTAGATACGTTTATAAAAGTTCCATCCCAAGATGCAATTAAAAGAATTATTTGATCATTTTAAACTCCATATTTTGGATTGTATAAAACTATCAATATGTATATCATCAAATTATCTTTGTGTTGCTTTAAACCGAGTGTCATTTTGAGTCTGTATGAAGATTTTATGGATGTTTCTGTACCAATATGCGAACATAAGCTTGAGTCAACAACATTAGAAAGTGTCAGACCCCCTTACCCAATCGATCGCCCCCAATAGCCAATCAATTGGGTCCTTCGAAATCACGAATTTGGGAGGTTTAATGGCCTTTTTGAAAGGGAATTTATGGGGGTTTGGTTATTTTGTAATAGGGCTTCATTTTAGGTGACTTTGAGGTGATTTTGGGCCTCTTGGCTTGTTGGGAGATCGTATATCTCTCTCTTCTAGGGCCTTACATTAATGGTAGTTTATATCTCCATCTTTCTCCTACTCTATTTTTATGCTTTGTAGTTAATTGTTAAAGCTTTGTAACCTAATTTTCATTTAATTTAAAGTAACTAGTTGGTGTTATTTATATATTATTTTGTCTAATTTGTTTGTTGTAGTTAACTTTAAAATGCTTTGTAGCTAATTAAGTTAGTTTGAGATTGTTAAATCCACCACGGGTTATTTTTTGTATGGCACGATTGTTTGGGGAAGTTTTGATGGGTTATTTGTTGTTGGAATTGCACTTTAGCACCTTAATTGATGATATCATATATCTTTCATATTTGAAACTTTTGTGTGTTGATTTCAATCATATCGTTGACACCAAACTCAAATTTAGACTTTTATTAAAATTTAGGGAGTGACACTCTAGATGTTTGATTAATTTACCAAATGAGTTTCAACCTTTGGAAATATTCTTTTTTTATGTAACCATTTATGTTAAGTAGTCCATGGTGGGAGTAATGATTCTCAGTCTATAGTTTCTATATTATTAATTAATTTCATTTATATATAATCTTAGTGTTAATTATAATATAAAATGTTTCAAATAAAAAATCAGCGTTTACAACTTTATTTAATAAGTAATAAATCAATTAAATTCTAAGCATGTTCTTTATGGATTCGATACTCGAACTAGTCGTTATACTCATGTATAGTGTAGTAAAGTTTAAATTTTTGCATTGAGGCAGTAAATCAAACACTAACAGTGACCACTCAATTTTCTCAGAATTAAAATGGCATCGTTGTCGAGGAATGGTGTTTCTTATAATTTTATTGATTTAGTACTTTGTATGTATTTTTATATTGAACAATAGACGAATGAATGAGGTAGTATCCAAACGATCTCTGAAGGGTCATACTTGGGTGGTATACGAACGAGGTGCAACCTTCAGGTAACAAATGATTCCTTTCTCAAAGAAGATTAACGAACAATGAGCTTCAGGTGGTCAATAATGCTTGGGGTTATGAACGACTTGACGGGGGTCCTTCAGCCAGCTGAAGGGATCTCCGGTCTTGACCGAAGGACTCCTCACAATGCATTTAATATTTAAACTATCAGATACTTAATCAAAGAATGTGTGCCCAACGGCTAGCACGGGCCCTATTATTAATATTTAAACTATCAGATACATGCAAAAGAATAGGAGGAATGTTGTATCAGGCTATGTATATAAAGCCTTATAGAACAGTAGATGAGGAAGGCAATGAATTGTACTCAAACACTCTTGCATTGATCACCATAATAAACAATTGTTGCCCCTTCCCCCATGGACGTAGGTCAATCCCGATTAAATCACGTATATACTTTGTTCTCTTATTTTCCTCGCCCTATTCCCAATCATTGTAGTTATAGCATATAAATTCATTATATTTGTGTATATTTTTGTATCAACGAAATTGGCGTCATTTATGGGAATGACTATTTCCATAGCCATGAATAAGAACCAAGTTGCACAGGCTATTAAAGGCCTTAGAGAACAGCAACATGCCCTCCAAGACCAGCTGATAGAACTGTTAAGCTGGTTTTCCCAACCTGAATAACCACCGGAGAAACAGGTGAACCAAGATCCTCACAATGAGCAAAGTCAAGAGAACGAAGTACCACCCCTGCCCTGCCCTGCAGTTTCTTCCATTATTCATCGAGTGTCAATGGCTCAGGGCATCGGACTCCCGTCGGCTGATAAGGATACCGAATACGTCGGGCAAGAATCATTATTCTATTTAGAGGTCATGGCTTGCCCCATGCCATTAAAATTCAAACTATCCCAAATAGCATCATTTTACGGCACATCGAACCCAAGTGACCACATCGATCATTATGAGTACCATATGAATTTTATGGCCAACCCAGACCCGATATAGTGCAGGGCATTCACCACCACATTAAAAGGATAGACGAGAACAGGGTTCAATAACTGCCCCCATAATCCATTACCTATTTTAAGGAGCTCTCCACGCACTGCGTTCCCCACTTTATTGGTAACAGAGTCCTTCGAAAGACCACCGACCACCTGTTCAATGTTCTGCAAACTGGTGAGGAAGGTCTTAGAGAATACGTCGAGAGATTCAATGATGAGCTCCTCCACATAGACCATCCAGGCAAAATGGTGATCATTTTGGCCTTCCCGAGGGGACTTTTCGGCGATAATACTATTTACTTGTCGTCCAATACCCCCCCAGCTAACATGAATGAACTCATAAAGAAGTTTGAGAAACATATTCATTCTGAGGACACCCTCAATAGTCGACAGTCAAGTCGCCCCTCCAAGGACGGGGGAAGCAAAATACAATGAAGAACGAAGGAAAGGAAAATGTGAGAGTGCGCACGAACTAATGGGTCAATCTATTTAATTAAATGCTCGAACACGGAAATTTAAATTTTAATCTTCAATTAATTATGGTGTGCATGCGAATTATGTCCAAATGCATAATTGCAACTATCAAACCAAACATGCAAAAACACATAAGATTAGGAAAATCCATTTACAGGGCAAAACCTTTTATTCAACACTATTAGAAGTGTATGAATACAAACAGCTTATAAGAATTAATACAAACGGCTTATAAGACACTTAGATACACCGAGTTAGACGCGTAGATCTTTAAAAAATTACAACAGATATGACTCAGCTCTAGAGTCGTCCACAAGTAGCGATATACCCTCGGTATATATCGATTCAACCTTCTTCCTTCTTCAGCAGTGAAACCTTGTTTCACAAATTCAGCCATAGAGAAAAGTCTCTACAAAGGTAACTCAACAAGAATCCTTATATGATTGATAAAAGTGACCTTGAATAATTCTCGAGGGTAAGGAATATGATTATGAGGACTTTTGATCATAAAAGAGAAATCAAAAATGTTTTTCTTCTTGAAAAAGAGTTCTTAGAATCTCGTTCATCCTTTTTATAAGAAGGTTGGATAAAAAGGATAAACATAAAAAGGTTTGGGAAGATATTCATTAAAAAATCTAATCAGCGCCCGATCGTTCGAAAGAAGGGGCGGGTCGTTCGAAAGACACAGCATCTCGTTCGAACAACAATCAAATGATAGACAAATCTCATTCCAATGAGGCACGGCTTCGTTCAAACGAAGCACTGAAATTTAAAAAAAAATCTCATAAAAATATTGAGTTCCTTTATATAAAAGATTGCCTCATAAAAACAATCAATCCCCAAAAAATACTCAGAACATTTTTACCACTCCAAACGCATACTCACTCCATGATTGTTGAGATGGCCAAATCTTCAAGTACCGAGAAGTAATGACGATGATGTGTTTAAGTGTCGTGTTTGTGTAACAATATATGTCAAACAAAAATAAATAAAAACACGAGCAATCATAAAACTTTCTTTTATTAATCTCCCCCTTTGGCTATTCCGGTACAAAACACAAACTTAAGATAAATTGAATCATCATATAACTTAATACAATAATCTACCCTTCTAAAATACAAATGAAATGGAGTAAAATATGTGTAAGTCTTCAATCTTGAAACTGGATATTTCCTTTGACTCACATTTGTAAGGAATTTTATAAATGTCCGGGGTAGAATCTAGTTTTTTTTCAAGTGTCCTGGATCACAATTAAGTATGTCTGATACCGCTACATTTGGCACGTCTCCATGATTATCCACGACAACCTTGATCCGAATTCGTGCATCCATCATCTTCGTACGTGCATCATGGCTCAAACAACGTACACTTCAACCGTTCCCACTACTCCACGTACTTATGGTAAAATAATTTTAATTGGAGTTTTTATTTATTTGCATAACTAGTTAGGAATATTTTTTAAATAATTTTTTGAAGTCTGGAAGATGATAAACACACAAGATCTATTTAAAGAGGCATTTTGAGACACGTCACTGATGTGGTTCAAATGGCATCGTATGTGGTTCGAACGAGATGCCATCTCATTCAAACGACATCGTATGTCTCTCGAATGATCACCGCCTAAACCAGCTTATTTAAACAGGGTTCATTCTGCACGTTTTCCTAAGTCTGCATACCTCCATTTCTGCAAAATAATACCTCTTTCCGGACTTCATATTTTAACGTTTTCATACCTTTTTGATTCACAAATAATTCTCAATCCTTTATGTGAATCCTCTGAACCCCAAGGAAGATTATTCTACTCATCTGGAGTACACTTGTGGAGAAGACGGAGATTTTCCATTGCTAATCTTCTGGATCTCTTGCGGGAACTCTAGCTGACGACATCGAAACCGACGCCTACGAGTATTTCGTATGTCACTGCTTATTTTCATTGTAATCCGTGTAAATCGAACTTTACAAATTATAGTGAAAATAAGATGGTTTTGCCCCTGTGGGGGATTTTTCCTCAACTGTGATTGTCTTGCATGATTAGATTATTTCTTTATTCAATCACGTTTGTTTGCAAGAGTTAAGAATTGTTGGGACTAAACACTACACCAAATCTGTCGAATTGTCAAGGTCATTGACCTTGACAAATCCAACTTGTCAAGGTCAATGACCGTGACATTTCGAGGCGAGACAACTTTTTTTGTCACGGTCGTGTCATGGCCATTGACCTTGACACAAAACTCGCGTTTTGTGTCACGGTTGTGTCGCGGTCAATGACCGTGATACGTTTGTCACGGTTATAAACCGTGACAAAGCCGTGGCCCTTTTTTAAAAAATTGTCACGGTCAATGACCGTGACAATTCTGGGAAGAATTTAAAAAAAAATCTGCTGGGCAGTATGGCCACTGCCACTGCCCAGCAGTATATTTGTACCTGTTATAGCAACGTTGTACCTGTTCCAAACATCATATATCCAAACAAACTAAAGATAATGCAAATATATATTCAAAATAGAAACTATTTAAGAAGAAACAACATCACCATCAATTATCTCAAATCTACAAACTATTTGCATGGAAAAGAGATTTTGTACCGCGACGCTCGGGGACACCTCCTTATCCTTACATTCTCGTCCGAATAGCCACATAAGTATAGAGCATATGTGGCATACCCTCAGGGCCACTCCCTGTCCCTTGAATTGAAATAAAGTAAAATTAGTATTCGCCCCTCAAATATAGATAAATATAAATCGTAATTGCAATCGAAATCGAAATTGACATATAAATATAAATACATTACCTGTAGTGTCACTCAAACAACTAACTTGAGCTCATATGGCACCTCCTTCCAACTAATGTACCCTGGGCAATCGTGTCAAATATAATTCTCTTCATATCTAAACACTAAGAAATACCATAATCCTATGGAGTTATGCGTTGCAAATTCCTTCCAACCGTTGTGTAGCCAAAAATCAGCAGTTGAAGTTGTCAATTTCACCTTTCAATGGTCTCCCATGTTTTGCTAGAAGTTCCAAGTGGTGGGGTATGGAAAGTGGAATTGACAACTTCAACTGGTGATGTTTGGCTACATAACGGTTGGGAGGAGTTTGCAGAGCATCGCTCCATAAGATTATGGCATTTCTTAGTGTTCGGATAGACGAAGAGATTCAGTCTCCTCTCCACAAATAGGACACCCCAAATAACTATGTACTAATCACCTATTAAAGGTAAGAATCGTATATTCATGGATTAGTATAAACAAAACTTAGATGTAGTTAGAATATTTTTATGTATTAATCTCCTCTCCACACACGCACACTACACAAGAGTGAAAATGATAAAGTGCAGATCAATTAAAAGCATTAAAAATGGATGTTTCGGTACAAATTGAAATATTTATTACAAATTGAAAAATTGTTTCAAATTCGGGTTATCATAAAAAATGGATTGATATTCGGTAGGAGCAGCCAAGTCATCCACACTACTATTTAGACGCTTGGCGCGTGTTGGATAATTGACCACGGCTCGTTGTTGATATACTCCGAGTAAAACACTTGCTTAACCTTTTGAAATGCACAAACAAACGGCTCATAGCTCACGTGGTCGTTGCTCTTCAACTTGGACAAGTCAACCATGATCAAATTGGTGACACGATCAACTTTACAAGCATTTTTATCCTCAAATCTTACCCATTCACAGTAAAATACAACCTCTTTGAAGCTTATATAATCCAATTCAAATATATTTTGGATTAAACCATAGTAAGTTATTTCAGCTTCAACGAGGTTTTTATCTTTTGCGCTCGCTCGAAAGAAAGTAAGAGCCTTGTATGAAATTCCCGAGTTCTGTACATTTGTACTTTCCTCGTACACTTTAGCGCCGAAAATGTAACCGTTCAATCGATACTTTTTGTACTCTTGTGCCACGAACAAGGGTCCAGTGGCTAGACGAGCAAGCCTTGATGTCGCATCACCCATCTTTAGGAGTTGAGAATATAGATAAATTAATTATATTAGTGGTAAAATTTGGGTGTAATGTAACGTTATATAACGACTGTTTTCATTATAATTACCTCTTGTGTCAACCATAGCCTAAATTCGCTGTCTGATTGTACCATTGTTTTTCGTCTTTTATTGTTCTCACAGGCTTCATATTTGCCATGTACTACACATCCGGATAATGTCCTATAAGCTGAAAAATCATGAATTGCCCACATCAACATAGCTTTCAGCGTAAACTCTTCTTTTCTAAAAGAGTCAAATGATTGCACACCATCTTCCCACAACTCATTTAATTCTTCTACCAAAGGAGCCGGGTAGATATCAATGCCATCACTTGGTGCCTTTGGCCCAGGTATCAATAAAGCCATCATTGAAAATTCAGGTCTCATACACTGTGAAGGAGGGAGGTTGAGTGGGGCTAGGATCACTGGCCATACACTCTGATTGGTGCTTATATTTCCAAATGGATTGAAACCATCTGTTGATATAGCCAAACGAATGTTGCGTTGTTCTCGAGCAAAATCGGGATACTCAAAATTCATCCTCCGCCAGGCAGTAGAATCAATAGGATGATGCATGATATTACCCCTACTTCTGCCCTAGCATGCCAAGTCATTGCTGTAATACCCCGTATTTTTATGCTATATTAATTTGGTGATTTATTAAATTTAATGTGAGTTAATTATTTAATAAAAATCCGAAAATTAATTATGTTATAATTATTAACGTGACGAGAGTTAGTAATTATGGAAAATTTGTTGAATATTACTAATGAGCAAAGTAATATATAATATTGGTTATATTGAATGTCACGAGTGAATAAAATGACAATTTTGGAAATTTGAGTCGGAACACGCCCGTGTCGCGTCGGGACTAAATATTGATAAATAAAAGTGAATATTTTATAAGTTGTTCATATGGTCATTTTGAGTGCGCCAACGCGTCCGTAAGGGTCGAGATAGTCAGAAAAGTGTACCCGGGGGTTTAGTTTGGGTCTCGGGGCGTTTTTAGGCCTAATTAGTAACCCGGGAGGGCATTTTGGTCATTTTACATTTTTGGGTAATTAAACCCACGAAAATTAGAGGAGTTATATCAGATACCTAGGTTACCTTCTAGGGTTAGAAACTCTAAACACAAGTGACGGCCATAGGAGAGGAGGGAGAGAGCTCTCAAGGCAAATTCAAGGCCCGAAAATCACCCGTTTGCACTGCCGCCACCATCAACGCGTAGATCGTGAGACGAGGAACGCAACCATACCGAATTCGGCACCAAACCAGACCTCTGAAAATCCCAGGCAAGTGTTTATCTTGCTTATTTCATTTATGCATCTTTTATATTAGTTTAGGAGTAATTAGGATGAGTTTTAATGGAAGAAAACCCGATTTATGATAGGAAAATCCATATAATATTGGTCTAATTGATAATTCTGGAAACCCTTGCCATGTAGAGGTATTTAACCACGAAATTTTGATGATTATAAGAAGGAATTTCTGGAGAAAATTTGATAGAAACCTGTTTAAGAAATTTCTAGGGTTTTTGATAATTGTATAGATCTTGGGCTGTTAATCCATGTTTAAATGACAGAAATCCACATGCTTTACGTTGAAAATACCTAATATGATGATATAAGGTTAGTAGCATCAATTCTGGGATGATTGGGATTAGAAAATATGGAAATTGTTGATGATAGGAGATGAAACCCGTAACTGCAGAATTTCAGTTTTTTTTCGCAGACCTGCTTGATCGATCGATCGAGCCCAGAGCTTCGATCGATCGAAGCTTCGATCGATTGAAGGTTCGATCGATCAAGCCCCAGACCTCGATCGATCGACCCCTCCTGGCAGACTCCTATTTTCCCTTCTTAATTAGTTGAAATTCACTTTAAGGATGAATAATTCATGGTCACCCTTATAAATATGTTTTGGGAGATAAAGAGGACCAGTAGGGTATATGAATAAATTTTGGGACCTCTAATATATGACGAGAATTGTATTTTTGGGATAATTATATAAGGAATGATGAAACTACGTATATAAAGTGAGAGATTACGTCAGATAGTTACGATAGAGAATAGGTGAATACCTACTGAATTTTATAATTGGGAGGATAAAGCCATGAGAGTTATGTGGTAAGTTGGAATAATACCGAATCAAGGTTAAAAACGAACCGTTATATGTGTTTACTAAAAAATATGAATATAAGGATAAGAGTCGTAACTATGGGATTTGAAATATACCTAATATTGATATGGTAATATTAGTATAGTTATATGATTGTGTATGAATATGTTATCTATGTGTGAAAATCATGCCCACGCTACTTGCTATCCCTGAGGTTACCGCACTGGGACAGTCTTATCTCGATGGGACCTTTATGGGGGATATTGACTTGTACCCTAGAAGATAGATATCCTTGGTACAGGCTATCGATGTGATAGTTCAGACGGTCCTAAGAGACGCAGGCATGTGCCATCCTCTTAGAGACTTGGAATCTATACTTCGTCTCAATATTGTTGTGTATGTGTTAATACAATTCGAGAGTGATTCCGAATGTATTCCCCTTAATATGAGTGATATGGGGCTTTGGATAGTAGAGTATGCCCGCACCATAGTTTATTTAGGGTGCTGTTATAATATATATATTATACGAGTAGTTAATATATATATATATGAAATTTTGAAATCTGGAACTTCCTACTGTGGTTTGATATGTAGGACATGGTTGATGACTCAAATTGTAAATACTTGTTTTGAGAAAGTATAATATGACACTCGAAAACTTTATTGATTTATAAAGTTAAAATGAGAACTTTGGTTACTAATTGAAGTATTCTTTTCAAACAATTAAATCGTTAAATTTTGAATCCTGCGAATAATCTAAGATAAGTTAAACCATTGGGAAAGGATAGCGTGTTATATGATGAGATAGACCATTGGGAAGGTTAGTGCGATAGGTGTGCACATTAGAAGAGATGTGAGAATTTCTCAAGAGAGGGTCGCACTAATATGTTGTTGCATTGGCCTGTATCAATTTAAATACTTGCTAAACGAATTTTAAATCATACACACTATCGGGCTCTGACCCGTTTCTTTTTCTCTCTCTCTCTTGTATATATATGTATATATTACAGGTGCCCAGCCACAGGGGCGTCTTGCTTAGGATCCCTTGGAAGGAACGTGCTGCAGCTTAGGTGGGAGTTGCAGGCCACTTGCATATACGACTTCGTTTACTTGATTCCACACATATCATTCTCATTTATTGGGCATGTGTCGCCCTTCCACTATTGTTATGTTTTATTTGGGACATTTGTATTTCAGTTATTTCTAGTACTGTTACTATGGGATTTATTTCAGTACGAATGTTTTACTTTAATTTTTGCATAATGGGATTCGATTGACGAATGATTTTAATTAATTGGATTATGTTCCAGGACTATTGTGATGTGATTCTTACTTATTGAAATGTTGTTAATAAATAAATATTTTTATAAAATCTGGAAAGAAATGTTAAAAATGGTTTTGATACTTAGCTTAATTAATTAGGGTGTTAATTTGGAAAATTTATTTTTACGACAGTGATGCTAAGAATGAACCAACTGTTCACCTTGATTTTATTTTAATAAAGGAGTGATCGCCCGGTATTTAATTAGGCGGGGTGTCACAGGTGGTATCAGAGCATCAGGTTCTAGTGTCCTTAGGATCTGTACGGCTTATTATGCTTTCAGCGTTGCTTTGTTTGATGTAGAGCCCTATGTTTAGGATTGTCGATTTCTTTGACGAGATTTCGTTCTCCTGCTATAATGTGTATACATTAGTGAATTCTAATTTCGTTTGGATGTGTGCGTGTACCGAGCGATGACGGATGTCAGAAGAGGACCGTTAAGCGGACATCAGGAGGCAGGGCTCAGTTGAGATTATAAAATATATCCGAGGATGATGACCGTAGTCGAGGTCACCTCCATTATGGCACGAGAAGCCACGACTAGAAAGGTGACTAAGGTACAACAATGATTTTCAAATGTTGTTATAGTCAAATGAGGTGCGAGGGTAAACTTACCCAACGTATTACAAAAACGTGTGGAGACTGTCAGTGGGAAATTTTAGAAACGCGAAAATTGTATGTGTTTACCAAAGGAGGTAAAGTATCCAAAGGCTTAAATATAGGACGGAGTGTGGCAAGCTGAAAATAAAAATTTAGAGAAAATTTTCTTGGCTTTCGGGACGAAATTATAATGGTTGGAGTCAACCACCAATTTTAGAAGTGGAATGCTATGCCTATAGGAGAACCTTAGATACAGTATTGACCGTATGTTCCTTCCTCAACTGTTCAGGATGAGAAGCAAACGTGGTTCTGAACTCATCGCAGGAGGGCATGACAGAAGTCCAATTGTGGATATGAATCCTAATCGTTAGCAAATTTTGTATCGAAAGAGGTAGATACTAGTGGAGGAAACGACTTCGAGTGGGAGACCAACTTGTAATAATAGTTGATAATTCTCGAGGAGGAAATTCTGATGGACGACCGATTCAGAGGTTGACAATGTCATATTTTGTCAATATAGATGATAACGCTTCTTTGTGGGGGAAGTTAAAGGAATCGAAGGATTTAGTCGAGAATAAGAATGAATACAACAGTGGTGGTATAGCACCACAAAAGGATGTGGATACACATCAGGAAAAACCATTTAAATGCTTCAGATAGTTAAATTCTTACCAATTGATGGTAAATTAAATAAGTACTATTATAGATATTAACATGATCTTTATGGCCTAAAAAGCTAAGGGAACAATCGGGATGGCTAACAGGAATCGAGTCTACTAAAGTCCGAGAGAAGGACAACCCTAACCTGGTTAGTAGGACAGGTAGTAAGTGGATTATGTGTTGAGGTATTTTGTGCGGAGTGAAATCGCTCGCGATAATATGTTCCAAAGTGAGTAAAAAGGACAAGAATACAGTGCCTAGTAAAAGGCAACAATTAAAGTAATTTTGTTTGGTTTGTGTAGACGTGTTACGTCCGAAAACCATTTGTGTAGCCAAGACATTTGAAAAGGTGGAAGAGTAAGTTGTATCCTTAAAGGATGCGACGTGTTTATGTGACACGAGCGAGTCACCATATTTTGTTCATTGCTAAATTGGCATGTGAGACGAGTTTAATGCATATCATTATAAATGTTACCATTATGTGAATATTTTTCCCTAGCGTAGCGGGATTTTTCTTTGGTGCTATCCGCGGAGGATGAATGTGTATATTAACAATGTTTTATACTTTATTGAAGTTACTCGTTGTAGTGATGCACTACACGAGTATGATATTATCTTTGTTAAAACATTATAGAAATGGTTAGTACGATAGTGGGCATTTATTGCAAGGCCATCGGAGTGGTTGCATTAGCGCAACATGTTTTATGTTTGTTTTGGCGAGGCTTTACCTGTAAGGAGGTTGGACTTGCACTTATATTATCTATCCTAGAGACTTCGGAGGAGATAGTGGGCTCGAGATATTCGATGCCAATGTATGTATAGACTTTGTCAGTATAATTACGCATGTATCGGGATTTACTGTTGAGCAAAAAGACTTGACTCGGTATTATATCTAGCACTCCGGACTTAGTGATAGGAAAAGTGCATTGTTATATTTATCCTTTAGAGATGTGGGAGTTAATATTTATACCCCTATTATTAGGGAAAGGAATTTCGAGAATTCCGAGTATATGTATTCATGGTTTATGGAATGCTATTACCACCAACCTATACTGAACAATAGTGAAATTAGTGAAACGTTCTTTGTTAAGCGTAATTACGGGAGAAATTATAACTTTTATGTCAAAGGACGGAATAAAGGGGTATATGCTATGGACGGAGGACCTAACGGATTTCGATGACCGACAATGCTAGGTAGTAGTGTATCGGGGGGTTCCTTGTTTGGATTTCGCTTTGCGAGACATTCCACGCATGAAACTTAGCATAAGGTTGGAAATAGGGAGACGTTTGGTCACGATTCCATGAGTTCGGTACCCTGGTCGAAATGGGATCAAATAATTATGTATGTAAGTTGGAAGTTGAATTTTGTTTTTAAGGTCATTGGAGCTGGATTTGTGTGGTAGGAAAGCATTGAAAGTTATCCACACGAGTTGAGGGGTGGAACGATGATAAGCAGAATTTAAGAATGTTGATTTCTAGGGTGATTGAGAGTACCCAAATGTCATACCCGCGTACAGAACACAAGGTAAATAAAGAGTTGGAATGATTTTTAGCATGGATTATCTGGAAAGAACTTTATATTATACCGAAGAGATGACCTATAATTATTTTGATGAATAAAGCGTTAGTAATTTATTTTGGTTGTTGTACCTATTTGGGAAAATTGTTATACTTATCTGAGGAAGGTTGAGAATTATTATTCCTCTTTTATTGTCATGGAATTTGAATGCCCTATTCCTTCTATTACGTTGAATTTAGTTAGTCCTACAGATGAGTAGCACGTCGTTCGCTCTCCCAGGGCGGTCGGAGTGTTGCAAAAATGTGGGCATCTGGGTTAACTACAATTAAAATAGTCTGAGTCGAAGGGACGTGGTAATAGACGTGTGAAATATATGTTTGTGGGACTAGTATAACGAAGTGGAAGTGATAGAGTGGATTAAACGTCACATGAGGGGTGATAATCCATACATAAGTGTGCAATTAGAATAGCACGCCCTAACTTGATTGGAAGGCTGTGGAAAGCCATTCAAGAATTGGTATTCCTTGAATAGAGTAGAATTTAATTGTTATGAAGCACACCCGGAGCGGAGTTGTTATTAGTCAAGTGTGAGAGCGACTTGCGCATACAAAGAGTAATGATGTTAGTATAGTATAAGAGATCCAGAAGTGCGCTTCGTGGAGAGAAGAGCACGGGTCGGAACTTTCGGCATACTCCAAGGAAGAAAGGGGAGTATTACGTGTCACTTAATGTGAGACATTTCAAGGGACGAATCGATGTTTAATGAGACGTAGTGAGTGGTCTCTACATGCACTTCCCATAGGTAAGGTTTGGTTGAAAAAGGAGAATCAACCGAAGAATTTTGTGTTTATCGACAAATCCTGAAATTTGAAGAGGTTGGTAAAGTCGGTAAAGTTCTTGGATGGGTTGCCATCCTCAAAACAAGATCAAGGGTTTATCCCGAACATGTGAATTAAGTCGCCGAGAAGGAAGTGATTGATATTCCTTTGGGCTGGCTTACAATATTAACTAGTATGCCCCAGACTTCCTTTGAAAGGAAGGATCGCGCCAGTGCATGGTCCGGCGCAGTATGAATTTCTAAATCAGGATGAGATTTGTGAATCCCACCTTTGATATGGGATTTCAGGAACCAGCGGAGATAAGATTTCAATTCGAGTAGGATGTATCACCCTTAGCCAGGGAATAAGCGCATGGTGATTAAAGATTAGTGGAGCCACGTGAAGGAGATTTTGGAATCTTGGTACAATGATTTCAAGAATGCTCTGTAGAAGCACTCGTACCTGTTTGTCGCGTACGAGGTACTTATTAAAGTTTTGTTATGGAAGAACCTCAACTATTCTCCTTCCGTATGTTTAGAGGAGAGTAGACAATCAGAATTTTTGAATCGGTCGAGAAAATATCCAATAACTATGGTAGAATTCCACGACTGTTTTAGACAAACCAGAGTGGTCAATTGTTCGTATGGTATTCTCAGAATGGGAATTTTGCATATGAATAAATCCGAGTAGTTGTCATGTAGTGAGGTACGACCTCCAAATGAATTTCGGGACGAAATTCCGTTATCAGGGGAGGAGTATGTAATACCCCGTATTTTTATGCTATATTAATTTGGGGATTTATTAAATTTAATGTGAGTTAATTATTTAATAAAAATCCGGAAATTAATTATGTTATAATTATTAACGTGACGAGAGTTAGTAATTATGGAAAATTTGTTGAATATTACTAATGAGCAAAGTAATATATAATATTGGTTATATTGAATGTCACGAGTGAATAAAATGACAATTTTGGAAATTTGAGTCGGGACGCGCCCGTGTCGCGTCGGGACTAAATATTGATAAATAAAAGTAAATATTTTATAAGTTGTTCGTATGGTCGTTTTGAGTGCGCCAACGCATTCGGAAGGGTCGAGATAGTCAGAAAAGTGTACCCGGGGGTTTAGTTTGGGTCTCGGGGCGTTTTTAGGCCTAATTAGTAACCCGGGAGGGCATTTTGGTCATTTTACATTTTTGGTAATTAAACCCACGAAAATTAGAGGAGTTATATCAGATACCTAGGTTACCTTCTAGGGTTAGAAACTCTAAACACAAGTGACGGCCATAGGAGAGGAAAGAGAGAGCTCTCAAGGCATATTCAAGGCCCAAAAATCACCCGTTTGCACCGCCGCCACCACCAACGCGTAGATCGCGAGACGGGGAACGGAACCATACCGAATTCGGCACCAAACCAGACCTCTGAAAATCCCAGGCAAGTGTTTATCTTGCTTATTTCGTTGATGCATCTTTCATATTAGTTTAGGAGTAATTAGGATGAGTTTTAATGGAAGAAAACCCGATTTATGATAGGAAAATCCATGTAATATTGGTATAATTGATAATTCTGGAAACCCTTGCCATGTAGAGGTATTTAACCACGAAATTTTGATGATTATAAGAAGGAATTTCTGGAGAAAATTTGATAGAAACCTGTTTAAGAAATTTCTAGGGTTTTTGATAATTGTATAGATCTTGGGCTGTTAATCCATGATTAAATGACAGAAATCCACATGCTTTACGTTGAATATACCTAATATGATGATATAAGGTTAGTAGCATCAATTCTGGGACGATTGGGATTAGAAAATATGGAAATTGTTGATGATAGGAGATGAAACCCGTAACTGCAGAATTTCAGTTTTTTTTCGCAGACCTGCTTGATCGATCGATCGAGCCCAGAGCTTCGATCGATCGAACGTTTGATCGATCGAGCCCCAGACCTCGATCGATCGACCCCTACTGGCAGACTCCGGTTTTCCCTTATTAATTAGTTGAAATTCACTTTAAGGATAATTCATGGTCACCCTTATAAATATGTTTTGGGAGATAAAGAGGACCAGTAGGGTATATGAATAAATTTTGGGACCTCTAGTATATGACGAGAGTTGTATTTTTGGGATAATTATATAAGGAACGATGAAACTACGTATATAAAGTGAGAGATTACGTCAGATAGTTACGATAGAGAATAGGTGAATACCTACTGAATTTTATAATTGGGAGGATAAAGCCATGAGAGTTATGTGGTAAGTTGGAATAATACCGAATCAAGATTAAAAACGAACCGTTATATGTGTTTACTAAAAAATGTGAATATAAGGATAAGAGTCG
Source organism: Sambucus nigra (assembly GCA_949130495.1). NCBI lineage: Eukaryota > Viridiplantae > Streptophyta > Magnoliopsida > Dipsacales > Adoxaceae > Sambucus > Sambucus nigra. The sequence continues at coordinate 426,218,906 of OX422210.1, forward strand.
TAACTATGGGATTTGAAATATACCTAATATTGATATGGTAATATTAGTATAGTTATATGATTGTGTATGAATATGCTATCTATGTGTGAAAATCATGCCCACGCTACTTGCTATCCCTAAGGTTACCGCGCTGGGACAGTCTTATCTCGATGAGACCTTTATGGGGGATATTGACTTGTACCCTAGAAAATAGATATCCTTGGTGCAGGCTATCGATGTGATAGTTCAGACGGTCCTAAGAGACGCAGGCATGTGCCATCCTCTTAGAGACTTGGAATCTATACTTCGCCTCAATATTGTTGTGTATGTGTTAATACAATTCGAGAGTGATTCCGAATGTATTCCCCTTAATATGAGTGATATGGGGCTTTGGATAGTAGAGTATGCCCGCACCATAGTTTATTTGGGGTGCTGTTATAATATATATATTATACGAGTAGTTAATATATATATGAAATTCTAAAATCTGGAACTGCCTACTGTGGTTTGATATGTAGGACATGGTTGATGACTCAAATTGTAAATACTTGTTTTGAGAAAGTATAATATGACACTCGAAAACTTTATTGATTTATAAAGTTAAAATGAGAACTTTGGTTACTAATTGAAATATTCTTTTCAAACAATTAAATCGTTAAATTTTGAATCCTGCGAATAATCTAAGATAAGTTAAACCATTGGGAAAGGATAGCGTGTTATATGATGAGATAGACCATTGGTAAGGTTAGTGCGATAGGTGTGCACATTAGAAGAGAGGTGAGAATTTCTCAAGAGAGGGTCGCACTAATATGTTGTTGCATTGCCCTGTATCAATTTAAATACTTGCTAAACGAATTTTAAATCATACACACTATCGGGCTCTGACCCGTTTCTTTTTCTCTCTCTCTCTTGTATATATATGTATATATTACAGGTGCCCAGCCACAGGGGCGTCTTGCTTAGGATCCCTTGAAAGGAACGTGCTGCAGCTTAGGTGGGAGTTGCAGGCCACTTGCATAGACGACTTCGTTTACTTGATTCCACACCTATCATTCTCATTTATTGGGCATGTGTCGCCCTTTACACAATTGTTTTGTTTTATTTGGTACATTTGTATTTCAGTTATTTCTAGTACTGTTACTATGGGATTTATTTCAGTACGAATGTTTTACTTTAATTTTTGCATAATGGGATTCGATTGACGAATGATTTTAATTAATTGGATTATGTTCCAGGACTATTGTGATGTGATTCTTACTTATTGAAATGTTGTTAATAAATAAATATTTTTATAAAATCTGGAAAGAAATGTTAAAAATGGTTTTGACACTTAGCTTAATTAATTAGGGTGTTAATTTGGAAAATTTATTTTTACGACAGTGATGCTAAGAATGAACCAACTGTTCACCTTGATTTTAATTTAATAAAGGAGTGATCGCCCGGTATTTAATTGGGCGGGGTGTCACAATTGCCTCTGCAATCCATGGTACTGTGAAAAATTGCTTTAATCTAGGCCCAACGGGAAAATATTTCAATACTTTTTGAGGCACTTTTGAGCTTGTGCCTTCCTTACTAGTAAATTGGACATATCTAGGTTCATCGCATACCGGACAACGATCGAGATTTTCATACTCCTTTCGGTATAGTATGCAGTCATACACACAAGCATGAATCGATTTATACTTCATTCCCAAACCTTTCAAACTGTTCTTCATAACATGATAGCTATTTGGAAGTGTATTCACCTTGGGTAATAAGCCCTTCACCCATTTCAGAATTCCCATCACGCTATTGCCAGACAAACCGTACTGCGTCTTCAAACTGTGCAAACCAACCATGGCATGTAAAGTTGTTTGATCTTTCTCACAGCCAGAGTATAACGGTTGGGTCGCCTTAAATTTTAAACTTTGGTAGTCATCATCAAGTTTTATCGTGTTATCTTCACGAGCACTTGAATCTTCTACATCATCAGTAACCTCATTCTCCTCAGCTTCATAAACTCCGTACGCATCTTCAACTAAATCCTCTAACATATTATGATCTACGTCATCCCCTTTTACATCTATTCTACTTGTTGAAGGTTGTTGTGAAGGTTGGTCGGGGACAAAAGGAACTTTCAATTCACCGTGAAAACTCCAAAATCGATAACTATCTAGCATACCCGATCTTAACAAATGTAGTTCAACTGTTTTCCACTCAAACACCTTACCATTCTTACACCTAGCACACGGACACGAAAACTCTTCATCATTAAGACATCTCTTTGCATATTTCGCAAATTCGTTAGCACCTCTGCGAAACACATCCCCCATTCTATTAGTCTCACCCATCCACTCTTTGTATTTCGGATATCCCATCACAGCTACCACAACTAAACACCTATTAAAGGTAAACAAAACTTAGATTTATAGTATGTTTTATTTAATTATCCCATCATTTAATTATCCTATTAAAGGGTAAGTGGTCCTATCCCATTCAAGACTGCATTTTTCTGTAATATACTTAACAGCTCATGCACATTGTTACGATTTGAAAAAAATTCGACAGCATATCCCTTTAGTTCTCCAAGTACACGACGTAGATTGGCAGGTGTAAGTGTTATTTCAATTGGTCAATTGAAATAACAGTCACACTTGTCAATCTAGTATGTACCCAGAGAACATTAAGATACGACTGCAGAACTTCCTCCAAAAGTAACAACTTTAAGCCAATAAGAATATTATACAGAAATTATACAGTCTCAAACTGTCCAAATGGGACAATTCGAGAGATCTCATTACAGGGGTAATGACTCTCGAACGGGTCTAAGGGCTATTGAATGCATACGCATAAGAACTAGAAGGCTAGTATCTATGCGCACTATATTTAATTTCAAGTATGTTTCATATAATGAGTTAATTCAAATACAAAAATAACAGCTCATGGGTTAATTCAAATACAAAAATAAATTCATGGGTTAATTCAAATACAAAAATACAAATTCATGGGTTAATTCAAATATACACACACACACACACACCTCCCTCCACACCCCCCACTCACCACATACACACATACCCCCACCTCCCTCCACACCCCCCACTCACCACATACACACACACCACCACCCCCACTCACCACACACACACACACACACACACACATACACACAATAGCCCCCCACCCACCACACCCACCACACACACAACATAAACTAAATGATATTTTATTTTTCATGCTTAATTAAAGCTATACAATTGTTAAAATTGCCCCCCACCCCCCCCATCCCCCCCCTTCCCCCCCCCCCTGCCACGCACACACCTATGCACACACACACACATACACCCGCCACGCACACACACACATCCCACCTCACCCCTACCCTCATCTTATCTGTATATTCATTGCAATTATCTACTTCTTTAATCCTTTATCATTATATTTATTCTTTGAGATTCTTTTATATTTCAAAAGTCTCTTATCCTCATTATATTTTATCACAATATGCATATCTTATAAGAGAGTCGGGTTTGGCATGAATAATCTGTAATGAAGTCTAGAACGAATCTTACTAAATCAATTGGGGTATTTTCATATTTTTATTACTTTATTAATTTATGACATGAGATAATTATAATTGGAGCATAAATTTCATTATCATAAAGGGATAAATCCAACCAAGTACAAAGATTCTACAAATTAAAGTGAGAATTAAATTTAAGACTTTCTAACAACATGCATGTGTATGGATTCTACATAGTTGGGCACGAAAGTAACTAATGATATTCCTAAAAACATACAATTGGCAACATTTTGTGAATTTACTGAACTTTATATATTATTATCAAATTCTGTTAAAAAATTATCTAGAGTTTTACCTAATTGAATTAATTTCATGAATAAAATTAACAAATTATAACAAAATATTAATTTCATACTAAGGTTTACTTAGTTTTAACAAATTATAACAAAATATTATCATATTTTTAGTTAGAAAATTCCACCACCACCCCCTCCCCCCACCCCCACTACCCCCTTCCCCCCTCCCCCACCACACACCACCACACACATATATACACACACATATACACATATACACATACACACACATATATATACACACAAACATATATATAAATGGAAGAGAGAGAGAGAGAATTAAACCTGAAAGAAGAGAGAGAGAGAGAGCAGCGTCGAGAGAGAGAGAGAGAGGGAGGGAACGGCGGGAGGGAAAAAAGAGGGGGGAAAGGGTTTTTGCTGCTAACATTGTCACGGTCGTGTCAAGGTCATTGACCGTGACACAAATCTTGCGTTTTGTGTCACGGTCATTGACCTTGACACGACCGTGATAAATAATTGTCACGGTCATTGACCGTGACAAGGCCGTGGCAAGTAAATTTATCACGGCCTTGTCACGGTCAATGACCGTGACAATTATATGTCACGGTCGTGTCAAGGTCAATGACCATGACACAAAACGCGAGATTTGTGTCACGGTCAATGACCTTGACAAGGGTGGACTGCTGAAAGGTGATAATGTGGCCATTTTAGTGTAGTGAAAATTGGAACTTAATTAAATAAGTTTGGCATTTATTGCTGGCGCACTCTCAAATTGGTATCATAGCATGATAAGTAGTCTTCTCTACTTGACTGCCAGTCGTCCCAACATAGCCTTTAGTGTTGGAGTCTGTGCGTGATATCAGATGTCCCCGAAAGAGTCACACTACTCGCTCTTAAACATATTATCAAATAAGTGAGAGGGACTCTCTCACCTGACATTTGGTATTCCTTTGATACCAATGACCGTTTATCCGCCAATTCGGATGCCGATTGAGCGGGGGATGCAGATGGATATAGGATCACTTCTGGTGGGTGTTTCTTTTTTGGTTCTACTCTTGTCTCTTGGTTGAGAAAGAAGCAAAATTCCACCTCTTTGTCCACTGCAGAGGCTGAGTACATAGCCGTCGGGAGTTGTTGCACGCAACTTTTATGGATGAAGCAGATATTGGAGGATTATGGGATCTCACAGGACACCATGACTATTTCTTGTGATAAAACTAGCGCGATACACATATCCCGTAATCCAGTCCAGAATTCACGCACAAAACACATTAGGATACGTGAGCACTTTATCCGTGAGCTTGTAGAGGAAAAGGTCGTATCCTTAAGTTTTGTATCTACCGACCTCCAGTTAGCTGATATCTTCACGAAGCCTTTAGATGCCCTTAGATTCGAGAGTCTTAGGAAGTCTTTAGGAATTTGCACAGTTTATTGAGGGGTGGTCAGCATGTCTAGAGTAGGATACATTTTTCATGTTAATATCATTTGATTCCCATCTCTAGATTGTATCATTTGTATATTTATTTGTTTGATTTTAATTTTTTTGAAAAATTGAAAAATCCAAAAAGATTTTATTTTTTAAAATTTTAGAACCAAAAAGATTTTCTTTTTATAAATTTTTTGAAAAACACAAAAAGAGTTTTGTATTTTGTTTATATCGTTTATGGATGAACATTTAAGATAACCATAGTCACACCTTCATTCCATATTTCACGTGACTGTTTGATAGTGATTTGAGATGCTACATCATTTCATCCATGTGCTTTATATTGTTTTGAGTCTTTGAGATGTGATTCGTGATATCTTCTATATGTTTGTCTCCTTATCTCCTTTATTGCACATATGCACGGTATTATTTAAGTATTGCACTTGTCTATCATATATTGGCTTGAGTGTTTCCATCTCAATTTTGTCTATAAAACGATCAAAATGCGATAAAACTTGACAAGATAGTAGTGCATGTAAAAAACGCTTACCGTGAGGAATTAATTGCAACAAAATATGATGAGTGAATCACGGGAAAGGGCTGCGAGAGTTTAAAACTAACTCGTCGAGATAGCCGTCGTTTGCAAAAGAGCCTGAAAAAAATGGCAATAAAATTAAAAATATGCCAAATTAAATAGGACAATAGCTTTTTTGTTTCATCACCTCAAAAGAAAAATATAATGTCTAATTATTTATGAGGGATTTTGGATGGAAAGAAATGAAAAACGGGTTTGCACGTCCTTAAAAGCATTGAAAAAGCATTTCAAACGTTTTGGACGTTATTGGTGTGGAAATCACTTTGAGCTTTGATTTGCTGATTTGATTGAGTCAATTTCTTTTTATTCCATAATTTTTACACCTAAGGAAGATGTGGATTTCATTCGTTAGGAATATCCAACATTCATCGTGCACATATGCTATGGATATATGTATTGATTTTCCTGTTAAATTTATTCACATCCCTACATTTTCGCTATCACTGACTTGGTTATTTTGGTGTTCTTTCATGGTGTGATTGTTTTTGCTTTAAAAATTTTGAAAAATTCAAAAAGATAAAGTTTATTACCTTGTGATATTCTCCATTTGCATTGCTTATGTTCTTCATATCTGTCTATTTGGGGACATCATAAAAGGGGGAGAACGAATTATGGAGGAGAATTGCTTGTTTATTTTTATAATGATTTTCTTGCACGTAATTTGTATTTGTTTATGCTTATCATTATATTTCAAACTCTTGCGCGTCACGGATATTTATTTGTTGTCTCATGTGTGTAGGTATCAAAATGGAGAATCATTTTTTGCACACCCTGACAATGACAAAGAAAGTCTTAAGAGTTGAAGATTAGAAGGTGATCAAATTTGTGAAGACACACATTTAGTATTTCCAGTTTTTGGGTTAATGGGGTTAAATTGTATGTCAGTTTGTTTATTTTGGGCAACATAAGTCGGATATTTTTATGTATGTGCCGGCATAGACATAGGGGGAGATTTGTAAGGACATGTTTTATAAATGTCCGGGGTAGAATCTAGTTTTTTTTCAAGTGTCCTAGATCACAATTAAGTATGTCTGATACCGCTACATTTGGCATGTCTCCATGATCATCCACGACAACCTTAATCCGAATTCATGAATACATCATCTTCGTATGTGCATTATGGCTCAAGCAACGTACACTTCAATAGTTCCAACTACTCCACGTACTTATCGTAAAATAATTTTAATTGGAGTTTTTATTTATTTGCATAAATAGTTGGGAATAATTTTTAAATAATTTTTTGAAGTCTGGAAGATGATAAACACGCAAGATCTATTTAAAGAGGCATTTTGAGACACGTCACTGATGTGGTTCGAACGACATCGTATGTTGTTCGAACGAGATGACATCTCGTTAAAACGACATCGTATGTTGCTCGAACGACCATCGCCTCAACCTGCTTATTTAAACAGGGTTCATTTTGCACGTTTTCCTAAGTCTGCATACCTCCATTTATGCAAAACAGTACCTCTTTCCAGACTTCATATTTTAGGTTTTCATACCTTTTTTATTCACAAATAATTCTCAATCCTCTAAAACCCAAGGAAGATTATTCTACTCATCTGGAATACACTTGTGGAGAAGACGAAGCTTTTCCATTGCTGACCTTCTGGAGCTCTTGCGAGAACTCTAGCCGACGACATCGAAACCGACACCTGCGGGTATTTCGTATGTCATTGCTTGTATTTTCATTGTAATCCGTGTAAACCGAACTTTACAAATTATAGTGAAAATAAGATGGGTTTTCCCCTGTGGGAGATTTTTCCTCAACTGTGATTGTCTTGCATGCTTAGATTATTTCGTTATTCAATCACGTTTGTTTGCAAGAGTTACGACATATTGGGATTAAAATTAGAATTTAATTAAATAAGCTTGACATTGATTGCTGACGCACTCTCAACATTGTCTTCATCTTGTGAGGATCCAAATGATCATCATCCAAGCGGAACATCCTACACACATGAGACAAACAAAGATGTCGTGATGCATAGAGTTTTAAATAGAAAAAAAACTATCCCTTTTTTTGTCCGTGATAGACAAAGGAGACGAAACTAAACATGGAATGTAAGCACCACATGAAGAAGTAAGATATCAACATAAGTATAATCAAGTAAACATGGGTGATGATAATCTCAAAGGCAAACCAACTATTTTTGAAAAATTTTCATTTTTCCTTTTAAAGATAAAGTATAAAATGATCAAATACAACACACCATGAATTGACACTAAGATATGTGAACTATGAATACGAAATGTAGGGATATAAATATAAACTATAGGTTAATCAACATATATAGTCATAATATGTATGCACGAAGTTTTGAGACACTGTTAACGAAAGATCTTAAAGTCTACCTTAGGTGTAAAATTGGTGAACTCGAGTGAAATTGACTCAACTTAATCAACATGTCAATAACATAAATAATTCTCACACCAATGATGACAAATTATGTAATGTTTTTTCTATACATTTTAATTGTGCAAACCCATTTATTTTCGACTTTAACTACCTTAAATTTTCACATATATGATGATAAACTCTCAATGGATTTTGAAGAAATTAATGCTCATATGTAGCGAAGCATCAATGAATAAAAAATTGGCCTGGAACTTCTGTTTTTATGTTCCTTTAATCTATCTGGCTCTTTTATACAAATAGTGGATTTTAATGCAAAGAACATTTTGATCTTTCGTTTCCCCTTTTCATTATTTAACACATAACAATATTTTTTGAAAAAATAACTTAAATATGGACAATGGTTCTTACATGTACAACTTTATCTCTTTTTATATTTGGTTTGTTGTAAAGTAAAAATGGGATGAGAACATCGTATTTGACAAGTGACAAGTAAGCGCAATGTGCAAAGTAGTTCTCACGTGTGCAATGAAGGTGGCTAGGAGTCAAGCATGTACAAAGTAATCATCAAGTATCAACATAATGACTCCACATATTATTAAGCACACTATAAAAATGATGTCATGTCTCAAGACACTACGAAAAAGTCGCGTGGAAAATGGAATGAAAAGGTGATCCAGACATCTTAAATGTTCATCCATATACGGTGACAAAAAAAATACAAAACTCTTTTTGGATTTTCCAAACATTTTTATCAAAAGTAAAATATTTTTGCCTTTTTCACCTTTTTCTTAAAAACTGAAAATCTTTTTGTATTTTTTAAATTTTTTTCAGAAAAACAAAACTCTTTTTGGATTTTTCAAAAAATATCAAAACGAAAAGTATACAAAGTAATACAATGATAATACCTAGCAACAGGGATGTAAAATATAAGCATGTTAGTCACCTTATTTTAGAAATAAGTTTCAACGTCAATCGTTAGGCTCGAAGGAGTTCTCAAAAGTAGATGACATCCTATGAAATTCCTCCATCAAACATTTTGAAGGTTTAACTAAATACTCTACTTGCTCTCGAAACTCTCAAAATCATTATGGTCACGTGCGTGATCATGCAGAGTAACAACTGTGGGAGTGCGTATGGGAACATGTGTAAAAACTCTTGTGGGAGAATATCAGGGAGCATACTATGAGACATTCTCCCTAGCTTAAAACAATACTCTCTAAGGTGTCCTCTTTATTTTCAATGGGAATAAACATAAACAAACTTCGGTCCACCTTTTTCAAAATGTCTAAGACGATATCTCCTAGGTGGGTTAAGTCTCCTAGGTGGGTTAGATTGAGGGCTATAAGGATCCATCACAAACTCGAGAACCAACTCGGATGCGGCTTTGGAAGTGGATGCACCATCATAACCTATTTCTTGCCTCTCAGCATTACCTAATGCGGAATCAAGGAGCATCTTTCTAACCTTATTAGATGTGTCCTTTAAAGTGACCTTAACCTTCTGGGCACATTCAAGATCAATCTCGAGTTGGGATACACGGGCTTTAAGTTTCTCACGAGTCTACAATGAAGATTGAATATCTTTCGTCAGACTAGTCACGGTGTTGGTCAAATTGGTCTTCTCCCTACCTAAAATAATCAACTGCTCACATAAAGAAATTTTCACCTTCTCGAGTTGACTCACTAATGCCTCACACTTTTTCAAAGCTTTCACCTTCTTTTCTAAATCCAACACCTTAAAATACAAATTTTTATTAATCTTTTGCGTTTTTAAAGTCTTAGTGTAAAGTTCACTAAACGCTTTTTGGGAGTCCACCTTCTCCCTCACTCAAATTCGCTTCCTCGCTCTCACCTTCTCCACAATGAATCGAAACATCATCGAGGCTTCAACGTTTAGATATGTCCTCATCGGCGTGGGATAAACTAGAAGTGCTAATGTGACTAGCCATGAACGCAACACATGATTCATGTGGTCATTCTCCCCCTGAATCAACCGACTCGATGTCACTATCACTAAGAGTGACATTTATTCCCTTGTCTTTTGAACCTAGTCGGACAATCACGAGCTTTGTGACCCTTTCTCTAACACTCATAACATCTCTCTTCATCTTTATTTGGAAAATATTTCTTTTCTTTTTCAAAAATTTTATTGTCCGATTTATATTTTTTGTCTTTCTCAAAACTTTTCTTTTATTTGGAAATAATTTTCTTTTCAAGTTTGAGAAACTTTTTTAAATTTTTAGCAAAAAGGACTAAGTCGTATAAGTTAAAATCATACTCAGACGTGGTATCCCATGTGTGAACTGGAGGGTAGCTTAGACGCCTTAACAACGTTGAATCCTCATGTGTGAACTGGAGGGTATCCCATGCTTCTTTAGACGTGGCGCACATCATTATGCGGCGAAACTCGTTAGAGGTGACAACTCCGGAAATAGCATTTAAGCCACGAGAGTTATAAGTAATCCATTTAAATTTATCCTCTGTCCAGGAGGATATGGGTTTAAAACTTTTGATATCGTCGACAATCACAGTGGGTGGTGTCCACCCTCATTCATAAACTAACTAGACACGTTCTTCTATTACTTTTAAAGCAGACCTCATTATGGATTTCTAGCAAGTATAATTTGAACCATAAAAAATAGGCATTCGATTATACAAATAATCCATTAAATTTCAGTTTTTAAAGATCAATAATTTTAAAAAAATTGATATTAATAAAAAAAATTGCGAAAAAAAATCACACGATATATTTGTGTAACTGACTCTGATACCAATTTGAGAGTGCGCATGAACTAATGGATCAATTTATTTAATTAAATTCCCTAATACACAAATTCAAATTTTAATCTTCAATTAATTATGGCGTGCATGTAAATTATGTCCAAATACATAATTGCAATTGTCGAGCCAAACATGTAAAAACACATGAGATTAGGAAAAATTCCTTTACAGGGCAAAACCTTTTATTCAACACTATTGGAAGTTTATGAATATAAAAGACTTACAAGACACTTATCTACATTAAGTTAAACGCGTTGATCTTCAAAAAACTCTAACAAATACAACTCAACTCCAGAGCTGCCCATATGTAGCGGTCTACCCTCGGGTTCTATCGATTCAGCCTTCTTCATTCTTCAGCAGTGAAACCTCATTTCACAAATTCAGTCGTAGAGAAAAGTCTCTACAAAGGTAACTCAGCAAGAATCCTTCTTTGATTGATAAAAGTAATCTTGAATAATTCCAGGGGGTAAGGAATATGGTTATGAGGAGTTTTAATCACAAAAGAGAAGTAAAAAGGTATTTTTCTTATTGGAAAAAAGTTATATGATCCCGTACAACCTTTTTATAAGAACGTTAGATAAAAGGGATAAACACAAAAATATTTGGGAAGATATTCATTAAAAAATCTAATCAGTGCCCGGTCGTTTGAACGAAGCGACAGGTCATTCGAACGACACTACATCTCGTATGAACGATGTTGCATCTCGTTCGGACGATGCTTTGAACAAGCACTTCTAACGAGATATCAGTGGGAGCCAAAAGTACCTCGTTAAAAACTTTGTTCGAATGACAATCAAACGATTAATAAATCTCGTTCGAACGAGGGACAACTTCATTTGAACGAAGCGTTGAAATTTTGAAGTTTTTTTTATAAAAATCTTGAGTTCCTTTATATAAAAGATTGCCTTGTAAAAATAATCAATCCCGAGAAAATACTCAAAACCTTTTTACCACTCCAAACCCTGACTTCTTCCATGATTGTTGAGATGACCAAATCTTGCGAACTCTAGCGGTCTTTAACCAAATCTTCAAGTTTTGAGAAGTAGTGACAGTGATGTGTTTAGGTGTCGTGTTTGTGTAGCGGAATATGCCAAACTAAAATAAATAAAAACATGAACAATCATAAAACTTTCTCTTATAAAATGCGAAGAGGAACGTGGGAAACAAAGGTACGAAGAAGAGGGGGAAGACATAAACCACTAGTACTAAGAGGAGCCCCCAAGATGCACCAGCCTCAGATCGAGCAGTCCACCCCACTAAACACCATGGTGGAGAGGGTCTTGAACATCATGGAGGGTCCTAAGATATTGAAGTGGCCTACAGGTCGAGGAACTAATCGATAAAGCCCAAGTCCAACCTGTTCTACCAGTTTCATAGGGACTACGACCATGACTAAAATGATTACCTACACCTCAAGAGAAAAATTAAGGCGCTAGTGAAAAAGGGATACCTGAGGGACTTCATCCAGAGGGGGTCCCTCGGGAGGATGATCGGAGTGAGAACCAAATAATCAAACGGAGGAGCATATTCAAAGAAAAAGAGATTATAAGGGAAAACAAGTGGGATACAGTTGTTACCGAATAAGGGAGATGAATCGGAATAATATCCAGAGGGTTTGCGACCGAAAGGGAGTCGGCCTCAGCTAGAAAATCATACCAAAACCAGAAAAGGGAGCTACTGGAGATACAAGTCGATAAACCCACAGAAGATTAGAAAGATATATTTTTTACTCCCCGTGATTCTAAGGATCTCATTATGCCCATGATGACCCGCTCCTAATAACTGTAGAGATATCCAACTGAATGATGGAGAGAATCATGATAGACACCGAAAGTTCAACTGACCTAATCTACTACAAATACTTTGAGATGATGAAGATAGGGTCACGCCTGAAACCAGTACAAGGTCCACTTTTGGGTTTCTCCGGGGAGCAGGTTTATCCGTAGGGGTCTGTGGAGCTACCGTTCATGATTAGGAAGGTCACCCTACGAATATAATTTTTGGTGGTCAGGTCCCACTCAGCATATAATGTACTCATTGGGCAGACAACCTTTAGTCTCCTGGATGCAATACTATCAATTAATTCCCTAACCATTCGGTTTCCAACACTGAATAGGATAGGGACGGTATGAGAAAGCGAGTTGTGGTCCATAACTATTACTTTGTGTCCCTAAAAATAAGCATGAGGCCTTCAGCATTAATGATTTAGACCTGAGGGAAGAGGTTAAGGTAGGGTCCCCAATAAAAGACTTGGTACCTATACCCCTATATGAGATCGTTGCTGGAAGGATAGGAGGAAAAAACTCCACGTGACGTTCGTATGGAGCCAAGTGAATATATCGGGCATAGATACCTTAATATTGACTCATTGGCTGATGGTGGATCCTACCAAGTGTCCGACTCGATAGAAGAAAAGAATATTCGCACAAGAGAGGAACCAGGTAGCGTATGCAGAGGTGGGAAAATTAATGGAGGCAAAGTTTGTTAAAGAAGTTGAATATCCTAAATGGTTGTCCAACGTAGTGATGTTTAGAAAGCCGAATAGGAAATTAAGACTGTGTGTAAACTACTCGGACCTTAATGACATCTGTTCGAAAGACTCATACCACTCTCAAGGATCAATGCTTTGGAGGACTCTACGGCGAGTCATAAAATACTCTCCTTTTTGGATGCGTACTCCGGGTATAACCAAATCAGGATGCACCTAGGGGACGAAGAGAAGACATCGTTCGTAATCGATTGGGGAACTTACTATTACGAGTATTGTCTTTTGGGTTAAAAATACAGAGGCAACCTACCAACGACTGGTTAACAAGATGTTCGAAGACAAGATAGGTAAGACGATGGAAGACTATGTGGATGACATATTAGTGAAGAGTTTGAAAGAGGAGGAACATGTCGCGGATCTCGAAGAAACCTTTAAGGTCCTAAATAGGTATAAAATGAAGTTGAACCTAAAAAAATATGCATTCAGTGTGGCGTCATAAAAGTTCCTTGGGTTCATGGTCACGCAAAAGGGAATGGAAACAAACCACAAGAAAATTAATACGTCCTAAACATGATAAGCCTAAGATAGTAAAAGAGGTGCAATTCCTGATCGAAAAGATTGCCGCATTGAATTGAATCGTTAGCAAAGCCACGAATATGTGTATTCCCTTCTTCAAAACACTGAGAAAGGCCTTCCTCTGGACCGATAAATATGAGTAAGCTTTTCAGGATCTGAAGGCCTACTTGGCAGATGTACCTCTACTTTCAAAACCAAAATTGGGGGGAAATATTGCATGTATATCGCGTCATCTATTCTACGACATGCAACTCATTCTTGATTGGAGAAGATGAAGGGATTCAGCGTCTGGTGTACTATGTGAGCAAGGGGTTCAGAGGAGTGGAAGCAAGATACCCAATTTTGGAGAAGCTAGCATTCGCTTTGGTCATAGCGGCTAAAAAATTACGACCATATTTCCAAGCACATGCGATTATGGTACTAATAGATTTACACTTGAGACAGGTTCTCCACAAGTCATAAATATCGAATAATAAAGTGGTTGGTAGAGTTGGGGGAATTTGACATGCGGTACAAAACAAAGGTTGCAGTAAAAGGACAAGTTGTGGATGACTTCGTCGCGGAGTTTACGAACAATAGAGACGAAGAAACAACGCAGAGGATGGAAAAAATAAGCCAGTTTGGACGATCTATGTAGATGAATCGTCAAATAAGGAAGGATGTGAAGTAGGACTAATGTAAAAGAAATATTTTATAATTGCTCATAGTTTATATATTTTGGCGTATCCCGTTACAAACGGCGCACTACATCCACATATGCTTCCACAATCTTTGAAGACATATTAGTGATTAAGCATCGTTTTTAAAATCCAATTTGTTAGAATCATCACGAACACATTATAGAGGTATATGGATTTGAGGTTATGATTTTACTCAGTCAAATGTATTATGGGATGTTATTTTTTTACTTGAGGCATTTTTATAATAACATTTTTCAAAAAAAATTATTTTCTGATTCATTGGAACGATATTGTCATCTTATTAGAGCGAGACTTTGTTCTCGTTTGACCAAGGTTAGATATTCATTGGAACGAACTAAGCAGTTCGTTCGAAGGAGATTTAACTTCGTTATAACGAAATACAGGTTTTCGTTCAAACGAAGTACCATTTTCGTTCGAATAAAGTTTACCACCTCGAAATTCATATTTTCAATAAATTGGACACTTTTGGACTATTTTACACATCTCTTTCAGCGAAAATCAATTTAGAAACCTGTTCCAAAAGTTTTATTTTTCTTTTTTCTTTGAAACAACTTTCGTGTTTTAAATCATACATCCCTAATATGATTTGTTGAGTTTGTCAAACCCACTTTTCATACACTACATCAAACCCTAGTCGAGTTTACTTTATAATTAATTTTTATAGAGTTGCGAGCCAAATACTGAAGAAGAAACGATTCCATAATCCTAAGGCTGATTGTGGATATCGGGGGAAGAACTGCTTCATGTGGGAGGTGCTGGACTGCATCACTTTTTATTGCAGACTTGAAGACCAACATCGCATTATACTCAGTAGATCTTTAAGTAGCCTGTAAGTCATCTTGTGTCTGTCAATTCTGATACAGTGATAAATTAAAGGCTTTCCCCGAAAGGAATTTTCCCTCAATTCTTCTTATATTTAGTTTAGTTTGATTTCTTGGTCTGGCATATCTTATTTGAACTTTATCTTTCATGCACACCTAATTATAAATAAGATAAAGTTTGGGTAAAAATTGACTCTTTGTGTATGTGACCTAAGATACAAGTGAATCTATATGGCCCTTGCATTCTCAAATTAGTATCAGAGCCGATTACACTAATTTATTGTGTGATCTTTAATTTGGGATTATATGGATAATTTGCATAATAGGCTACCTATTTTTGATGGGTCAAATTATGCATATTGGAAAGCTTAAATGAGGTCGGCACTAAAGTCGATTGACGAGAGAGTCTGAATTGTTTGTGAAAGAGGGTGGACACCACCAAGTGTGACTAACAACACTGTCTAAAGTCTTAAACTTTCCCCCGCTTGGACAGAGGATGATTTTAAATGGAGTAATTTTAACTCACGTGGCTTGAGTAAAAAAATTTGTGCAGTCACCCCCAGACGACTTTTATCGCATTATAACGTGTACCACATTTGAGAAAGCACAGGATATCCTCAAACTCACTCATGAGGGTGCCCAGTTGTGAAGGCTTCTAAGCTACAAAATTTCACTGCGTAGTTTGAAACTATTACTATGCTAAAATGTGAGATTTTTGATGAGTTTTATGCACGTTTATTTGATATAGTCGATTCTAGTTTTAATTTGGGTGAGAGAATTTCTGAGACGAGAGTAGTGAAAGAAATTTTAAGATCCTTGTCATCCCGTTTTATCCCTAAAGTCACGGTCCTTAATTCATTGGGAATTTTAGATGCGCTTAGGTTAGAATAATTCATAGGATACCTTCAAACTTATGAAATCGATATGTTCCCCAAAATTCAAAAGTCGAAAGAAAAAGGGATGGTTTGAAAGTCCAATCTAAAAAGAAAGAGGATGTCTCTTTTGACTCCGAATTTGATTTTGATCTTGGTGATCTTGCCCTTTTTGTAAAACAGTTCAAAAAATTTCTCAAACTAATAAAAAAAATTCTTCCCAAGAAAATAAAGGTTTTGAGAATTATAGAATTTTTAAGTCGGACAAGAAAGGTTTTGAAAAAGAAAGACATGAGTACCGTAAGAAAGACGAGAAGAACTGCTATGAGTTAGAGGGTAAGGGTCATAAATCGAATAAGTTTGCTACCAGCTTAAAGAGAGTGGTCAACGGCAAAGTTGACTACAATGTCACTCTTAGTGATAGTGATGTCGAGTCGGTGGATTTCGAGGATGAATCGCCACATGGATATAACTTCACCGCGTTCATAGCTAGTCATGTTAGTACATCGAGTACGTCTCATATCGATGAGGACATTTTTAAACATGATTACCTAGGCAATGAGTCTAGTAATTTCAAAGAGAGCGAGGGAGATGACGTTTTGAGTGAGGAAGAAAGCAACCTGTAATGCGCTTATGCCAAATTTTACGTCGATTCCTTTAAAACGAAAAAGCAAAATACAATTTGGCGATTAGGGTATTAGCCTTATAGAAAGAGTTGAGAGAGTCGAGAGAGAGCGAGTTCTCGGTGAGAGTTTCTTTGGGAGAGGGAGTTATTTTAATAGAGAGGGAAAATGGTGACTTGACCAACAAAGTGGTTAATCTTACGCGAGATCTTCAAGGTTCATTAAAGACTCGTGAGAAGTTTGAAGCCCTTATATCCCAACTCGAGAAAAAACTCGAACGTGCCTAGGATTTCAAGTTTACTATAGAGGATACATCAAAAAATGCAGAGAAGATGTTCATTGATTTCCCTTTAGGTTTTAGAGAGAGGCAATAAATAGGT
The DNA here is from genome assembly GCA_949130495.1 of Sambucus nigra. NCBI lineage: Eukaryota > Viridiplantae > Streptophyta > Magnoliopsida > Dipsacales > Adoxaceae > Sambucus > Sambucus nigra. The sequence goes on from OX422210.1 coordinate 426,236,325, forward strand.
TACAACGGTGCATCCACTTCCCACGCTGCATCGAAACCATTTTTGAAGCTTGTGGTGGATCTATATGGGCATTGACTTAACCCACCAAATAGAGTTCAACCTAAACGATCTAACCAAGGTAGACCCAAACAAGTCTATGTTTAAACCCATTATAAAATGAGAGGTCACCTTATGGAATTTTTCTACAAGTTAGGAAGAACTCCATGAATACATAATCCCGCGCACCGCTTTAGCAACTTTTTTAATCTTGGAGAGCAAGTTGAATTCCCAGTAGCTACTTCTCAAGGCTTATTGTAAGAATTTCAAAGGATATCTATGCCATTTGAATATGCTTCTAACGTTAAGACTAGAGCCAAGAACGATAAGGGAAAACAAAAGATTACCTCCACTTGGGTACTTTAGCAAGACGATAAAGCCCTTATGGTTCACGTTTCTCTCATGGTGTAAGATACTTACTAATTGTATTTTAATAGTGGGTGCTCTAGGTACATGACTGGTGACAAGTCATATTTTATCGACCTTGTGGATTGTAAAGAAGGCTAAGTCACCTTTGGAGATAGGAGCAGATCTAGCATTTTCGGACATGGTTGTGTCGAGATACTCATATTTTTTAAACTAGACAATGTATTGTACGTCGAAGGGGTTGAAAGCAAACTTGATTAACACAAGATAACTTTGTGACGTAAAATTTACAGTAAAGTTCGATCGGTCTGAGTGTAACATCTTTGATCAATTCGGTGAATTATTACTACAAGGACTGAGGACCTATGATAATTGCTATAAAATCATTCCCAAGTCCTCCTTTATGTGCAATAATGCCATGACCTCATCTCTGGACCTTTGGCCTCAATGACTAGGTCATGTGAACTTTATAAATCTGGAGAGATTAGTGAAGAAAGACTTAGTACACATCTTATAATCGCTTGGGAAACTAATCTCCTCATTTTTTGGTTATTTCTAAGAAGGAAAACCAATTCGAAGTCCCCTTCGAAAGTTGAATAAAATTACCACCTCTCATGTGTTGGAGTTGATACGTATGAATCTTATGGGTCCTACTCATATGGAGACTATCGATGGTAAGAGATATATTCTCATGATGGTCAATAAATTTTTGAGATACTCTATCGTGTTTTTTTAAGAGAAAAGTCTAATGGAGTTGAGTTCCTTGCAACCAAGTGTCGTGTCCTACGTCGTGTCCTATAAAACCAACACGGTGTCACTATTAATCGAATTTATAGTGACAATGATACTGAATTTAAAGAAGCTAGAGTGGATAGATATTTTGATGGAGTGGGCATCAAACACGAGTTTTTTCCCTTCCTTACTCCTCAGTAAAATAGGATTATCGAGAGGAAGAATCGGGAATTCGAGAAATTGCTAGATCCATGCTTCTTGGAAGAAACGTGCCTAAATGTTGTTGGGCAGAGGTGATGAATACCACATGACATACGGTGAATAGGGTATATCTTAGTCCACACATAATACACATGCCATATGAGTTCTGGATATGGAATAAACCCAACCTATCGTATTTTTGAGTCTTTGGGAACCATTGCTACATTTTTAGAGATATAGAGCACCTAAGAAAGTTTAACTCTCGAAGCGATGAGAGGATATTTTTAGGATGTTCATTGTCGAGAAGAGCTTATAGGGTGTTTAACCTTGCAAGCTCTAAGGTTATGGAATCAATAAACATCACGATTAGAGACGACGATGTTCATTGTCGAGAAGAGCTTATAGGGTGTTTAACCTTGCAAGCTCTAAGGTTATGGAATCAATAAACATCACGATTAGAGACGACGAGCCAATTACGTCTATACTCCTAATTTAGAGGATCCACTGATGACACCATAGATATCAACACTTAAGTTTGTAGAGTTCAAGCTACTTATCAATAACAATGGAGTACTCAAGTGGATGAGCACAATAATATAAATAAGCAGGAAAATAATGAGAGCATAAAGGAGACACGGGATATAAGTGGTTCGTCTTGGTAGCCTATTCCACTGGGCATGAATGGTAAAGTTTTCACTATGAATGTGGCACTAATGGCCTAAGGATTACAACTCTCAAGCTTTCTCTCTCTATACTATAATTTTGACAGTGTTTAGCTAGGTTTTTTAGTAATCGATCCATTACAATGAAGAAGATGAAGTGTTTATTTCGGCCTGGGGGTGTACGGTGCACCCCAAGCATGCAACATGAGTGTGTGAGGTAAGTAGTCCAATAGGAGTCCAACACCTGTCTAGCTTATGCTCAAGCATGCAACATGAGTGTACGGTGCACCCCAAGCATGCAACATGAGTGTGTGTTGTAATTGCATACCCACATAGACTAATCATGCCTGAATCATGCGTGTCATACGTGACGTAGATGTCATTCCTGGTGGTTTCATCCTGGCTTAGACCAATATAGTGGACCTTCCCCATAAGCACTTACAAAGTTGAGTCAAAGTGTAGTCTTGTTCAATACTTTTGAAGATGAGACATACACTTTATGACTTATAGACTACTTAGAGATCTACTAAGTATAACGCAAAGATGTATTCAAATATTTAACATAAAATGATATTGTCCAGCAGTGCGCACAATAAGAAGATATTGCCTCGGTATCCACTGATCATCCATAAGAATCACAATTCCTTTCTTCTTCATCCATAGAGTTTTGAAACGGCCCTTTAGTGAACATTAGGTAAAAACAACTTTGTTCTAATTTTTAGTTAAAACCAATTTTAACTTCTTAAACCATAACATGCATTTAAATGATTAAATCCATTCGATGAATAAAACATGCGGTAAAAGAAACAATTTCAGGAAAAATCCCCGAAGGGAAAAACCTTTTTATTTCACTATAATTTGTAAGAAAACGTCTTACACGGATTACAATGAAATAAGTGCGACATACGAAATACCCGCAGGTGTCGGTTTCGATGTCTCGGCTGGAACTTTCCCTTTCCAGGAGGGCAGCAGTGAAGAAAAGGATGATTCCTTCACAAGATACTTTGTACGATCTCATTCTATAATAGCACTCAGCTCTCGGTTGTAGAGTTCTCCTCATAAAGTGAAACACGGTGTTGTTGATGAACAAATAGTCTTCCGGTAAACCGCGTTCAAGATCACTAACTTTAGAATTGAGTAATATGATCTTGAATAAACACCGAAAGATGAAAAACTTGAATGGGAATAAGTTTTTCTAAACTGTTCTGCATACAGAAACGTTTATAGATATCTTTTTATTTATAACTGAGCTGCACAGAGTCCAAGATAATGAAAACACGAAAATCGAGGCGACAGGTCGTTCGAGCGAGATGAGATCTCATTCGCGCGATATGCAATGTCGTTTGAACGATACTCAATCTCGTTCGAGCGAGACACAGTAACAAAATATTATTTTTCTTTTTGATTTGATCCTCAAATTTTCTTAGACTGTTTGCAACTCAGAAATAATTTTTAAAACGATAAAACGATTTTAATTCCCAAACAAATAAATCACCCAGTATTTAATCAATACACACATTACCCAACTTCTCATAAGTATTCATACCTGAGTGATCTTAAACATATGAAAAACGTCTTGACATGTAATCTTCTTGAAATCTTTGATTGCACATTCTTGGACTTAAACTATGTGTAAGGCTTTTAAATAGACTCCATAAATAACTAGCCTAGACTTAATTTATTTTGTCCAGAATTAAGCCAATAAAACCAAATGAATATACTAAGAATTATGTTCTTACAATCTTTGACTCCATAAATTAGCAGTAGAGAAAATCTCTACAAGGGTTTAGAACTTTAGATTGTGTTCTTCGTATTTGAAAAAGTGATCTTAAAATATCCAAAGAGTTTGGATGAAAATATTGTAGAGTTTGATCACAAAATAACTCTAAAAAGGTTTGTGAAAAAATCTAATCCCGTATCTCTATTTATAGGGAAAGTTGTTGCAAAGAGATAGGGATTAAAGATTTGGAAAATATTTAATGAAAAATAAAAAACACGCATACTCATTTAAATGAACTGGCACTTCATTCGAACGATGTACCTAATCTCGTTCAAACGGCTTCGAACGATATTCAAAAGCTGTCAAAAAAGGAGATATTCTCGATCTCGTTATAATGCCACTTGTTTGAATGATATGTCAACTTCATTTTAACGAGTTAGTGAGTTTTTCAAAAAAACTTTTAAAAATATTTTGAAAACTTTTAAATGCAAACTCTTTTAAAAACAACCCCTGAATATTTAAAGCTTTACCAAACCATCTCGTAACACTTCTCGGATAAAGTTATAATGAACGATCTTCAATCTTGCAAATGCCACATACGATTCTTCTCTTTCATGGCCTAAAAAAGGTCATGAAGGTCCAGTGGGGTGTACAGGAAGCCAAGTAAAATTAAAATGAGGAATTGTAAATTTTGTTGTTATAGATAAGATGATTAAGAGAAAGTATCATTATGGGATATTGTGACATAGTGAGATATTAGCTAAACTCGATATATGTTCTTTAATAATTATATAATATATGTTTATATTTATTATATATTGTATTCTTCTTATTACTCATGTTCTCTTGTCAATTATTTGTGAATTTTTATCTTAATGTCTTTGATAGTGTTTTATAGGAAAACAGGTTACAACAATTACGAATGGTTGTGTCATATTCCAAATTTCTGCATGCATAAGTGGTAACTAAAATAGTCGTGATAATTGTACATAATACAAAAAGAAAATTGCTACTAGAACTTTACTTTATTCAAACTGTGGTGCCTGATGCACCTTATTTATTATAACCACATGTCTTTTGCAATATAGAAATTTAAACAGGAAATTATATATAATAGCTACATCAGATGATAAGTGGTAGTATATATATTTCATGTGATTTTTCCTTATTCGTTAACAACTTTCCAAACGTACGTAACTCATAGGAACTATTGTGGTGGTGCTAAAAATTATATGGGTCGGGAGTATTTCGCCTTTCTCAAGCTCGGGGTCCATTTGGAAGGGAAAATAATAAGCAAAACTTTACTAAGTATATAATTATAAGTCTATAGCAATTTATAAATAGTTTTGAGTATTAGTAGAATCAAGTGAATGTACTCGAAGATAATTGTAATATAAATGAAACTTGAAGTAAAAATAACCTAAATGAAGCAGTTGTAAATATATGAGTATGATGAAACAACTAAAATAGAAATATCAAGTCAGAAATGGTAAAGGTGCCGATAATTCTAAAACATGATAACCCATAATTATCAAATTATAGAGGATTAGGGTAGATAGAAATACAAGATAACAATCATCAAATATAAAATTTGAGATGAGGTAACAGTAGCCACGGTAACATTGGTGATCCAAAACTTCGAAGAGTGGCATTCCATACGGTTAGCAAACACTAGGCACTCACCTACAAAACAAATAACACTGTCGTTGGTAGAACGGTAGCTTACTCCTTTGTTATAATGTATGTTATTAAGGTTAAAAAACAATATAAGTTTTTAAAATCGAATCAAATTTAACGTATTGTGAACTACACAAATGAGTTCATAAATGAGCATAAGATTTCTGAGACTATCACAAAGTGATATGAACAATTGATGTAATCAAGGTAATTGCGTGGACTAATACCGAAATATAAGTTACCTACTTGGATAAGGGACTTGGATCAAAATTAAAACGTCTTGTAAAAGTAGCGAACCGGGGTTTTCTGTAATAAAATGGAATAAGTAAGATCTTCTTTTATAAAGAACTAGTAATGTAAAGTAGTTAACGTGTACAAAAATGTGACACCCCGCCTATTATAATTTTCGTTGATCAAGACATTATTAAATTAAACGATTATCATATCTAGTTTCATTCTTAGCATTACTGTCGAAAACTAATTAATTAAACTAATAACCTATTGAGTCGGTGTCAAAATTTTAAAACTTATTAACATGCCTCATTCAACAATTCAACCATATAAAATGAACATCCACAACAACAAAATATAATGAATACTGATAGCATAAATAAATATGTAATTGAATAAACTCTTGGTAAATCCCAAGTACAATAATCCAAATGCTAAATAAAACACTGTAAACAAAGTCTGATAATATAGTTGTCCAATTGTGGGCGACGTGCCTAAGAGACATATTGGAATAACATCCTAACTAAATAAAATGGAAAAAGCGTATAAGAAAATCCTTCATGCATCCATAACTGCTTCAGCATCGTTGGACTAGAATGAAAAGCTAACCATGGCATCCCTGTGGCTGAGCACCTAAAAGGTTTTGAAAATATTTTTGATACAAGTCAAATTTAAAAACAGTTACAAGTACTTAAATGCATTAATAAATAAGTAGCAAGAATTATTCATGTATATCTAATGTCGCATTCGTATGAGATTATTCTCACCTCTCATCTACATTGCACACCTAATGCATGTATTTTAATTACCTAGTTATACTACCCCGCCTAACTAGTATAGTCATTCTTAACATAATCTACTTTGTTAAACCTCTAGCCCATTTGTGCTACTCGTATATAATTTACTTTATTTATCACGTAGCTATCACGTAAGTTATAACATAGTATTTCTCAATTGTATTTGTATCGCTATATAAGAAACATAACTATACACTAGTTATAATTTAGTGTTCACACAATCATTTAATTATACTTATACATATAACACTCTTTTATACGTATATATATATATATATATATATATATATATATATATATATATATATATATATATATATATATATATATCATTCCCGAACTGGCTTCCTGAATGCATCCCTAGTATGCTATCAGGCTCCAAGTACGTCACGTACCACCCCTGGGCCACCGGGATGGAATCTCGCCACCGATCCCAAATCGCAACAACATACTGGAGGTGGTTATAGACATACAACCGTGGGTCATAACCGTAACACATTACATCAACCGGACTCGAAACTCACCTATCCTCACATATCGATAGTGACCATGCAATAATACTATGACCTTGGGAAACGACCCAACAGTTGCTGGTCAACGACAGGGTAGACCACCCACTACGCTCAACATCCAACGATAGCATAATAGAGTAGGTATGTTCACGTAAACTAAGTCACACATAGATATATATACTGGTTTCACTCGATACGAATATATATGTAAAATCGGTTAATGTGTGTAATGTCTCTTATAGCACTAACCTACCAATACCGAGTCCATCCCGATTTCCTGACTTTAGCCAAGTATTCACTTACTTATGCTTAACTCTCTAACTTCATACTTCTGGCCAACATGTTATTCTACCTAAGTACTTACCCTAATAATTCCCAAAATCCTAACTTAATTTCACGATTATCAACCGAATACGTTCACCCTATTATACACGAAATTTCTTACCTAGAATTCTTCCCAAGTTAGCCTAAGGCGTTTCCTAACCTTCCCATTGAATTATCGAAAGTCTAACTCCATTCCCTAAACCCCATAATTCATGCCGATCCCTAACAACATAAGGCAGAGGAGGCCAACTAGTCAAACTGAACCGTTCGCTGGATGGATCGAACTGGTTCGGTGAGCAAACCTGTTCACTCCCCCAGCGAACCAGTTCGGTTTACTGGGTTGACAGAACAAACTTATAGATGGTATTTTTTCCTTCCCCTTCATCCATAATAGTTATAACTTTCATGAAATACCCAAATATGAATACTAATCCATTCCCAAACAAAATTCAATAGGTTTCCATGTAAAATTCATCCCGAATAACATCTAAATCATAATATTAACGAATTTATATCAAGATCCATACATGGTTAAAATCCTAATTCAAGATTCAAGATTTTATTTCTTAAATCAATCAAGAACTTATATTTTCCATTCAAATCACATCAGATTGATCATATTATCCAAATTATGTTCATCTTCTAATAATTTATTATTTCAAAACCTAATATTGTATGGTTTTCCTATCCCCCAAATTGTATTTTCCTACACCAATTTACACGAATATTTAAAACTACATAATAACTTTAAAGGAAGTTAAATACTTGCATTGAGATTGATGGATTTCTCAGATTTTTTTCATGTATTCCTCTCTTGACAATAATCTTCAACCCGAAAGCATTTGATCTTCACCTCGAATTATTTTTCTCATCACTTTTCTCACATATCTCTTTATTTTTCTCTATTGTCTCAAAGCCCTAGCCTCTTGGGCGGATGGATAGATACCCCTTATATCCACCTTATTTAAATATAAATCTAAGCACTCTATATCCCGAAATTGAGTCAGCCCTCATATGTAAAATGACTCGAAATACCTTTTTACGACTCTCGTTTAGCCTAAAAACCCTTCGGAACCCAATTGTAACCCATGGGTACCTATTTGAAACTATTTTGAACCATTTCAGATTACTGGCTCACTCAGAACTACCATCCAAGTTATCTAACATTAATTTATATTTCATGACCAATACGACTCTATCCACGTGTCCCGAATGGGATACCGATAAACCCGTCGTTTTAACTCACTTACGACGTAATATAATTTTAACATATTTTCATTTACTTATCACACAAGTAAATATAGATACACATAAATATTAATCCTTTTATTCACTAATTAATATTTATTTAAGTCACTTTATTTCTCGATTTAATTAAAGTCACGTGCACATGTGTAATTTAAAGTGCTTTAAAAAATACGGGGGGTTACATACTTTCCCCCTAATAACGAAATTTCATCCCCGAAATTCAGACATACCTGGCACACAGAGCTCCGGATACTTTTTTCGCATGTCATCCTCATGCTTTCAAGTAGATTCATCGCCATTATGATTCCCCCACTGAACACGAACTAACGATACCACTTGCGACTGAAGCTTACGCTCGCTACTATCTAAGATGGCAACATGTCTCTCCTTAAACGAGATGTCTAGCTGTAAATCATTTTACTCAAACGAGATATGTTAGTAATCCATGTCACTCATTTGGTACTTATTCACCGACGAAATATGATACACGTCATGAATCTTCTGCAAATGCTCTAGCAAGGAGAGCTTATACACAATTGGCCCTATCCTCTCAATAATCAAGAAAGACCCCACATATCTCGGTGCTAACTTTCCCTTCTTCCCAAACCGTATAACTACCTTGGGAGACACCTGTAATAACACCTAGTCACCCACCTCAAACTTTAAGTATCTCCGATCTGTATCTGCGTAACTCTTTTGTTTGTCCTGAGCTATTCATATACGGCCTCGAACTAGCTCGATCTTTACAAAAATATCCTGAATCATCGTCGGTCCAATAATTTTGTATCCCCCATATCAAACTAACAAGTAGGCGAATGATAAGGATGGCCATACAATGCCTCAAAAGGCGCCATGCCTATCATGAATTGGTATGAGTTATTATAGGCGAACTCTACCAGTGGAAGATACTGCTCCTAACCTATCCTAAAATCTAGTATGAACATCCTCAGCATATCCTTCATCATCTGATTAACTTTCTCAGTCTTTCCATCTATTTGCAGGTGGTAAGCAATACTCAACCACAACTCAGTCCCCATAGCCTCCTTTAAAATTTGCCAAAAATAGGACATAAATATTTTGTCCCGATCGAACACAATATTAATGGTCACCCAATACAACCTCACTATCTCTGCCATGAAAAGCTTGGCATACTATGTCATCGTATAATCTGTTCAAACTGGAAATAAGGCCACATTGGTCAAGCGATCCATAATGACCCATATAAAATCATTACCCCTCTGCGATGTCGGTAGTCCCATGATGAAGTCCATCAAAATGCTCTCCTATTTTCATACTGAAATATCTAATGGCTATAAAATCCTAACTGATCTATGATGGTCTACCTTCAGTAACTGACAAGTGGTGCCCTTTGAGACAAACTCAGTAATGTCCCGTTTCATCCCATCCCACCAATATTGTCTTCTCATGTAAATCGTGACCCATGAGACTCTATTATCAATGTATGCCGAAGGTCCTCATCCTTTGAGAATATGAGCCTCCAATTAAAGTGCAAGCCCCCCTCTAAACTGACCAAGTAAGACTCTACTCCCTCTGCTAGCAACTAACACGCCTTGTCCTGACAAAATGGATCCCCTGCTTGTTCCTTCACAACCCTCGAGATGATCTCGGGTGTGATAGTAAAAAATACAATACTATGACACCCCACCCAATTAAATAGCGGGTGATTAGTCCTTTATTAAATTAAAACAGAATATCCAATTAGTTCATTCTTAGCATCACTGTCGAAATTCATTAATTACTAACCACCTAGCGTGTCAGTCATGTCGAGACTTAATTTGAGAAATAAAATATATACTTTTGATATTTAAAATGGTCATTTAGAGTGCGCCAAAGTGTCCGGAAGGGTCGAAATAGTCAGAAAGTGTACTTGGGGGTTTAGTTTGGGTCCTGGGATAATTTTAGGTCAAATCGACACCTCGGGAGGGTATTTCGATCTTTTATAATTTTGAGGAAGGAGGACCTATGAAATTCATAGGCTTATATAATCTGATAAGTTAGGTCTTCGAGGGTTAGAAGTTACCCAGTTACAGAGAGGCCATAGGAGGCAGAAGAGAGGAGGTCCAAAAACCAATTTGCATCACTCTTGCACCACAAACACCACCATCTCGTAGATTGGGAGGAGAGCATCACAACCATACCAATATTCTACAAGGAATCAGACCTTCAAAAAAAGGCAATTGTTTAATCTTGCTAAACCATGATTTGATATATCATCTATGTTAGAATAGGGTGATAATCTTGTGAAATTCATGCGTATTGGCTTTATAAATTGAGGTATAAATTATGTTCTTGGGGTAGGATTAGTGTTAGATTTAATTCCTTACACATGTAGACTAAAATTAATGAGAAACACCATGAAAATTGGGAGGAAATCTGGAAAAATATTGATTTTCTTGAACATGAATTATAAACTAGGGTTTTGAATGCTTAATCTTGAATGAATTGAATTTAAGAGTGTTCTTTGAAGATTTAATGATTCCAATACGTTAGAAATTATGTATATGTAATGGTATAATGGTTAGTATGCATAGTTTGGAGTTTTGGAATGAATCATGGATATTCTGAGGTTAAAAATGGTGAATCATGTAACTACTATAAGTGGAGAAGACGAGACCTGTAGTAGGCGAATCAATTCAGACCAAGGCTGAATCGATTTGATTTCCTCGAATTACATAGTTTTACCCCTTTTCATTTAGAACTTATGGGAAATGTTTGGGTTGACCTTGATTTAATTGTAAGAACATACTAATGGATATTCTAATTACGAGAAGGAAAATGTTGGGTTCAAGATTAGTTGCAAGAGGGGAGTTTTAAACTAATAATTAATTTAGCTTAACGAGTAATAAAAGCTCATTTGGATATTAATTTCTTATTATGGAAAATTAAAGGAATGTTGGACCAAGACCAGTCGCCTAGAGTGGGATTGCCTACTGAATTTACTTAAGGGACCCTTGGCAACCATTTGGGTATTGAGCAACACTTGGGAATTACAATGAGAAGTATTATGTTACGTAGAACATTCGAGAGATATTATACTACGTAAGGGGCATATGATATAAGTCACGTGCATACCTATGATGATAATATATATATATATATATGGGTGGTGTTTATACATATTGTTTAATTTATATATGTAACCATACCTAGGCTACTTGCTATCACGATAGGTTTCGCATCATGGATAATCTTATTCTGATGAGCCTATTTGGGGGGATATTAACTTGTACCTTAGGACATAGACCTTAGGGATTGAGCACCACTTGTGTGAATAAGGGTGTAACCGTTCATTTGGGCACGTTAGGTATGAGCGTATCCCAAAGACCTAGAGCTATGTTCTCCTCCAATATTGTGTGATTTGATTTACGGTTTGAGGGAGATTACTCGAGCTGATGCCCTTAATTAGCACGTGATGTACCAGGACTTGATAGAAGAGTATTCCCACACCACAGGTCTCCACTTAGGGGTATCGTATATGTATATATAATAAGAGTGATGTATATACCTACGTGTGATTGATTCTTCTACGAGTATGTTAGTAAATAAGATAGAGTGTGATATTTAAATTAATCAAAGTATACAAGAACTAAAATATTTAGTAGAGATTCCTAATGAGTATAAATAATTGGAAAAATGTAGTATCGTATTATATGGACAATACAGGTGGACAATATAATTGATAATATGGGAGGAAATTTAAGTCAAACCAGTTAGGCGAATAAAATTACTAGGTGGGTTAGATTAGTACGTTACGCGTGCCCATTAGTTGAGGGGTGAGGATTTCAAGTGATGGCACACGGTACTAACATGTATTTAGTATCTTATCTTGTTGTATTTTAAACACTTGCTAAACTTTTTCAACTGTTTTACTTGGGCCCTGACCCATTTCAAATCCTTTTTGTAAAAAACAATTTAGGTGCCCAG